>CM046449.1:19165886-19563386 GCA_025506515.1 Flaveria trinervia | reverse complement strand
CATGCTTTTTAGTCAACATTACACTTATATATGATAGATGTGAATGTAAACATCTGCTAAACAAGTAATATTCTAATATGTAAACTAAACAAATCAGTTGCATAGTAATTACCAGATTCAAATCTAGTTCACTAAATAAGTAACTTTAAGAGCAACTTTGAAAAATTCAAACACTAGATTCAAAACCAAATCACTAAATAAGAAACTAATACTATGTGAGTTCAACCATGAGAGGTAAAAGTAGTAGAGGAAGATCTAACCTCACAAATCAAGATAAAGACACAAAAATTTAGAATCTAGAATTGGTAAAATGAAATTGATCTTGAGAACTATACTCAAGTAACATCTGCAAATATATGTTCCAAATTGCTCATTGATTGGACAAATCACATTTGTGATTTTTTATTTTTATAATATCTGGGTAAATTTCTATTGGATTGGAGGCCTAACTAATTAAATAAAATGTTTAGTCTAGTCAAATGTTTACACGTATAAAACTGTAAATAAAATTTGGAGATTCTTTAAAATCGGAGGCCCAAAGCCTTAACTTTACAAGCTTTGGGTTTGAGCCGACCATGTCTTTATGTTTCGGTTATTCATTTACATATATAAATTGTTATAATGCTTGAATTGAAGATGATGATGGAGAAAAGTGATTCTTGCTATCACTAATAAATTGGAAACCAAATTGTTGAATTAATCATATAACAAAATATACATTTAAAGAGTGATTCAATTGAACAAGGATCATGAAGAGTGAAAGAAACCAGTGGCTATTGTTGATCTAAGCATTGCGTGAGAAATCAAGAACACAATTAGAAGAGTGAAAGAATCACAAAATTGATTAATCCAATTGCAAATAAAAAAAGCCAAATTTTACATTGTTGAATTTTTTTGTGTTCAAATTCTACTAAAAGGATTAACCAATAAATCAAAGAATGCCTGATCACTAAAACTAATCTATTATACTACAGACGTTTTGTATAATGTTTATAATTATGTGTAAAGTGTAGGGTAATCATCCAGAGCTATGTTTAGACTTTCATCTTTACAGTCACATCTTTACGGAAGCGTGAAATGCTTGGGTATGACTTTTCGGTTCAAAACATATTGATTATAATAATATGCAATCACAACAATAATCTAAACATAATTTTTCATTAATTATAATTCATAGGATTACATTATACATAATTAGTCTAATAACTAGACTTTTACATTTAATAGTAATCATAGGTCAAAATACACACCATAACAATTTCTATTTTTCTTCGGCTAGTAGTGGAGGTGAATGTCCACGAAGAGGCTATAGTCAGTTAGATCTATAATCACCCAAATGCACAACTTTCCAATGTAACGGTACCATCACTGAATATGTGAACGTGTATACGAATTAGTACTTTATAATTACCTCAAAAACATCTGAAATTGCATGAAGTTCAAAAATAGTTCAAGAAGGTGGGATCAATATATGCTTAACTAGTTGACAACTCGTTATTATTGGCTATATCTTGTATCCATGGCATAACATGGCCTATTTATAACCGCGCAGGACATAAGCACTTCGCATTGACATATTATATAAAAAGTTGACTGGAAATTAATGGTACAGGATGTGACTCCTGCTCAAGCACTCATGGTTGGAACATATGACAACAAGTTATATGAACATCTTTGTACTCTAGCATGGATGGCTAATGTTAATTTGTATAAGGACTATAATATGGAAATTAAATCTGATATTAAGTTTTTAAATATTTTAAAATCTGATTTTAGAAGGGCTAAATCTAACTACCTAAAGAAAATGATAAGTTAGGGAAAATTGTGTCCTGTTCAAACATGAACATAGAAACTACAAGACTCAAATGAAGGATTATTATCCAAATTGACTAAGGCTCAAGCCCATCTTGTCATAGTTGAAGCACAAGCCAGGAAACATGCTATCTCAGAGCAAAACTTCCAACCCATTCTTGCATCATCCTCACAGTTAAAACTTTGTTATCAAAATAAAGGTGGGTAGGGAACCAATGAAATTGCTCCACCACACTCCTATGAGTCTATTAGACAACCAAGATGTGGTATTGAATAGCAAGAGGTTCCATCTGCTGACCCACCTTCCCATGGGTCAAAGAGTGACGCAACATTGGAGGCCACCCACCTTACCATGATTTGGTCAAAGAGTGATGCAACTTTGGAGACCATCATAGGGAAGAAACAGGTAAACCAAACCCCTTTTACTAGTGATGACCAACCCCTAACCACCAAAGCTAGAAAAGCCAGGCTAAGGCAATGAGAAAAACTATGAAGAAAGTGGCTGAATCTAAGCTGAAGATTGACCTAAAAAAGGGTGTGTTCATCTCAACTGGATTCCAAGTGGTGGGAACTTCTGATCCTAGAAAAATGTGTAGTACCAGCACACCCATCTAACAAAAGGATGAGAAGACAAAGGGAAGAATTGCTGATGAAGACAAGAAGAACAAGAAACAAGAGTGTAAGGTTTCATATATGGCTGATGCAACCCAAAACATTCAAAGTCTCTCCTACATGCATGCACAAGTGTGCCGAAGTAGAATGCTTAGGAAGTTGTATACTCTTGCATAGAAAACATTCTAAGCGTGAAATCTTCCAAAGCCAAGACCAATATCTTCTGAATCCAAACATTAAGTTTTCCAAATCTTTAAAGACAAAGTGTTCCGAAGCCTACTTTTAATGACAGATTTCTTCCGAAGACTTTGGAACACATGCCATTATCTAATGCACCTTTATCATAAAGTTGGACCACTTTTCCGCTGCAACTCTAATTAGACACCAACTTTACAAGAGTTGATGAAAGGTCCATGCATTTGGTAACTGTATATTTTGGTCTTGAGTCTATACTTTCTACTTTATGTACTTTTATCCTTTATGCAAAATATTAGTATGTGAGCTATGGCATGTCATAGTCACTAATCAAAAGGCATTCTGCCTTTTGACTTTATATTGATTTTGTTATTGTCTTGATCATGTATCCAGCTGGCTTTCAAAGTTTTGTCGGCTGTAGGATGTAGTATAAGTACCTTTGGTCCTTGTATCTTATTGTCATTGCTTTGTAAACACTTGTAAGGAACTAGAAAGAAATATACATCATCCTTGGGAACCAAATACTTATGTTATTGTATTCTTGTTTTGTCTCTTTGTTACTTGTCTTTCTTAGCTCTCATATATACTGGTTTTCTAGTTTCCCAGTTAATCTGTTAGTGTTATTGAATACTCTCCATTTGTGTTGTTATGTTGTAAAAGTGCATTGCACCCTTCTAACGGTCATGCATTTGGTATCAAAGCAATCGAGGCTCTTGATATAAGATCTCACCTTCTTAAGATCCCTCACACACACAAGATACGTAACAGCTCAAATGGCAACTAGCTTTAAAGTTGACATGGAAACTGGAACCATGACAAAGTCTCCTTTGATCATGCCTTAAGACTTTGATACTTGGTGTCAAAGAATGGAGGCTTTATTAACTCTTAAGACTCCATGATGTGGGACTATGTTGTTGAAGGACTTTACATACCAAGCACCTCATCTGCGTGGTATGATTTCAAAGGTTGTGGCTGATTTCACTAAATAAGACAGGAAGAAAATTGAGATTGATCAAAAAGCCCTAACAGCCCTTCAAACTACTCTTCCAAACTCTATCTATAAAGGCTTCAAGAAGTGCAAGACTGTAAAGCAACTATAGAAATCCTTGAAGCTTTTGTATGAGGGCTCAACTGAAGCCAAGGAGAACAAGAAAGATCTCCTCAAGCAGCAGTTTGAAAACTTCACCTTTAAAGTAGGTAAGACCATGACTCAACAATACTTCACGTATGTGCAGATTGTGGATACTCTAATGGATGTTGGAGTAACTCTTGAGAACAAAGACATTTTAAGTAAGGTTATGTCCTCTCTTCCTAAACAAGGACACATTATTGTGTTGTTTTCTAGAGGACTGAGAACCTTAAGACTCTTACTCTGACAAAGTTGTATGGTATTCTCAGTGGATACCAGATGGAGATAAACATGCAAAATTCATGTGGTAACTCTAGCAATCAAATGGGTTCAGCCCTTCATGTGACTGAAAGAGATAGCATTAAACCTCAACATCATCTCATATGCTATCCTGACAACTCATAAAATGGTCCTTTTATTTCGTAGGGACTTCAAGAGAAAACTACACCAAAGAAGTCCCTTCCAAGACACAAGTTCTGTTGGGATTCAACAACGGAATAAACTGAAGCTTACCAAATCATAATTACATCTAACTAAAGACCAAGTTGATTATAACAAAACAGACAATTCAACATGACAAAGTCAACATCAAGACCATTAGAAAGTCAAAATAGGTCATGTGTAATATAAGTATAAATAGACCCACTAGTGCATTTATGCAAGTGTGGCTTTTGTATGTGTGTTCTCATGGTGTAAATCATCATCAAAGGAGAAATCTTCTTCCTTGGGTGGGTTGATTTCACCAGCCATCTATGATTCTCATTATAACTTGTTTTTCAACAATAATGAAATCATAACATTATTATTATCCATCTCTTTGTTCTTTGATTCACACACGTCCACCCATCTTAATTTTGATTTCTAGATCGAACGAGATGAATCCTAAGATCCAAGCTCAATGAATCTGAAATATTGATATAGCAAAATGGTATCAGAGCTGTTGGTTGCTGAATTTATCTAGTTTTCACATCTGATTTCAACTTTAATGATGTCAAGAACAATGTAGAAAACAAGAAAAGTGAAAAATACAGTCCTGTTCATCAAAAAACCATCTGTTCATACCCAAAATCAGAAGAAAAAACAAACAAATATGTTCAACTATGGTACGATTTGAAGAATCATGAACACGTTCATGATTATTCCTTCAAAATTCGATGCAATTAAAGAAGATTAACATAAAAAAAGAAGAAAACACATTTATTCATCTCAAATCAAGAAGAAAATCATCAAGATCTCTTCTAATATGGTACCATTTGAAGAAATATAATCATTCACTGGATTATTCCTTTAGAATTCGATGCAATTGAATATGATTATCAAAAAAAAAAAACAATGAAAAGATGATGAAATGGAAGCACTGCTGATTCCCGACCTGCACTTCAGTGTGAAATCATTTTTGTTCAAGTCTGAAAAGAAATGCGGATGAACATAAACAAATGCGGATGAAGCTTCAACAAATGCAGATGTGTCATACACAAATGCGGATGCCTTGTCACCAAATGCGGACGACTTGGCAACAAATGCGGATGACTTGACAAAAATGCGGATGACTTGTCACAAATTCAGATGACTTGGCACCAAATGCGGATGACTTGTAACAAATGCGGATGGATTGGCAACAGATGCGGATGCCTTATCACCGAATGCGGTTTACTTGTAAACAAATGCGGGTACTTTAAGCACAAATGTGGATGCTTTGAAATCAAATTTAGATGGATTGAAATCAAATGTGGATGCTTTGCAAACAAATGCGGATGCTTTGCAAACAAATGCCGATGAGTTAGCAAAGAAATGCGGATGTCTTGCAAGAAATGCTTATCAACAAATGATGAACAGGACTTCAAAAAAAACATGAATATGGATGATTGCAACCAACAGGCACATCCATTTTGATCATGAAAGTAGAAAAAAATAGAGTACAGAAATCAACTTTTGTTACTATTTCATAGATTCATCAATGGACTTGTACAACTATCAGATGCCCTATTTGAAGCACTTAGGCTCACATTTTTTATGATGATGTTTTGCACCGGTGTCTGGCTACTGAGCGGATAGTTAGCCGGACTTTAATCAAGGGAGTACTCATTATCAAAAGAATGTCATTTATCAAGTTATTTCAAAAGAGTGGAAGTGTTCTCATATAATTCATGTTCCTGATGCAGATTATTGATGTTCAAAGCCTCACCATATGCCTAATACATACTAGTCCTTGAGTTGTGATATGAACTATAATCCAAGAGTGATACAACCCATATCCAATACCAAGAAGTATTCTCAAGAGATTCTAACTTTGAAGAAATATATTAGAAAGAGCTTTATCTGAGGGGGAGAACATCAATGAATTGTGCAAGAAAATCAATTGATCATGAAAACATGTGAAAGAGCAGGGATAATCTGCTAAATCAATATTTCCTCCTTCTCTTTTTCCTTTTCTTTTTTGTTTCTTTTTCTTTTTCTTTTCCCTTTTCATATGTTTCTCTTATAATTTCTTTTTGTTCTTCGGTTAGTGACATAGCAGGGACAATCTGCATGCTCAACTCTTTCTCCAAAGGAACTAGAGATTGAGGGATGAGTACAATAGGTTCAGAAGTGGTCTTTTGATTGTTCACAAATTCCCAAAAATCATCATCTACATTGAATTCTTCAGATGTAAAGCTGTCTAAAGCATTGAAAAGTTCCTCAAATTTAGCTTTCTCAGTGTAAGCAGCATCTGTTTTTCCAGAGTAAATCACCATCTCTAGACTTTGTTCCTCATGCTTTGTTTGACTTGTATCTTTTCTTGTTCTTCATTGTCAGAGACAGACTGTTTCATCATTATCAACCTTTTCTTGTTTATGTTTCCTTTCATCAGCCACACCACTTCTTGAATCTCAATATCAGCTCAAGTTCAAAGATCCTTTTGTTTGGCTATGAATTTCATTTTCAAGATTAGAGATGATTTCAGCTTGTTCTTCATAATCTTCTCTTGTTCTTCCATTGCTATGGTTTGAATGGCAAGAGTATCAACATGGCCACTCACTTCTTCTCTTGAATGATTGAGTGTAGCTTTTATGTTTTCAAGTTCTTCTCTTGGGGGCATTGCACTCTCTATAGAAGTGACCAACCATGCCACAGTTAAAGCATTTCACCTTGAAATTATCATATCCATGTTTTGTATTTTCATTTAGGCTCAGCTTTCCCTTTTGAATAATTCTTGGGTCTCATGGCAATCATGGCCATTTGCCATTGTAGATCCATTTCCTCCACATCATCAGGATCCATTCCTTGAAATCTTCCTGAATTATATGAGCAGAAATATGCCTTCCTCCGAAGTAGGCTTCAAAGCTTGCAACAAAGGCATTATAAGTGCCTTTTGTTCTTCTGATCTTTTATCTTCAGGAGTGGTTTAAGGAGCAGCAGTGATTCTGGAAGTTTGAGAAGATGTTGATGGATGATTGATTGGTGGAGTTGCAATGAATCCATTGTTGTTAATTTGATCTCTTGATGAGATGAAGTCATCCTCCTCAGTGATGAACGCATTTGAGAAGATGAGATTCTCATGAAATTTGTAACCTCAATCACTCTTTGGTCCACCAAGATTTCTGCTTCTGTCATCAAGTTCTAAAGCTTTAATTTTGGCTATCATGATGTCTAAAGTAGTACTCTCAAGATCAAGTTCTAAAGCATTAATTTTTCAGCATGGTTAATTCTTTAATCTTGTAAGTGACTCCCATGATTTCTAAATTAGTAACCAATTGTACAAATCTGTGTAGTTGTTTGGATATAGACTCTCCCATGGTGTCGTGGAATGTTTCATACTGATTAACTAGCTTATCCTTCTTAATTTCAGCTACCTCACTGCGTCCTTCACACATGATCTTCAATGTATCCCACACAACTTTTGCAGTACCATACTTCTCTAATCTTTTTAGCACATCCATCTTGAGTGATTGAGTTAGAATGGAGTAGGATTTAAGGTCAATTTTGATTTTCATATAGTCTTCATCATCTAGAGTTAGATATTCAATGGGTATTCTAGCAGTTCTATAAATTGCAGCTTGATTTGCAGATAGAGTGACAGGGATGTGTGGCCCTTTGCATATTGAAATCCAGAAATCAGGATCTATACTTGTGATGTAATTCCTAAACCTAATTTTCCACTGTTTAAACTTAGATTTACGTTTATGTATAGGAGGTTTAGGTGTATGAGCAAGTTCTGAATAGCTGTTAGAATCTATTTTAACTAAGTGTTTAACTGGTATAACATAGATTTAGATGATTTTTAGGATTGATTAGTCCAACTTGTTCAACTAGTTCAAGCAGATTTCAGAACCAAATATGTGATTGTATAAAGTTTCTTGTTGTTGTGAATATTTTGGTGAGAGAGTGTTGAGAGGAGTATTTTCTGTAGTTTACTAAGTAGAGAAGATGATATTCACTACTAGCAACTCGATTACCGGATCAATCGAATTCTATTCAATTCATGCACAGATCTGAAAGAGAACCGAGAGCCAAATCTCTGATACCAATTAACTGGGTTGAGTAAGAATGAGATTCTTACTATGAATTGAATATGGTAATCAAGTCAGTGATTGAATGGCAGAAACAAACAGTCAAAGAACATTCAATGGAAGAAAATTACTCAAAAATGCTTTTGTATTGTATATATAAAAGTTGATAAATTACAGAGAATAATTACAAAAAAATTCTCTATGTTTATTAGCCGTCACCTCAAGTACGAGGTTATCTATCATTTATAGGTAGAAAAGACACCTTTTACAAAATGACTAAACTACCCCTAAACTACTACATCAGAACTAGTCTATGTCTTCATCCGCATCTTTGCTTGTTCATCCGCATTGTCAAATGCGGATGAGTTAACTTGATCAACATTTCTTCAGTTGATCATCCGCATTAGTATGTCGGTCATCCACATTGGTTAATGCCAATGAACAAATACTTATGCGCATTTGTTTGATCATCCGTATTTGACAAATGCGGATGAGCAAAGTCTTGTCCGTATTAACTTTTAGTCTTCCGCATTTGTCAATGCGGAAGAGCAAATACTTGTCCGTATTTGCATTATGTCTTCCGCATTGACAAATGCGGAAGACAACACTTTTTTTTTCTTAGCATAATTTTCATCCGCATTTCTTCTTGGACTTAAATGATTCCAGCAGAGCAATCATCAAATCATCCATTGAGATTCATTCATTGAGTTGGCGTGTATGATCCTTCAGGGTGCAACAAGTTCTTCTCATGCTTTTGTCTCTACTAATGAATCCTCAAGTACTTTCTCTTCATCCTTGAAGACTTGGACTGTATCCATCCAGATGATGGAGTATATGGAGATAGTTTAGCAGATGCCCCTTCTCACTCACAGAGCTAAGAAGTTCATCAAAAGGACACGGTGATGTTTCCTAGCAATGCAGCGGTGGAAAGTTTGGGATGGATAAAAGCAAGGTAAAGTGTTACAACTGTAACCAGATAGGGCACTATGCTAGAGAGTGCATGGCACCAAGAGCAAATTGTGGCCAGACTTGATCCAAATTAAACTACATTGAGAGAGCTCCCAGAATGAGAAGCCAAAGTAGTAAGTTGCAGTTGCTGTTGAAGAAGGAGGCTTTGACTAGAGCTTTCAATTGGAAGATGCATCTCCTAATCAAGCACTCATGGCTGAACACAAATAAGCCAATGTATTGGAACATCTTTGCACTCTAAATGTATGAACATCTTAAAATCATTTCAGTTAAAGATGAGATCTGATCTTACAACTTAAAGATGAGATCTGATCTTGAGTCCTTGAACATCTTAAATCTTATTTCAAAAAGGCTAAAAATGATTATAAGTTAAAGATAGAGGACTTAGAGAAAACCATTTCAGTTCTTAAACATAAGCACACAATTATAGGACTTAGATCTAGGATCTCATAACCAAGTTGACTGAATGTCTGGCTGAGCTTGTGATCTGCAAAACCAGGGCAGGTAAATTTGTTCTTGAAGAAGAGACCTTCAAGAACATGATATCATCATCCTTGCATGCAAAAGTGTGTTATCAGAATAAGCAGGGACTTGGATTTTGTGAGTTAGCTCCTCCATACACAATCTTGCCTGTAAGATCTCCTAGGTGTGGAACTTGTGTAGATGAGCTTCCCTTAAAGACCATTTGACTGAAGAGGATGAAGAGGAGATGATGAAGAATGGATCTGAGAGGAGTGAAGAAGAGAATTCTAAGAAGGGTCATCATCCCTCTGAGGAGAGTAAAGCTGTTAGGATGACCAAGTCTAAGAGAAAGAATTTGATGAGAAAGAGAAAAAGAAAATCAAGGAAGGCTCGCGAGATCAAGGCTACCTTCAGCTCTACATTGAAAGAAGTCTTTGTTTCTGGAGGATTTGAAGTGGCTAAAACTGAGGACACAAACTTGAACTCTAATAACAAGAGCTCTAGTTCATGTCCAAGTCATTCCATCATCATGAAGAAGGCTGATAAGTTGTGCACCACTGTTGTACAACATGAACCATGAAGCTCTAAAGGTAGTTCTAAACCATTAAGAATTGCCACATCATCTGAGAAGTTGATGATGGTGATTGAAAGTGATCAAGTTAGCCTTGTTCATAGAAGAAGATTGCTAGAAGAAAGAAAATGGACTGTGTTATGTGAGGGTGTATCTCTATCTTGCTAAAGATTGTATCTATAATCCAAAGAGTACTCTCCACATCTATAGGATCTATTACTGTTTCATTACTTTCACTTCTTTTGATCAGCCCAAGACCAATAAGGCTTGGGTTTCCAAATGTAACTAATCATTTTCTTTGTATAGGAACAGCTCAAGACAACCAAAAATGTCAGGATCATTGATAGTGGCTGTTTCAGGCACATGACAAGTAATAGGTCACTACTCCACGATTTTGAAAGAATTGCTGGAGGGCCAGTTGCTTTTGGAAGAGACGAAGGTGGTTACATTTCTAGAAGGGGCAAGGTCAAAAATTATAAGCTCAGCATTGAGAAGGTAAACTTTGTCAAGGAGCTTGGATACAATTTTCTGAGTGTATGTCAATTTTGTGATCAAAGTCATAACATGCTCTTTACTGAGCATGAGTGCATTGTTCTCAAGCCCGGGGTGGTCATTCCTCATGAGCATATCCTGCTTAGAGCCCCCAAGAGAGGGAACATGTACAAGATGGATTTGCAAGAAACATCTCTCTCAGGAGAAGTTTCATGCTTTCTGTCTAAAGCAAATAGTTATGAGTCTTTCCTTTGGCATAAAAGAATGTGCCTGTAAATTTAAAAACATGAACACACTTATTAAAAATGATTTGGTAATTGGAATGCCAAATAATGAGTTTACAAGTAATGATCATTATGTGCCATGCCTGAAAGGGAAGCAACACAAGGTATCTCATAAACCAAAGAAAGAAACTCTATCACTAATCCCCTACACTTGTTACCTATGGATCTCTTTGGCCCCACTAGTGTAATGAGTCTATGAAGGACCTCTTACTGTTTAGTGCTCACACAGATGACTTTACAACATTCAATGGTTCTTCTACTACTACTAAGAACTAGGATGAGACTCCTAAGATTCTAAAGAATTTCATCTTAATGATAAGAATCAATGCGATCGCAAGGTCAACTGTATCAGATGATCTCAAGGAACTGAATTTAATAACCAAATCCATGATACATTTTGGATGCAAAAGTGTATTACAACAAATATTAGTGATCCGAGGACTCCTCAGCAAAATGTTGTTGCCAAGAGAGAAACATGACACTTATTGAAGCTGCAAGAATTATGTTTGTCTGACTCTAAACTGCCCATCATCTTTTGGGTTGTGGCAGTCACACTACCTGCTATGTGCAAAATTAGATTTTTATGGTAACACTCATGGTAAGACTCCTACGAACTTTGGCATAAGAAGAAGACCTTTCATTAGTGTTCTCGGAATCATTTGGATGTCCTTGCACCATCTTGAATACCAAGATCAAATTCCCAAGTTGCTAAGAAATCAATGATGGAGCATCTTTCATTGAATACACTTCCCCACTTCCCCGCTACAGCTTATAGAGTATACATCTCAGAACTAAGTAGTTGAAGACAGCCACGGCTTTCTATGGCACACTCCATTGTGAAAGTGTCAGGATCAGTGATCACAAGTTTGATGTATTAGAGCGTAAACGCAGCGGAATAAGACAAGAATTAGACAAATTGTAGCAAGAATTTGAACTCGTATGCATTAAGAACAAATACGGTTATAACGAGAGAATAATATCTGTAACAAGGAATGTTTCTATAATATTGAATATTTCTGATCGAATCATTCACTTTACAATAGGTTGACCTCTTATATAGAGTGCAATCGTTGCTGTTATCACGGGAAGGTGACAACTAGCAGATCTAGAACAAAAATAACTACTCTTAACAACTACTGAAATGTTCACAACTACTGAGAACATATCAGAGTGTTAAGTACAAAATATAAACTACTGATAAGAACTACTGAATCTACAACGACTGAAGAACACTCTCTTCAGTCGTTTTACAAACTACTGAAAAAACATAAAACTACTGATGAGCACAAACACTGAAGAAGTATTCTTCAGCTGTGTGTCAACTACTGAACAGATAAACATAAACTACTGAAAGGTAAACCGTCACAACTACTGAAGAAGACCTCTTCAGCTGTTGTGACAACGTCTGATACTTTGGTCTTCAGCACTTGTGTCTTCAGACTTTGTCTTCACACTTGTGTCTTCAGACTTTGTCTTGAGCACTTGTCTTCAGACTTGTCTTCAGTACTTGTCTTCAACTTTGTCTTCAGCACTTGTCTTCAGACTTTGCTTCAGACTTGTGTCTTTAGACTTTGTCTTCAGCCTTGTCTTCAGACTTTGTCTTCATACTTCTTCAGACTTTGTCTTCAATACTTGTCTTCAGACTTTGTCTTCAGTACTTGTCTTTAGACTTTGTAATCAGCTGTTGTCTTCAGTTATTGTGGTCTTCAGTAGTTGTTGTGACGTCTGTGGGACTTAAAGGTTTTTCTGATCCGGCTCATGGTTCTTTTGGTCCAACAAACTCCCCCTAAACCAATGCAGCCAAAACCTTTACTTTATTGAGGTCCCATATTATTGGCAGAATGGTTGGTGTTTTTCTTCTTGATCAGTTGAGAAGATGACCCATATAAGCACTGGCCTGGGAAGAGTCCTGATGATTTGGTTGGCAATGTATGGATGGGAGCTCTGTATTGGGGAATTGGACACTGAGCTGTTCCCCCATCCATGAGACTCACTCCCATGTATAAGCCTGTAGGATTCTCTGGTGTATGCTCTCAGAAACATAATTTGTTCTTCCATGGTCAGGGTTCTTAGCTTCACCATCAAACAATCCTTCACGCCCATACAGCTCTGAGATGTACTTAGCCTGTTTGCCATTTTTGAGCTCAACTGTTGTAATCTGTCTGTATGCAAACTCATCAGGATGAGTCCCTTCAAGTAACAGACTGAGCTCATTTTGTTTGAAGTTCTCAAGCCTCTTGTAGACTAACCCCTTTTTAATAACTTTGTTCTCTAACTCTTTTGGGGTGGCTGTTTAGTCTCATAGGCCTTCTTGAAATCTTCTACAATCTCCCAGGGTGATACTACAAGGACCACTGTGATCTCTTCACTACGATCCTTTTACTTTCCTTTTCTTGGCCCTTGTATCTCCAAGGAATGTCTTTCTTTACAATCCTGTGAGCCACCCTAGGATCAGGCCATACTCTCACCTTTTCCTTCTGATATAGAATGTGTTGGCAAGGGTGTACAACCTCAGAGCTTCTTTCTTCATACTAATTATTGATGAAGAAGCAGCATAAGTTTTGTCGATGCTTTTCAACATCTCATCGTCATGAAGCCTTTGCTGCTGCTCTTCTTCAATCTTTACCCTCACAGTTTTCCATCTGTGAGGTGGGAGTGATGGGCATGGTTTGGCTTTAGGCATGTTAGGACTGCAGACAGAGGCAACCTATCTTCTTCCACATCATCACCTCTTCTTCTCTTCTTCTAGCCTCACACACCCTTCTCTTCTTCTTCTTGGGTGCATCATCGGCTGTTGGTTTAGAAGGTAAGGGAGTTGGTTTTGTGGGTTGTGGTTGTGGTTGTGGTTGTTTTGGAGAGGGAATGTTGACAGGCTGAGTTAGCATTTAGAGGTGAGTGTGGCTTTTGAGTGTTTGGCTAGCTCAGTCCTGCTCCCTGCTCCTGCTTCATTCAAAGCTTCGACTACTAAACCTTTAGTATATGCTTCAGACGAACAGATCTTGGAGGTTATGGCCAAGATACTGTCCTGGTCCATGATTTAATCTCGATCAATGATCTCCCAAGATATTTTGCAATGAATCTGATCATGATCTCTAGTCTCTCCTCTTTCTATGCATCATAACTTGCCCATCTTGAGTTAATTTATTCAACTTCAAGTCTCCTCTCCGATCTCTGAGTCAAGCTGTGCAGTATCGAATCCTTTCTATACAGTTGATCATCATATGGCATCTCATTGAGTTGGAGTTCTTTCTCTTTTTCCTTCACCCTTCCTCTTCTTATATGTGACATGAAAGTCTTTGTGACTTTCACCTACTTGATCATTTTCGATTCGTTCCCTTCACAGACTCCTCTTCCTTCCCAGTTTCCTTTTCTTTCAGTTTGCTCGTCTTCCCCTTTGCTTTCACTGCCTGACTCTCCCCCTTTTTTGGTTGCATGGTTGCAAGGGTTGAGTGGCAGAAAGCCTTGTGCTCACACATTCTCCTTCACCAGGGGTTGTATGATTGAGGGAGCCTCTCTCATCCATGGTTTTGATCACATGTCTGTGATCATTGGGGTGATGAAGGTAGGGTTTGCTAAAGAGATAGCAACTATTGCTCAGAGGGGTTCTGTCCCTGAGAAGCAGTGCCAGAAACAAGCTAGTGGCTTGGAAGTTTTGAGTGGCTGAGTGTGTGGAGACCTTCAGGTGAGGTGCCATCTGTGGGTTTATGTTGGTGGCAGATGGACTTGCTTCTTGGAGAATTGGTCAAGTAGTCTTTGTAGTCTACTGCTTCTCTTCTTCAAGATTGCGTTCTGGGCCAGAACATCATAAAAGAAGCCCAGGTCATCATCAGCAGATGCTGACTCATCACCCCTGCCTTCTGCTTGTACAGCAGGATGTACATGCACTGGGTGTAGGACCAGTTTTAGCATGTGCCTCTTGGAACTGGGGACTTCCAGCCTCAGGACTATGTCCGTCTCAGCTGTTGCCTCTAGGAGGTTAGCTATGTTACCAGCCTCAGGACTATGTCCTTCATCAGCTGTTGCCCTGTCTAGGATGTCTTAGCTATGTTACCAGCCTCATTCTGATCATGTGCTGATTCAGAGAGGTGGCAGAGCTCACTAGATGTTCTATCTCCATATCCACACCAGGAGATAGAACGTGTAACCTCGGTGCTGTGGGTTGTCAGAAGCATGGTGATCCTCGTCCTCAATAGCTGTGGTTCTCCCCTTTGTTGGTGGTTGTTGGGGAGGAGGAGAGGCATGCAGCTGAGTCAGCACGTTTGCAATGATAATAGTTGACTTTGGGGGGCGGTTGCAGGGGAGATGGGGTAAAAGCAGTGTGCACCTGGGGAGAATGGTGCTCTTCAATGGCAATCTCCTCAAATGAGGAAGACCCCAGATTTGTGGGTACCCCTTCTGTGGTTGCTGCAGGCTCCTTTTTGAGAGAATCCTGAGCGCTGTGGCTGGTGAAGTCCTTATATCCACTAGGGTTATAACCAGTGGATATAGCCTGCGTTTGTGTTGCAGGGGCATCCTCAGGGGACTCATTCCCCTGAGTAGCCTTTTGGTCTTCTTTTTAGTGGGTTTGGTGGGGACCTTGGATTTGGAGGTGGGTTGTGGGTTCCAGCTACGTGGTTTTCGCAGCTTGGCAGCCATTTCAGTGATTGGTCATAGTTGTGTCGGGTGTATACTTCCGGCAGTACAGCCATAGGAGGGACTCTCCAGGCCAAAAGTTCCTCAGCTTGAAGCTGGTTTTCAATTATGGCCATTATGAACCGGGATATAATATCCAACGGTTAGCAGTTTGTTTTTGGGCCATATCCTTGAGCTCTAAAATTAGTATTTCAGAAAAATTTAAAGGTTGTTTGCTCAAGGATGGAGTACATTACCTGTTGCCACCTTGTGGACTTTGATCCCATGATGAAGTCTTGGAGGCAAGGCATACATTTACCTATGAAATATGAGACGTTCGGCATCCGGGAAATTTTCTCAGTATGGGGAATGCACTCAGGTTACCCTGGTATCCATGGTGGCAAATGATTGATCTGTTGTGCCTTTGGATAACCCAGTTGGGAAAGTGGCATCATCCAATTAAGGGTTTGGAAAAGAGTGTCTAGAGTAATGACCATTTTTTGGCCATGGACAAACGATTGAAGAGACTCTGTGTCTTCTCCTCAGAGACCAGAGTGACGTTTGTCAGAATTGGTAAGGGATTCGGCATATATGGTGGGATTTACCAGAAAAGCCTTTTTGTAGGGTGACTAAACCATTAATCAATGGCGTTGTGAAACTTGGTGGGCCAGTATGGCGATTTGGTGAGATGTGCTACACAGTTGTGTCGAGGTTTAGTTGCATGGTCGCCATTGAAGAAGAGAGGGTAGAGAGTTTTTGAACGTTAGGTTGAGAAGAGAAGATAAAAACTCTGAAGGTGGGATAAGGTATTAAAGGGTCGGTTAGAAAAACACTGAAGGTTTGGTGTTAGTCATGAGTTGTTGAAACTACTGATGACATGGTATTAACTTTTAGACGTTGAAACAGCTAAAGTCTCTGATTTAGTCATCAGTAGGTTATAAAACTACTGAAGACAGTTTTGACTTTAGGTGATGAAACAACTGAACTTGGTATTTCATCAGTAGTTGTGAAACTACCGAAGACTTTGGTTTTACCATCAGTTTTTGTAAACAACTGAAGACTTGGTGTTAGTCATCATAGTTGTGAAACTACTGAAGATATGGTATTGCTTCGTTGTTTAGAAGGAAACAGCAGTTGTAGAAACAACTGAGAGAAATTACTCATCAGCTGTTTCGTCAATTCATAGCTTTTCAGCTGTTTCACACTGTCCTCAACACTTACTCCTCAGACTTTCATCTGCTTTTCAGGTGTTTCATAGGACATCATAATTATATGCATTTCTGACATCAGTATTTGGGCTACAACAGCTGTTGTGACTACATCAGCTTTGTAGCTACATCAGCTTTTGAACAGATAAAGTACTTCAGTACTGGTGAGGTATGTACCCTTCAGTTGTTATAGAACTATTGAGGAAAAAAAACAACTCATCAGTACTTATGTGACAATAATGAACTAATGATCATCCATTAATTGTGACTGAGATCATCACTAGTTGTCACTTATTCTAGCTGCAACATACAAAACCTAACACAAGGTTGTGGAAAGTTGAACTATCCCAAGGCTTAGGAAGTATGTCTGCAAGCTCATCAGCACTAGGAACAAATTTGGATCAATCAGAACTTTTTCAAACAATCTCTAATAAATGGTGTCTGATTTCAATATGTTAGTCCTAGAGTGCTGGACAGGATTCTTGACAATACAAAGAGCTGAAGAGCTATCGATTAACAATGGGGTATTAGTCTCTGTTAGCCATAATCCATAGTTGTTTTGAAGCCAGAGTACCTGAGAATGTACAGCTTGCAGCGGTAATGTACTCGCTTCATCAGCAGTGATGTAGCAACTGAGGTCTGTTTCTTGCTCTGCCAAGAAATCACGCAGTTGCTAGGAATTGACATCCACCAGAAGTTGATTTCCTAGTCAACTTCACACCCTGCATAGTCACTGTCAAAAAAGCAACTAATTTACCAGAATGTCTAGTAGAATACCATAACCTAGAGATGGAGTGCCTTGCAGATATCTAAGAGTCTCTTGACTGCAATCAAATGAGACTCCTTAGGTGCAGCCTGAAATCTAGCACAACACATGTAGCAAACATAATATCTGGTCTAGAAGATGTTAAATACATCAAGACCCAATCATACATCTGTAAAGTGTTTCATCAACCACTTTACATTTCTGATCCGTATCCAGTTGTGTGGTGCTGCACATGGGGGTAGAACAGGGCTTACAGTTTTGTAAATCAAACTTTTCCAAAAGATCTTTTGTATATTTGGACTGATGAATGAAAATTCCATCAGCCTTTTGCTTGATTTGCAAACCCAAAAAGAACTGTAATTCTCCCATGGCACTCATTTCAAACTTCTGTTGCATCAACTTTGTAAAGGCATCACACAACTGTTGATCAGAGGATGCAAAAATATATCATCTACATAAATTGAACAAGTAGATTATGCTGCCCAGCTTTCTTAATGAATAAAGTCTTATCTATGGAGCATCTAGTGAAATTATTTTCCAGAAGAAAGTTTCATAATGTCTCATACCAGGCTCTAGGAGCTTGTTTCAACCCATAAAGAGCCTTATCAAGCTTATACACCCAATTAGGATGTTTTTGTCCTCAAGCCTGGTGTTGACATACATAAACCTCTTCTTTAATTTTCCATACAAAATGCACTTTTGACATCCATTTGAAAAACTTTAAGGTTTTGATAAGCAGCATAAGCTAAAAACAATCAATTGCTTCCACTCTGGCTACAGGGCAAAGGTTTCATCATACTCAATACCTTCTTCTTGTGCAAACCCCTGAACAACCACTCTGGCCTTGTTCTTAACAATAAGCCCATTTCATTCAGTTTTTGTTCCTAAACACCCATTTAGTGCCTATTGCACACTTACCTGGAGGTAGAGGAACCATTCCCACACTTGCTGTTTCTTGAACTGAAGAAGCTCAAGCTGCATGGCATCAACCCATCCATTGTCCTTTAAAGCAATGTGGTAATTCTTCGTTTCTTGCTGACTGATGAAGAGAGCATAGAAGCAGAAATTTGACAATTGACTTCTTGTTGATACGCCAGCAGTGATATCACCAATGATTGAGACATAGGGTGATTCTTCAGATCTTGATACACAATGAGATCTGTGCAAGTGTTTGTATAGGCTCAGCAGCAACAGATGGTGATGGTGAATCATTTCCTTGAAACCAATCAGTGGGTGGTATTCAAACGAAGTTGAATTTGAAGAAATCTCATCAGCATTTGTTGTGGATGGGGCTACTGGAGCTACAGGACATCAGGTCTAGCAGAATCAGGCAGTTGATCACTAAACCTGAAGAGGTGAGTACTGCTATCATCATCATCATCAGCACCAGCAGAACCACCAGGTGGTGAACTGTTGACAGGAGCAACAGCAGGAGTTTGATAAGGAACATATTGCAGTATGTCCAAATCAAATATCTCCACAGGCTTTGTGGAATCTTGTGCTTTAGAGATTCATTAAACTTAACATGTAAGTCTCTTCAACCATCTTTGTTCTACAGTTGAAGACTCTGTATGCTTTGCAAGTTGATGAATAACCAACAAAGTCCCTGCATCCACCTTAGTATCAAATTTTTGGAGTTGATCCCGTGTGTTGAGAATGAAACAAGGACACCCAAATGCTCTGAAGAATGAAATTGGAGGGGCCAAATGATGAAGAATTTCATATGGAGTCTTCATCAACCTCTGATTTACTAGAACTCTATTCTGTACATAGCAAGCTGTATTGACAGCTTCAGCCCAAAAAGTCATTGGCAGTCTAGAATCAGCCAACATGGACCTTGCAGCTTCAATAAGGGTCCTGTTCTTCCTCTCCACTACTCCATTTTGCTCAATAGTTCTTGGGATGCTATACTGCCTCTTGATTCCCTTTGATAAGTAAAACTCATCAAGTGTGTGGTTTCTGAATTCAGTACCATTGTCACTCCTCACACACTTAACTCGTAGGGAATACTGCTTCTCAACGTGTAACACAAAGTTCAGAATGGACTGCGCAGCCTCATCCTTTGAATGCAAGAAGAAAGTCCATACAAATTTGGAGTAATCATCCACAATTACCAGACAGTATTTCTTCTTAGCCATACTCATCACTCTCAAAGGACCAAAGAGATCCATGTGAAGAAGCTGTAAGCAGGCAGTGGACTTAGGTTCTTCTATGGAGGGAAATGAAGCTTTGTGTTGTTTTCCTTTTAAACAGCAGTGCAGTTATCTTCACACTTGAACTCCTTCATAGGCAGTCCCCTTACTAAACCATGGTTTATCAGCTAATTTATGTTTTTGAGATTAACATGAGCCAGCCTTCTATGCCATAGAATAGATTCTTGAGGGGAAGCCTTGGAAAATAGGCAAGGATGGCCTTTGAGATCTATTTTCTTGGAAAGATCTAAGCATACACTCTTCCTGTCCTGTTGACCTTTAGGAGAATGTGTTCATCCAACACCTTATCAATCAAACTTAGAACTTTGGATGACAGAATCCGACAGTTCTGACTGGTGAAAAGAGCAACATGGCCTTTGTCATACATTTGACTGACACTCAAGAGGTTGTACTTGAGATTTTCCACATGGTTAACATCATCAAACTGTATTTCCCCATTGGAACCAAAGCCTTTGCCGATGATGTAACCCTTTGCATCATTGCCAAATAACACAAACCCCTTCTTTCCTTGAGAGTAGTCATTAAAAAGTGATCTGTTTCCTGTCATATGCATGGATCCTCCACTGTCTACATACCAGATGCCACTGAGGTATGTTGAAGAACCCTGCAAAATACAACAATTTAGTAGATTTGAGACCCAAACCTTTTGGTCTTGGGCCTGTTCTCATCAACAGATGGTAAACTAACATGTTTGTTGGAAACAACAGCCTGAGAGGAAGAAGCTGGTGAGAAAAGGAATCCTTTGGCTTGGACCTCCTTTTCTGTGGTTTTCAACATAGGAACATCTAATTGGTTAACTCTTTCCAATAGATGTTGAACCATCATAACCAGCTGCGTCTGATTTTGTGATAAGGCTTTCAGCTCTTCAGACACATTGGCATTAGAGTTTGATAAGTTCCTATGTTGCACCTTCTTCTTTTGAGCAATCTCAGCTGTTACCTGTTTACCCCTTCCTTTTTGGATTTCTTTTTGGACTAAAGGGTTACAGGATTTGATGTTGCTGGTGGAAATGTGGCTTCAAACTCAGTTTTCATTTTAACCATTTTCTCTTTACTTTCCTCTTTATGTTTGAGTTGGATCCCCTTTTGTACCAACAATCATCTGTAAGATGATTGAACAAACCACATACTTCACATGGTTTCTTCTCTTCTCTTATGTTGATCATCGACTAAAGAGAATGAAACTACTGAAGAGTTGCTCTTAGTACTTTGGTAGCATTATTGCTTTCTTGACTTCCTCTTTAGTAGTCTTCAAACTCTTTCTACTGACAGTTTTCTTCTCTTCAGTGCTGACAGTAGTTGGAGTTTGAACTTCAGGTGCTAAATCTTGCTCTCCAGTCCTTTCAGGACTTCCAGAATAGCTCCTGAGTTGATCATCTCTTTGATCATGTGAGTGTCAGCAGTGGAACCATCAACATCAGCTGATGGTTCAGAGAGGGCTTAGTGCTGACTTCAACTTTGATGATGCTCTATCAAAAAGTGAATCACATGATGAGGTGGATTGGTTATTGCTTTCTCCATCAGATTTCACTTCTGCTCTTGAAGCAAAATCTGTAGGAGGAGCAGTGTGATTATAACCAATACCAAACTTCACATTGGAGCAATTGCTTACTAAGACATTTCAAAACCTTTGCATGATTGTACCCATCGATCACACTCTACCTGGGTGACTGCAAGGGTTTCTTTGAGACTTCTCTGGTCTTCCAAAATAACCTCTAGCTTAGCCTTTTCATCATTTAATTGGCATTTAAGCTTATAAATCTCATCATTTTACTATTAAGAGCAGACTCAAACTTAGTTTTTCTTTTGGAAATGGTTTTCTCAAACTCAAGTTTTTGATTTATAAAATGCTACATTTGCCTCTCTAATGGAGACACAGCAGCAATGCATGATTGAGAACATAACTTGGCTTTAGCCCTGAAGATACCTGTGTTACCTGTGAAGATGATGCATTTGAGTAGGAACCCTCAGTAGACTCCAGGGCCATGAGAGCCAGATTCCCAAAGGACTGTTACCACCATGTTGACCAGCACCTGTGAACAGTTGTTCACGACCAGACATGCCATCCGGTAACTGCTCCAGTCATCAACTCCAGGGATGAAGAAGCTGTGTTTTTGAGGTTGAGGAGGTTGATGAGATTGAGATGGTTGAGGTTCTGGTAGTGCATGAGGTGTGGTACTATAGGAACTTGAACTTGATTTGACTGTGGCATGTAATAACAACGGTAAGGATATGGCATTTGACCCTGAGGAACAAAATATGCAGGAGATTGTGGTTGAATGATGACTAGAATTGACAGGATGTTGCCCTCTGTGTTGTTGACTATTGCCAGGGAAAGTCACAAAAGGTGCAGACGAATTAGATCCAGATGATCTGCATTCTCTAGCAAGTGTCCAAGCCTGTGGCATTTGTGACACTTCAACTTACTCTTGTCAAAACCAAGTTTGGTTTTGCCAGAGAGTCCTGGGAACTTTCTTCCAGTTCTTTTGTAGAACTTCTGAGATCTGTTATTTATCAATGCCATTTGGCTCAAAATATCCATCTCTTCTAAGTCATCATCAGCAATCCCCTTGAGATCATCCATGATGAAGCATAGATTGTCATTATTACACCCAGTAAACTGACTATCAACACTCACAAACGCAGAATCAGAAGTGTTTGAGGAGAAATCAATATGCTCATCATACTGGCATTCAGATGAAGCATATTCTGACTCATGACCAACCAAGGCAGTGTTGCCTGGTACAAAGTCTTCAGTGAGCTTTCCAGATGAAGACAGTTTTCGTTTCTATTCTATCTCTCTCTCAAATGTGAGCAATTTCCCATGGAGTTGGGTGAGAGATAGTTGTCCAAATTTGCACTGGAGCGTAGACAATAGTATATGTGTCCCATCTCTTAGGCAGTGATCTGAGAAATCTGTTATTCATCTGGATATTGGTGTACTCATGTTTGACCATTTTTAATTCAGAGATCAAACAAGAGAACCGCTCAAACTGTTGAGTCAGTGTCTCACCCTTTCTATGAGAGAATGTCTCATATTGTTGGGCAAGAATTTCTCTATTATTTTCCAAGACCTCATCTGTTCCTCCAAATTGTTCTTTCAAGGCATTCTAGAGGTCATGGGCAGTTTCATGATGCATTAGCCCAGAATAGATTTCATTGGGCAGTGCCATGGCCAGAATTCCATGGCTTTTGCATCAATCTCAAACAATTTCTTATCCTCATCTGAGTATTGCTCCCTCCTCTTCGGAACCATTTGATTGTTTTCAGGGTTATTCACCATAGGCTTGTGTGGACCATGTACCACTGATGTCCAACAACCTGCGCTATTACAGAAAGGTAATGGAGCATTCGTCGTTGCCATATGTTATACTCATTCCTAACCAGCATTGGAGGCTTGGTTGAGGAACCAGTATTGTGAGGATCATTGGAAGGAGTAGTCATTTTCAGTCCAAATACAATTTAATTCAGCTTTTAAAAGTTTACATAGACCACAACAACTCAATGAAAACCAAGAGAAAACTCAGGATGAATGACCAGAAACACAGAAAATTCAATCTCCATAACCATTTCTTGCAAAACACAAAAATGCTAATTCAATCAAACTTGGATCTTGAATAGCAGTTTCAATGATCAATTATTAGTTCGATCAATGATTAACCATGCTCTGATACCATTTTTCAGGATCAGTGATCACAAGTTTGATGTATTAGAGCGTAACACAGCGGAATAAGAACAAGAATTAGACAAATTGTAGCAAGAATTTGATACTCGTATGCATTAAGAACAAATACGGTTATAACGAGAATATATTTCTGTAACAAGGAATGTTTCTATAATATTAATATTTTTGATCGAATCATTCACTTTTACATAGGTTTGACACTCCTTATATAGAGTGCAATCACTGTTGTTATCATGGAAAGTGACAACTAGCAGATCTAGTACAAAAATAACTAACTCTTAACAAACTACTAAAATGTTCAAAACTACTGAGAACATCAGAGTGTTAAGTACAAAATATAAAACTACTGATAAAAACTACTGAAACTACAACGACTGAAGAACAAGCTCTTAAGTCGTTTTACAAAACTATTGAAAAACATAAAACTACTGATGAGCACAACAACTGAAGAAGTATTCTTCAGCTGTTGTGTCAAACTACTGAATAGATAAAACATAAAACTACTGAAAGGTAAACCGTCACAACTACTGAAGAAGACCTCCACAGCTGTTGTGACAACGTCTGATACTTTGGTCTTCAGCACTTGTGTCTTCAGACTTTGTCTTCAGCACTTGTGTCTTCAGACTTTGTCTTCAGCACCTGTTTTCAGACTTTGTCTTCAGTACTTGTCTTCAGACTTTTGTCTTCAGCACTTGTCTTCAGACTTTGTCTTCAGCACTTGTCTTCAGACTTTGTCTTCAGCACTTGTCTTCAGACTTTTCTTCAGCACTTGTCTACAGACTTTGTCTTCAGTACTTGTCTTCAGACTTTGTCTTCAGTACTTGTCTTCAGACTTTGTCTTCAGTACTTCTCTTCAGACTTTGTAATCAGCTGTTGTCTTTAGTTGTTGTGGTCTTCAGTAGTTGTTGTGACGTCTGTGGGACTTAAAGGTTTTTCTGATCCGACTCATTGGTTCTTTTGGTCCAACAGAAAGGTTCTGGTCTTGATTGGCTGTTTGATCTTGATTTAGTTACCAACTATTTTAAACAAATCTTGTGAGCATGTTTCAGGATCTATAGACATACTATACAAGTGATCCTGATCCAAGATTTGAGTTGAGAAGACCTTCAAGCTATACATCTTTAACTCCAGATGTAACTAACTCTGCCACTAAAGTTTCTCGTAACACAAAGATGATAAATTCAACTAATACATCTGAGATGCCTTCAACTTTCAGCTCAAAAGCTCCACAACCAGATAAAGAAGCATCAATTGTAGGAGAAAATGGTGGTCGTGATAGTGATCAAGAATTTCTTCATTTACCAGCTTATTAGTCTTTTAATCATAATAAACATTGGAGATTGGTATGGAGGAATGAGTGCCAGACACCATCTTTCTCTTCAATGACACAGTTGGTTTCACTTTATGTTCTGGAAACACAACTTCCTCTGCTTGTTTAGTCTTTTTCTTTTTAAGAGGTTGATGAAGGATCTATCTTTCCTCATACATATAGCATTTAGAGATTTGAAGTTGTCAGTTCTTTTGAACATTCTGGGTATCTATTCAAACTCATACCCCCTAAACATAACTTTATGATTTATTAGTTTCGAGTTGGCTAGTTCCTTCAAGTCAAGAATCTCTAGGGCATTTACAAGAGTAAGTACCCTACAAAGAATTGAACCAGCCCTGAGATCCTATTGACCATGAACGTTTTCCAGTCACTGTCATACTTCCAAGCAATGATTTTCTGATCAGTCTTGCCCTTGGGAGTAGAAACACCTTGTATCATATTTGTAGTGGTCAGACCTTCTTGAAGTTCCAATTGTGAAGGCTCTGCAAACCACTCAGGATACCTATGTTGTACAGGTGCCAATGAGTCGTGATCTCTAAGTGTGAGCTGCATATGTTGAGCTCACACTCTGGTTCTAGGTTGGTTGCTCGTAATTTCTTCTTCCAGTTTCCTAAGCCTTTCTTTCTTCTTATTGTTTAACCTAAGGATGGCAGCCTTTAGGGAATTTATCTTCATCTTTCCAAGCTTTCTCTTTGTTAACCCTTGATCGGATAGATAATCCTTCATATCCCTATCAGACATGTTGTAGGGATCCGGATACAATGAATGAGGAGTAGATGTTTGCTTCTTCTTGGATGTTACTTCGGGCATAGAAGCTTTGGGTGAAAGAGTCTTTTCATAGTTAGTCTCAACAGTGGAGTGCATTAGCTTGCTCAAATTTTCTTCATCTACCTTCATTCCCTCATAGGTCATACTAAATAGTTCATTTAGGTCATATCCATGATTAATCAAGAGCATGGCTTTCACCATTAGATCATCAGTCTATGCCTTTTCAACCATATCTTCAACTAATTTTTCCTCCTTCATTGGGCTCTCAACTGCTATTGGTTCATCAACCTTATAGCCACCCTCAATTTCTACTTACTCAAGGTCTACAAAATCAGCTTTGTTTTTTAGTAGCGCCTCAGCATGTTCATGTTCATCGAAAAATTAAACAATAGCTAAAAGGCTTCTTGGATCATCCTTTTTTACTTTTCTTGCTTGTCTCTTCTTCTACCATAGGTCTTTTTCCCTTTGCCTTTTGTGTTAAATACTTCCTCTTTCAGGTATATGTTTGCATTGATGGACCAGCAGTGGTTTCAGGCAATATTCACATTCTTGAGGCAATTTTTCATCCTTTGGTTGTTCTTGTTCATGAATGGCAATAGCTGATTCTTCTTTCTCTTGTTGCTCTTCACATAATCTTTTGATCTGCACCTTTTGTTCGTTAGTAAGTGACACAGCAGACACTAGTTCCATGCTCAATTCCTTCTCAAGAGGGACAAGAGATGAGGAATAATAACTATTGGTTCAACAACAGTCCTTTGTTCAACTATGAATTCCCAGAAATCATCATCAATAATAAATTCTTTCGCTGTGAAGCTATCCAAAGCATTAATCATGTCACTGAATTCATCCTTTTCAGTGTGAACATCAACTAATTTCTCTGAGTAAACAACCATTTCCAATCTAGACTTATCATGCTTTGTCTTACTTGTTTCTTTACCCTTTTTAGTTTCACCACTCTCTTCGGATGAACTCTCAGAAGTAGTTTCTTTCTCACAAGCCCAAGTTCTTTTCTCATCATCTTTTCTTACTTCTTCTTCAGCTTCCCTTTTGATTTCAACCAACATTTCCAGCACAAAGACTCTTTCGCTCAGGCTATCATTCTAGTTCTTCAAGTTGATAATGATCTCAGCCTGTTCTTCAATCAATTCTTCTTACTCTTCCATTGCAATTGTTTGTATGGCTAAAGTGTCCACATGACCACTTATTTCCTCTCTAGATTGTTAAAGAGCAGCTTTTAACTTTTCAATTTCCTTCTCTTTTTCTTTCTTTTATGTATCATATCTTTCATTCAACTCTTTTAACTCATTCTCCTTCT
Organism: Flaveria trinervia; assembly: GCA_025506515.1. Lineage (NCBI taxonomy): Eukaryota > Viridiplantae > Streptophyta > Magnoliopsida > Asterales > Asteraceae > Flaveria > Flaveria trinervia. The sequence goes on along the minus strand of CM046449.1, from coordinate 19,536,475 downwards.
CATTAAGCTCCAGATGTCTGTCTTGACTAATGCTTAGATCTTCTGTTGAGTAATCTTTCCATATTTGCTACCTTTTGCATAAGTTTTGAAATTAGCCCTTCTTTTTTATCTAGTTTGTTGACACCAGATTTTGTATAGCTTTCTAAAGGAGTAGCATTAGAAGTGACTTTCTTTAAAAGCATTGGGCTTGGGTGATCCTCCTCATCAGATGATGATTTGGATTTGTCTGAAAAGCTGGCAGAATGACCAAACTCTACAGGCTCGGTAGTAATGGGAGATGGTTGAGTAGATAATATGGGTTAATGATGAATATGAGATATGTGTGGAGAAGTGTTAGGTCGTGCTTGAGGTAATGGGATTGGTGATCTGTGAGGTAATGGTAATGGTGCTTTTTGGGGATATGGTATTGGTGAGGGTACAAATGGTGATGCCATATCATGAACATGAGGTTTAGTGTGAAGATCACCCCTACATCCACTTGGGGTGACACTAACCTTGGACCTTCATCTCTTTCTCCAACATGCTCATGAGCAGTTGGTTCCTCTCATGAGCAGTTGTTTCTGTATAGCCATTTGGTGCCGATAAGGTATTGTCTTTCGGGAAGGTCAATCAGTTTACATATTTCTTGCTTCTTGAATCGCAGCAATTCTTTCTGCATTGCTTCGATCCAGCTATTTTCTTGAAGAGCCTCTTTGATGTTTTTGGGTATTGTTTGACATAGAAAGCATGAAAACAAATAGATGTTTGCAATTTTGACTTGCTTCTAGTCACCCTTCATTAGGTTTACTAATGATGCTTTGTACTAGATGATTCTTGTGTGTTCTGGTGGTTGGAACAAAGTCACGAGCAATGGTTACATCAAGACTGGATACATTCAGTTAATTATGGTGAGAGGCACATTTATCTTATATTGTTGGGGAGTTATGAAGATAATCAAATTCTGTTTCAGTGACTGCTTTAGCATGAGCAGCACTATGATTGCTTCCATTATTAGATGTTCTTTTTGTTTGAAATGGAAGAGTAGCTTGCTTTTGAGTTTTGAGCTCAGTTGACAAATCTTTTGCATTGATGGAAACAAGCTAGGACCAGCTTCAGTTGAAACACTTTGATTTTGAGATGGCTGTCTGATAGGATCAGCTTAGAGTGGAACATCTTCATAAATTTGTTGAGTAGAGGTAGGAGGAATCAATGGAAAGTCATCTCTTCTTTTCACACCTTAAGAAAGTTTAGCTGAATGTAGGTTTCCTACATCAGACAAGTGAAATCGATCAAAAGATTTTGTAAATGAGTGAATATTAAACAACGAGTTAGGATCATTTGTAGATTTGGGAAGTGAGTCGTCCTTGAATTGAACATTTGTTGATTTATCAATAATGTTTAATCTAGGATTAAACACTCTATAAGCCTTTGAAACATAAGAATTACCTACAAAGAATCCTTTATCAGACTTGGATGGAAATTTTCCCAAATAGTCTCGGGTGTTTAATATTAAGATAGGACTACCAAATGACTTAAAAAATCCGATAAATGGTTTTCTATAAAACAACATTTCATATGGAGTTTTGATACTTTCTTTTACAATTAGAGTTCGATTTTGCACAAAGCACGATGTGTTAACTGCCTCTGCCCAAAAGGTAATAGGTAGTTGAGCATCGACTAACATTATTCTTGCTGCTTCAATTAGTGTTTTATTTCTCCTTTCAGCTACCCTATTTTTATTAAGTAGTTCTAGCTGCACTAAATTGAAGAACAATGCCTTTGGTTGTAAAAACTAAACCCATATCATCATTTTTAAACTCAGTTCCATTATCACTTCTTATTGTTTTGACCTTTTGGTCAAGCTAGTTTTCAATTTTTGTGATAAAGTCTTTTATTATTTGGGATGCCTCATTTTTAGGAAGTAAGAAGAAAACCCATGTAAATCTTGAAAAATCATCAATGATCACCAAACAATAATGTTTCTTTCCAATACTCATAACATGACTTGGTCCAAACAGATCCATATGAAGTAGCTTTAATAGAGTATTGTTTGTGTTCACCAGCTTTAGTTTGTGAGAAGATTTATGTTGTTTTCCTTTGAGGCACGTTGAAAAATGATCAACAAAATGAAATTCTTTTTTGGGGAAGACCAATGACATAGTTTCCCTTGAACATTTTATTCATGTTTTTAAAGTTTATGTGCCCCAAACGTCTGTGTCAAAGCTAGGACTCATCAAATGATGCTTTTGACAAACGACATATTTCTTCCATTGATGTTGTAGAATTCAAGTTTAAGACATAGGTGTTATTCTTCCTCGGAGTCTTTAGGACAAGCCATTCTTCTAAGATCTGAAATCTTGGTTTCAGAATGTAGCAATGAGTGTGAGTAAAGTGAGTTGAATTTTTGTAAGGCCCCGTTTCTGTGACGCTTACAGCTGGTAATTTATCGCACATAAAACATATACTTTGCATTTAATCATCAAAACATTGCAGCGGAACATAAAACAAATGGCATTTCATTTCATCATAAAAAAGTTATGCAAAATATGTTGGATTCTATATGCCCAAGACACATAGAACATTGATGCGGTTAGTATGTCATGATCCAAGTCGGGTTATACCCAATAACAAGCTTTGCAATCACCGACTATTAGTCAATTGATGATATGATCATGCAATTAAATAATAACACCAAATTTAGAAAATGGGTTTTCTAAATAAGTTGCATATGAGATGGAACAACTTATTAGGATATTTTGTTCACGAATATTACTTAGAGTTATTTAAGTTAGTTAAATAACATTAAATAATAAAAGAGTGTATAAGTTATACAATTAAAAGTTAATTGTACAACTTATAAGGGACTAGTTTTATAAAATTGTTTGATTAAGTTTTGGGGGAAAAACGTTTATTAGAAGACCCATTCGGCCGCCCCCCTCTCCTATGAGAAGTTTTTTTTACTTTCTTGTGAACCACAACTTTGATTACTAGTCCAACACTCAAGATCCATCTCTTTCAGACATGGAAAACAAAAATTAGAAGCTCCAATCTCTCTCTCAAACTCTCGGGTTCCAGCAGTCTTTGGAAAGGTATTGGAGTCATTTTGGTGTTCATCTCCCTAGCAAGAAGAGGTGTTTGCAAGTTAGCTTGGGGTATACAAGCTTGAGGGGTCCTTTCGTCGGAGCCTTGGCCGAGTTTTGAGCATCTATCTTTCCTTTTGGTCGACTATCAAGCTGTTGAAAGGTAGTTTCTTCACAGCTCATTGTAGCTGTGATTTTATATACATTTACATATGTTTCATAGCTTCCTTATTCACATATAATGATCCTTTGTTTTGGGTTGTTTTATACATCTATATGTCACCATAGAACAGGAAATTTCAGTTTTCTAATCATGTTTCAAAATATATATATCCGCTGTGTTTTTCAGAAAGTTTAAGAGGTTAAACTTTGATTTTATCTTCTAACAAAACCTTCAATGGCATCAAGAGCCTGTTATGTGGATAGCTTGCTTGTTCTTGTCCTTTAAAAATCGGTTTTAAAGGATTTTTATCAACTCATTAGAGGCTGTTTTGGTTGATTCAATGAACCCCATGTCTTTCAAAGTTATATCTTCATGCTTATGATTAAACTTTGAAAGATAGGAATGTCAATTGGTTGATATGTTAGGTTATTGTTTGTTTGGACAAACAAACCCTAATTTTCAGTTTATGTTGGCTGAAAATTTGGGGTTTGATGGGGTTTATTTTGTTTATTGTATGATGTTTGTATTTTTTGATTTGATAATGCATAACCTAGCTTAGAGATTGTGTTGTTTGGTTTGAAAGAATGTATTTATTTGATTATATTCATTCGATTGGGTTGTAAAGTTTTGTGCTTGTAATTTATCTATTTATTCAATGGGATGTAATAATAGATTAGGAGTATTTTTCTCTTACTAGAAAATATGTATTAGGATATATATTTTGTAAAAGAAGATGCTCGGGAAGGAAGCACAAAAGGTAGACACAAAGTAGACTTGAAGCATACGGATGCGACATCAAGTGGGAGATCCATTGTAATCTCTATTTTGTGTTTTTTTTGGTAACCCTTAGCAAAGACCAAATGACCACACTTGTGATGGCAAACAAGTGTGGTCACAATAGTATCTATGGTTATGCACATGTGGTTGTTTATATTATGCTTGTTTGATTGTAATTTTGTGAATGCTTGTGTGATATATGGATATGATAAACAATCTTAATAAAATGATCTTAACAAGGTAATATAAAAATGGTTCTTAATCATTAAGTGTTAATAAATGTTATTAAAAGGATTAATGATTTCATAATAAAATGGGTTTTATTAAAAGAACCATAGAGTACCAAGTATTTGTAAGCATGCAATTACAAGGTACATAGAGTTTTCAAAGTCTAGAATTAATGAAAACTTTAAATTCCTTACCAACAAGTTTAACACCGTCCTTTTTCACAACACTTGAGTCATTTGGAAACTCTTAAAGGGATAAAGATCACCTAACCATTTAGTGGGAACTTGTGACTTAAGGTGGGGATACCACATTGGTGGGATAAAGGTCACCTAACCGCTTATGTTGGTAAACTCACATGTGTGTGCAAGTAGGGTAACTTGATTTGCAAACCATGTTAAATGGATCACCTACAATATGGTTTTCAAATGGTGTTGATGGGATTAACATGCCGACTTTACATATGATGTTTAAAGTCGATCCCATACCTCTAGAAGTTGCAAATGGTTGCAACCGTCAATGGTTGACCACCTTATTAATTTAAATCGTGGGATAAAGGTCACCTAACCACAATTTAAATGTAATGTTCAGTTCTAGATTTTATAATGAAAATGACCTTAAAAGGTATTAATTATTAAAAATAGCATTATCGAAAATACTAAAATAGATCTTTGTTAAATTTTGTAGATGGCCACCAATAATGATAATCATGAAAATTCATCCTTGTCCACCCAATCATTACGAGCGATTCTCCAAAAGGAACGTCTAAGTCATAACAATTTCATTGATTGGTATTAAAACTTGAGAATCGTTCTCAAGCAAGAGAGACGATCATATATTTTAGACGATCCTATCCGCGATCAACCTACTAAGGATGCTGAGGAGGCCTATAACAATTGGCTGAAGTACACTGAGGACTCTATCCAAGTGTCTTGTCTCATGCTGGCGAGCATGACTCCGGATCTCCAAAAGGAGTATGAACATCACGGAGCTTATGACGTGATAACCCAGCTAAAGGAAACGTTCCAACAACAAGCGAGGGTTGAGCGCTTCGAAACGGTTCGAGCACTCCATGCATGTCGTATGGACGACAACCAATCGGTTTCGTCTTATGTACTTAGATGAAAAGCCATATTGACCACCTCGAAAGGCTTAATTGTCCTGTCTCGAAGGAATTGGCCACGAATTTGATCCTCAATGGCCTTACCAAGAAGTTCGAGACATTCGTGTTGAACTACAACATGAATGCTTGGGGCAAAAGCATTGGTGAGCTTCAGTCAATGCTCAAAACGGCCGAGGCGGCCATGGGTAAATGGGTTTTACCCGTTTCACCATCAATGAAGGTTGGAACAAGAAAAGGCCTCATCCTACACCCAAGGCAAATGTTGCCAAGGGCAAGGGACCCGTATGGGGAAAATGGTGGTAAGGGTGCCACCCAAACCACAGGAGAAGAAGCAAAAGGTTGCTACTAATGATCCATGCTTCAAGTGTGGGGAGATTGGACATTGGGCAAGAAATTGTCCTGTCCATCTCCAAGAGTTGAAAGCAAAGAGGGATGCCGGGCAGACCACAGGAGAAGAAGCAAAAGGTTTCTACTAATGACCCATATTGATTTAAAGTTAATATCCTCTAACACATGGGTATTGGATACCGGATGTGGAACTCACATTTGCAATTTGTTGCAGGGGTTCAAAACAAGTAGTGACTTCAAGAAAGGGGATGTTAGCCTCTACATGGGCAATGGGGCAAGAGTTCAAGTTGAAGCCCGTGGTGACTACATCTTGAAACTTCCAAATGGTTTCGAAGTAATTTTGTATAATGTTTTGTATGCTCCTAGTTTGACTAGGAACATTGCCTTTGTAGCCCTATTAAAACAATTTGAATATGTATTATCATTTATTAGAAATGAAATTCATCTTGCTTTGAATGACATGTTTTACTTTAAAGCTATTCCCGTCAATGGTATTTAAGAATTGCTTCGTGAAATCACATTGAATGATAGCTTGTTGTACCAAACTAGTACCAAGAAACTTAAATCGGATTTGAGTGACTCTTACCTTTGGCATTGTCGTATTGGTCATATAAACAAGAAGAGAATTCAAACTACAAAAGCATGGTCTTTTAAAAACACGTGAATGTGCTTCATTTGATGTGTGTGAGTCTTTTTTACAAGGTAAAATGACTAAGGCACCCTTTAGTGGAACTAACGAAAGGGCAAAAGATTTATTAGGAATCATACATTCGGATGTATGTGGTCCTTTTAAGCCAATGACTAGGAATGGTGAAAGATACTTCATTACCTTTACCGACGGTTATAGTCGCTATGGGTATGTGTACATGTTAACATAGAAAGATGATGGTTTTGAAATGTTCAAGATCTTTCAAAATGAAGTACAAAATCAACTCAACAAGTCGATTAAAGTTCTCCACACCGATAGAGGAGGTGAATACCTAATTGATGCTATTCAAGATTATGTTAGGAGTTGTGGGATTGTCTCACAACTCACTCCACCTGGAACACCACAACATAATGGTGTGTCTGATAGGAGGAATCGAACCTTATTGGATATGGTCCGATCTATGAAGGCTAGAAGCACATTACCTCTATCATTTTGGGGTTCGCTTTGCTCTCTGCAGCCGTATTCTAAATATGGCCCCAGCCAAAAAGGTGGAAAGGACACCTTTTGAGATATGGCATGGAAGAGTTCCATCCCTATCATACTTAAGGGTCTGGGGTTGTGAGGCTTATGTTAAGACTCCCACCCCAAACAAATTGGAAGTCCGATCCACCAAGTGTATCTTTGTTGGATATCCTAGAAATTCTATGGGATATTATTTCTATGATCCACTTGAACAAAAGGTGTTTGTTGCCCAAAAGGGTGAGTTCTTAGAAGCAAAGTTCCTTATGGAAGAAACTAGCAGTAGAACAGTGGATCTTGAGGAGGATCAAGAACCACAACCCGATGCACGTTTGGTTGAAACTAGCACTCAACATGAGGATGTTGAGGATGATCAAGTGGTTGATCAATATACACAAAACGTTCGCAGATCGGGTAGAATTAGTAATCCACCTGAAAGATATAGATTTTTCGTAGATGGATGCTATGTTGTAGATTCCGATGAACCAACCATCTATCGTGATGCAGTGTCCAATTCGGATTGTGACAAATGACTCGAGGCCATGAGCGATGAGATGCAATCCATGCATGACAATCAACTATGGGACTTGTTTGTACCACCTCTTAACTCCAAAGTAGTTGGAAGTAAGTGGGTTTTCAAGAAGAAAACCAATATGCATGGAAACTTGGGTACTTATAAAGCTAGACTTGTAGCAAAAGGTTTCACTCAAACTCAAGGAGTTGATTATGATGAAACCTTCTCATCTTTTGTGATGCTAAAGTCTATAAGGATATTGTTTGCCATAACTGCTCATTATGATTATGAGATTTGGCAAATGGATGTCAAAACCGCTTTCCTAAATGGATATCTTGAGGAAGATGTCTATATGGTTCAACCTGAAGGTTTTGTCGATCCAAAACATCCTAATAAAGTATTCAAGTTAAAGAAATCAATCTATGGATTGAAACAAGCATCGAGAAGTTGGAATCACCGTTTTGATGAAGAAGTAAACAATTTTGGATTCATCAAGAACGCTGATGAAGCTTGTGTATATAAGAAAGCTAGTGGGAGCATCATCGCTTTCCTAGTATTATATGTTGATGACATACTACTATTTGGAAATGACATTTCAACCTTGGAAGGTGTAAAAACCTAGCTTGGACGTTGTTTTTCCATCAAGGATCTTGGTGAAGCCGCCTATACTCTGGGAATAAAGATCTATAGGGATAGATCAAGGCGTTGATTGGTTTAAATCAAAGTGCATACATTGATAAAATCTTGAAAAGGTTCAAGATGGAGAACTCTAAGAAAGGTATGGTACCTATTCAAAGAAGAATGATATTGAGTACGACTTAATGTCCTAGCTCAAAGGATGAGCAAGATAAAATGAAGGCAATCCAATAGCTCAAAGGATGAGCTGGACGTGTCATGCACCTTAAGTATGACAACCGATACCAGCAAAATCCTTGAAACAGTCATTGGATGGCTGTTAACAACATACTTAAGTACCTAAGGAAGACAAAAGATATGTTCCTAATCTATGGATCTTGTGATGAGGAACTCGTTGTAAAAGGTTACACGGATGCGAGTTTCCAAACCAATCGTGATGATTCATGCTCATAATCGGTATATATTTTCATTTTGATTGGAGGAGCGGTCTCTTGGAAGAGCTCCAAACAGGATGTGGTGGCTCTATCAACTACAGAATTAGAATACGTCGCCGCCTCTTTAACAGCTCAAGAAGCTACATGGTTGAAGAAATTCATTGCCCATCTAGGGGTTGTCCCTTCAATTCAGGACCCCCTAGAGATCTTTTGTGATAACAAGGGTGCGATTGCCCAAATCAAGGAATCTCGTGCTCATCAAAAGACTAGGCACATTGAGTGGAGATTCAACTACATACGAGATGAAGTTGAAAAGGGAAAGATATGTATTCGCAAAGTTCACACGGATCAAAACATTGCGGATCCTCTCACGAAGCTCCTTGAAAAGGCAAAGCATGAAGGTCATACTTGTGCCATGGGACTTCGATATTCTAGTGATTAGATTTGATCTGTAACTTGTATTTGGATATGTGGAACTTTATATTATTTGAATAAAATTATTTGGTTATAATGTTTCAATTAATATTCCAATTTAGCATGTTTAATCCATGAGTAAATTGTTTACTCTAAATGTCCGTAGTGGTTTAGACTTGTGGGATCAAGTGTGAGGGTAAGATTATTATGAACTTGGATTGGTTGATATTAATAAGGATGAATATAGAGCAATGGGTTGCTACCAAGGTTCATAGATATTTGTAGGATACAAATATTGGACTAACCCGCATCTCAAATTTTACTACATGGAATCTTATTGATTGATCATAAGTAAATTTGAGTAAAGGCAAATATCATTTGGTATCCTCAGACCTGAGATACATATTGGGTTTTGATATTCACCAAGTGTCATACCTTGATCTGGTTATCCGATGTTCTAAAATAATGGATAGTACATGAGACTATGTTCAAGTGTGACACAAGGTGATTGTGAGAAACGTATGTAGTCAAGATGGGATTTGTTCCTGTTATTCGTTGAGACTTATGCATGACTTATTCACATATAATGATCCTTTGTGTTGGGTTTGTTTTATACATATATATGTCACCATAAGAACATGAAATTTCAGTTTCATAATCATGTTTCAAAATATATATATCCGCTGCGTTTTTCAGAAAGTTTAAGAGGTTAAACTTTGATTTTATCTTCTAACAAACCCTTCAAAATAATACATCGTTTGTCGGTTGCAAAATTACATTGTTGTATTACATCACAAAAACTTTAAATAAATGGATGCCATACAAAGGAGCTGAGCAGCCGCCTCGTGCCATCCTTAGCAATGCTTACCAGCCAACTGGAAAATGCATAAAAGTCAGCATTGCTGAGTGAGTTCTAGTTTTATAGCAAAACATACTTTCTTTGATAAAACCATCCGTTCTCATAAAAACATATTATACTTCACATTCGTTTGTGATCATACATCGTACACACATACAGATAATATCATTATTATCTTCGTCATTCTTTCGTTTATACTTTCATTCATTCATCATTCATTCATTACATTCATCATCACCATGAACTTTACCCTTCATGCTCGTGATACTGTGCCTAAACCTATAGAAGACCTTCATCAGTGGTGCCCAGCACCATACCTAAGTTAAAGTCCAAGTATACCATTGTCATATGCTATGCCCTTCATGCTCATGATACTGGACCTAGGCCTATAAAAGACCTTCATCGGTGGTGCCCAGGACCAAGTGGTCACAGTACCTAAGACACACAACAATGGTTCATCCATATGGTCAATTACAAAGAAAGACCCCAATGTGCATCCTTTGGGGTAGCTAACCCGCACACCGTTGAGCTATCACCTACAATGGGCGTGCACCTCCATACATTTGCTTGAAAGCCTTTCTTACATTCATTCATTCATTCATGCATGCATTCATCATCATGTTCCTCTTTCATTATCTTTCACTTTACGTTACATAATACTTCATTCATTCATTCATTATCATAACACGTAAAGCCATAGGAAAGATGATCATACAACATCACAAGGAACATAAACATATCATTCATACATCATAATGCGGGGCATCATAGATACATACATACATCATGCATAACCATGAAACATCATCATCATCATCATCATAAACATCAAGCACATAACATTTCATGCCCATCATACCATTATGACCTCATAAGTCAACTTACATAACCCCAGGGAACCTCCTGGGTCATCCTACATTGCTCCTTTTTTCTCCCAAAAAGTCACAATTTTCTAAGTGTTCATCCGCATTTGCTATAGTCATCCGCATTTCCTACAGTTCATCCGCATTGGCTATAGTTCATCCGCATTTGACATCCGCATTTGCCTAACTCGTCCGCATTTGGTTTCATTCATCTGCATTAACTAACTTTGCCCATCCGCATTTCTATACTTAGTCAATGCTCATCCGCATTGACTCACTTCATCCGCATTGACTTACCTTGTTCATCCGCATTTCCCAGACTTAGGCAACTGCTCATCCGCATTTCCTGCACTTAGTCAATGTTCATCCGCATTGACCTCATCCGTATTGAATTCATCCGCATTGACTTACCCATTGGTTAATGTTCATCCGCATTGGTTGTAGTTCATCCGCATTTGCCATCCGCATTTCTTCCAAACACTTGCGCAGATTTAAAGACGTATCAAGTGAGTCTAAAACATCATAATCAATTTTCATGCACCGTTCATCAGGTACTAAGCTTAAATCTTACCTTCTAAGCCTTAGAACACAATCATACATAATCTTGCATGAACATAGTCACACACCACATCATACCCTCATCATACACACATTCAAGCATACGGCTCCAAACCCAGTTTAATAAAAACATACATTCATGCATTTCCAGCCCCAAAAATCAGTTAAAAACTAGTAAAAGAGGGGTCCTAGAACTCACCTTTGCAGCTCTTGAGTATGGCTTCCTCCAAGCTCGTTTGCAAATTGAATTCAACCGCTTAGAACCCACTAAAAACAACATACCCGAACACATACAGACACACATAAGCATAAACCCGAGGATAAGACCAGTTAAGAACACCATAAAAGCATGAATTCTTACCTTGAATTTGAGTTCTTTCTAGTTCTTCCTACCAAAACCTAGAATTGTTGCTCTTTCTCTCTCTAAAAACCGAAAATCAGAGGTTTATGTGACATATGGGCAGCCATACCACCTTTTACACCCACTTTTCAAACATTTTGTCCTTTTGGACACTTTTTACCCCTAAACTTGGGCTTTATTTCTTTTCCTTCTTTTCTTTCAGTTTATTCTTCTATTCCTTTGACGTTAAAATAACCGAGTGTTACAAGTCTACCCCCGTTAAATAGGTTTCGTCCTTGAAACATGTTATTCCTCAAAGAATTGTGGTAATGCTGCCTCATCTCTTCTTCAGTCTCCCATGTAGACTCGGATCCCTTCCTGTGCTTTCACTGTACACGCACAAGGGGAACCACTTTATTCCTCAGCCTCTTTTCCTTTCGATCAATGATTGCCATTGGTTGCTCCACATAATTGAGCCTTTCGTCTACCTCGATATCCTCGAGTGGAACAATCATGCCTTCATTGGCTAAGCACTTTCTTAGGTGAGATACATGGAATGTCAGGTGAATTCCACTTAACTCCTAAGGTAACTATAATCTATAGGCTACCTCTCCTACTCGAGCAATGATTCATAAAGGGCCTATATATCTCGGGCTTAACTTGCCACGCTTTCGGAATCGAATAATACACTTCCAAGGTGAGACCTTCAACATAACCCTATCACCCACCCGGAACTCAATCAGTCTACGTCGTTTATCGGCATATGACTTATGTCTATCTTTGGCTGGCCTCATGAAGGCTTTGATCTTCTCAAGCTTCTCAGTCGTAGCCTCGATTACCTCGATGCTTCCCAACCCTTTTTGACCAATGTCACCACAACAAATGGGTGTTCTGCACCTCCTACCGTATAACATCTTGTATGGTGGCATGCCAATGCTGGCATGATAGTTATTGTTGTATGAGAATTCAGCTAACGGTAAGTGGTCATCCCAACTTCCTCCAAAATCAATCACGCACGCCCAAAGCATGTCTTCCAACATCTGAATGGTCCTCTCTGATTGACTATCAGTTTGGGGATGAGTAGCCGTACTAATATGTAACCTCGTACCCATGGCGTCGTGGAACTTCTTCCAGAATTTAGATGTAAACTGGGTGTCACGATCAGACAGAATGGACACCGGCACACCATGACGAGTTACAATCTCCTTGATGAATAGGTCAGCCAACATCTCGGATGAATATGTCTCGTAAATCGGTAGGAAGTGAGCACTCTTCGTTAAACGATCCACAATCACCCATATGGCATCATACCCTTTTGGAGTACGTGGTAGCTTCGTAATGAAATCCATGGTGATGTGCTCCCACTTCCATTCTGGTATATCCAAAGGTTGGATCTTCCCATACGGCTTTTGATGCTCGGCCTTCACTTGTAAGCAAGTACGACACTTACTCACATACTCTACCACGTCGCGCTTCATACCCAGCCACCAATAATCTTTTTCATATCCTCATACATTTTCGTGGCACCTGGATGAATGGTGTATCGAGTCTTGTGAGCTTCATCCATGATCTTCCCCCGTAGATCCCCAAATCGAGGAATCCACACACGTCCAAATCAGGTTTTAACACCAAGTGTGTTTTCACCCAATTTCCCAACCAGACCTCTCATCCTTTCAGAGTTAAGATGATCTTCTTTCAGTGCCTCATCCTGAAACTCCTTGACTTGCTTCATCACATCATAGGTCATGATCAATTGATATTCTTTCACCCGAATCGGTTCGGGCCTCTCTTTTCGGCTAAGGGCATCCGCCACCACATTGGCCTTGCTCGGATGGTAATGGATCTCACAATCATAATCCTTTATAAGCTCCAACCGCCGTCTCTGCCTCATGTTTAGATCCTTCTGCTCGAAGAAATACTTCAGGCTCTGGTGGTCAGTGAAAATGGTGCACTTCGTCCCGTAAACATAGTGCCTCCAAATCTTTAGTGCGAAGACTACGGCTGCTAGCTCCAAGTCGTGGGTAGGGTAGTTGACTTCGTGAACCTTCGATTATCGGGACGCATAGGCTATAACCTTCCCTCTCTGTGTTAACACACACCCCAAACCTGAGTGGGGAGCATCAGAATAAACCACCAGATCATCGCTCCCATCGTGTAATGACAGAACAGGAGCTTGAGTCAACCTTGCCTTCAATTCTTTAAATGCCTTCTCTTGAGCTTGACCCCATACGGACTTCACATCTATTTGGGTCAACTTTGTTAGTGGGGAAGCAATCTTAAAGAAGTCTTGGATAAATCTTCTATAATAGCCTGCCAAACCTAAGAAACTACGAATCTCGGATGGCGTCTTTGGTGACTTCCATTGCATAACCGCCTCCACTTTCGCCGGGTCCACCATAATCCCGTCGGGATTCAGCACATGACCCAAGAACTAAACTTCATGCAACCAGAACGTGCACTTGGAGAATTTTGCATATAACTTCTCCCTCCTCAATGTCTCCAGAACCTCCCGAATGTGACCAGCATGCTCAATCTCACTCTTCGAATAAATCAGAATATCATCGATAAACACAATCACTGATTTATCCAACATAGGCCGACACACACGGTTCATTAGATCCATAAAAGCAGCTGGCGCATTGGACAAACCAAAAGACATGATAAGAAACTCGTAGTGGCCATAGCGCGTGCGAAAAGCTGTTTTAGGATATCTTGCTCCTTCACCTTCAACTGATGGTAGCCAGATCGAAGATCTATCCTTGAAAACCAACTGGCACCCTGAAGCTGATCGAAAAAATCATCTATTCTTGGTAAGGGGTAGCGGTTCTTCACTGTCAACTTATAAAGCTCACGGTAGTCAATACACATCCTCATACTACCGTCTTTCTTCTTCACAAACAAGACCGGAGCACCCCAAGGAGAGATACTTGGTCTGATGAACCGCTTATCAAGCAACTCTTGCAACTGCTCCATCAATTCTTCATCTCTGTCGGAGCCAAATGGTACGGTGCCTTGGCAACAGGTTGGGCTCCCAGTATCAGATCAATCTGGAACTCGATCTCATGGGCAGGTGGCACTCCTGGTAAGTCTTCTGGGAATATGTCTGGAAATTCACACACAACAGGTACATCGGAAAGTTGTGGTGTTGGCTTATCCACATCCTTTACATAGGCCAAGTATGCGCTACATCCACGCCTCATACACTTTCTTGCCACCGCAATTGAAATTACCTTCTGAATGATAGTCACCCGATCACCATAGACTGTCACCGAAAAACTGTTAGGCGTTGTCAAACGAATCATCTTCTTACGACACACAATGTTCGCCTTGAAGCCTGCTAACCAATACATCCCAAGAACCAAATCGAAACCATCTAAGGTCATTACAAACGGTCTAACAGGAAACTTATGACCTTCTAGTTCCACGTCATAGTTCTCTATCATCTCACAGATACTAGTAGACTTACCTATGGTAGTTTCTACATCAAAGGGCGCATCAACACGTCTACTACTAACACGCAGCTTAGCACAGAAAGTAGCAGAAATAAAACTTATACTGGCACCCGAATCGAATAACACAGAAGCTAAAGTTTGGTTCGCTAGAAACGTACCGGACACAACGTCAGGGTCCATCCTAGCCTCCTCCTGTGTCATGGTGAATGCCCTAGCACCAGCCCTTTGTCCTTCACCTCCAATTTTCTTTGCCCCGGAACCCTCGGCCCTTGGCTTCTTACACTCTGTACTCATATGACCCTCTTCACCACAGTTAAAGCACCGGGCCGTACGACAGTCCCTGGCCATGTGCCCCGCCTTCCCAAATTTAAAGCACAAGTTTGACCCAAACCAACATTCCCCACTATGCTCTCTCCCACACCTACCACACTTCTTCGTACTCGCACCCGACGTGACTACACGGCGGTCGTCCACCCTTGCCTTCTTTTTACCCATCGAGGCATCACCCCGACCAAACCTCTTCCCATTGCAGTTTCTATGACCTCCACCGTTCTCACTACCTCAGCCACCACCACCACAAAACTTTCGTCATATAACCTTCCTGCCAAATCCACCACCGACCTAAACGTGCTTGGTCGGGCATCAACCATGTGCCTGCCAATGCCCGCTGGCAAACCCTGAATATACCTCTTGATCTTCCGAGATAGAGGTGTCACTTGATCCGGCACCAGACATGCCATTTCATTGAACTTTGTGGTGTACTCTTGGTGTGTCATCGTTCCCGCCTCCAGTTGAAGAAACTCCCTCTCGACCTTGTCCATTTCCCGGTGAGGACAAAACTCCTCAACCACCAACTTCTTTAGTTCGGACCATCTCATCCTTCCAATGGCCTTGCTGCCTTCAGCTTGGACAATATTGTCCCACCAGCATAAAGCGGAGTCCACAAAAGAGTGGGTAGCAAACTTAACTTTCTGGTCCTCTCGGGACTCGCTGATATCAAGTACAACCTCCATTTCCCTCACCCACCGATGAGCAGCAACAGCAGTGTCGTTACCATCAAAAGTAGGGGGCTTGCATCTCATAAACACCCCGTAGTTAAAGCCTCATACCGTCTCCTGCACAGGCTCTGCTTCTTTTTCTTCGTCATCAGACGGAACCGTCTCAGTCTCTGGCTGTCTTCTTTTGCCCGTAGGTCTACTCCTTTCCTTTCTCTCCCCTTCTCTAGCTGCCTTTATCACTTCGGTCACCACAGACGGTAGGATCGTCTGCATGACTTGATGCACTTCCTCCACAACTGCCTCCTTCACTAAGGCTCTCAGGTTAGCACTCTCATCTCCGCCCTCCGAATGAGGGGTTTCTGGTTCTTCATGAACCACCCGTGGTTCAACTCCACGTCCGCCACCACACGAAGCTCTAGATGATCTACCACGGCCATCCTCTAACTCACACTGAAAGCTTTAAACACTAATACGGTCATTCAAGGAAACGGCTCAGTTTATGGCAAGTATAGTAAGTCTCTAATTACAGTGGCCAGTTCTGATTAGCCACTTACTTTACTCTTCATACCTCAAGCATTACCTGTCCTGACTACATCAGTATATAAATCTACATACAATACATCACACATACCATGCATACATAAAACCCGTTTTCTTTACGAAAATACCTGATGGCACGCAGCTACTCAGATTGGCATCCCTTTCCCTTTCCGTCCCATTCTCAGTTTAAGTTAGGGTTCATTTGAAAATTTACCCATTTCAATTAAACCTGGCTCTGATACCAACTTGTAAGGCCCCCTTTCCGTGACGCTTACAGCTAGTAATCATCGCACATAAAACATATATTTTGCATTTTTATCATCAAAATATTGCAGCAGAAACATAAAACAAATGGCATTTCATTTCATCATAAAAACATTTGCAAAATAATGCATCGTTTGTCGGTTACAAAATTACATTGTTGTACTACATCACAAAAGCTTTAAATAAATGGATGCCATCTAAAAGAGCTGAGCAGCAGCCTCGCGCCATCCTCAGCAATGCTTACCTGCCAACAGGAAAATGCATAAAAGTCAGCGTTGCTGAGTGAGTTCTAGTTTTATAGCAAAACATACTTTTCTTTCATAAAACCATCCATTCTCATAAAAACGTATTATACTTTACATTTGTTTGTGATCATACATCGTACGCACATACAGATAATATCATTATTATCTTCGTCATTCATTCGTTCATACTTTCATTCATCATTCATTACTTTCATCATCACCATGAACTTTACCCTTCATGCTCGTGATACTGTGCCTAAGCCTATAGAGGACCTTCATCGGTGGTGCCCAGTACCATGTGGTCACAGTACCTAAGGTAAAGTCCAGGTATACCATTGTCATATTCTACGCCCTTCATGCTCATGATACTAGACCTAAGCCTATAAAAGATCTTCATCGGTGGTGCCCAGCACCAAGTGGTCACAGTACCTAAGACACGCAACAATGGTTCATCCATATGGTCAATCACAAGAAAGACCCCAATGTGCATCCTTTGGGGTAGCTAACCCACACACCGTTGAGCTAACACCTACAATGGGTGTGCACCTCCATACATTTGCTTGCAAGCCTTTCTTACATTCATTCATTCTTTCATGCATGCATTCATCATCATGTTCCTCTTTCATTATCTTTCACTTTACGTTACATAATACATCGTTCATTCATTCATTATCATAACACATAAAGCCATAGGAAATATGCTCATACAACATCACAAGGAACATAAACATATCATTCATACATCATCATGCAGGGCATCATACATACATAAATACATCATGCATAACCATGCAACATCATCATAATCATAAACATCAAGCACATAACATTACATGCCCATCATACCATTATGACCTCATAAGTCAACTTACATAACCCCCGGGAACCTCTTAGGTCATCCTACATTGATCCTTTTTTCTCCTAAAAAGTCACAATTTTCTAAGTGTTCATCCGCATTTGCTATAGTCATCCGCATTTCCTACGGTTTATCCGCATATGCTATAGTTCATCCGCATTTGCCATCCGCATTGCCTAAGTCGTCCGCATTTGGTTTCCTTCATCAGCATTAACTCACTTTGCCCATCCACATTTCTAGTCATAGTCAATGCTCATCCACATTGACTCACTTCATCAGCATTGACTTACCTTGTTCATCCGCATTTCCCAGACTTAGGCAAATGCTCATATGCATTTCCTGCACTTAGTCAATGTTTATCCGCATTGACCTCATCCGCATTGACTTCATCTGCATTGACTTACCCATTGGTTAATCTTCATCCGCATTGGCTCTAATTCATCCGCATTTGCCATCCGCATTTCTTGCAAACAGTTGGGCAGATTTAAAGACTTATCAAGTGGGTCTAAAACATCATAATCAATTTTCGTGCACCATTCATCAGGTTCTAAGCTTAAATCTTACCTTTTAAGACTTAGAACACAATCATACATCATCAAGCATGAACATAGTCACATATCACATCATACCCTCATCATACACACATTCAAGCATACGGGTTCGAAACCCAGTTAAATAAAAACATACATTCATGCATTTCCAGCCCCAAAAATTACTTAAAAACCAATAAAAGAGGGGTCCTAGAACTCACCTTTGCAGCTCTTGAGTATGGCTTCCTCCAAACTCGTTTGCAAATTGAATTCAACCGCTTAGAACCCACTGAAAACAACATACCCGAACACATACATGCACACATAAGCATAAACCCGAGGATAAGACCTGTTAAGAACACCATAAAACCATAAATTCTTAACTTGAATTCGAGTTGTTTCTAGTTCTCCCTTCCAAAACCGAGAATTGTTGATCTTTCCCTCTCTAAAACCCGAAAATCAGAGGTGTATGTGACATATGGGCAGCCATACCACCTTTTACACCCACTTTTCAAACATTTTGTCTTTTGGACACTTTTTACCCCTAAACTTGTGCTTTATTTCTTTTCCTTCTTTTTGTTTCACTTTATTCTTCTCTTCCTTTGACTTTAAAATAACCAGGTGTTACAATATTTCTTATCATAGATCTTAGACACACTTAGAAGATTTCATAGTAGTTCACTCTATCAAAACTTAGCATCCTATTTGTCATACATCCTTCACCAGTAGTTCGTCCACCTTGTGAATCTCCACCAAATGCCACAGTAGTTCCTTGTATTTGTTTGAAATCATGATGGAGGGAACGATCTCCAGTCATGTGTCTGGACCATCCATTGTCCACATACCATAGGCTATTAGACCTATATGGATGACCCTGCAAGCACAAAAGAACTAATTAGAATATGGAACCCCAGCCATAATGGTCTTAGGAGTTAGGATCGTTTAGGTATGGAGTATAAACTGATTTACGTGTATACCAAACCAAATAGTGCGGAATCCTATTTGATTGGCGGTCCAATAAGTGAGAACGCAAGTATAATCGATCTAAGAATGAATCAAAACGTTAAGAACGATTTTAAGATGATTAACTATGATCTATGAATTTGGAACAGGTTCTCATGAGTCTCTGGATGGCTAGGGTATGATTGTGTGTGTAGGTTTTTGAATTGTTAAGTTTTGCCACAAATTAGGTGGTATTTATAGGTTAGGGTGTTTCTTGGTGTGACTGAACCATTAGCATGGTTGAGTCGTGCGGCAGAAGCATGCGATTGATCCATCCGCATGACTGAAGGTCCAGTCGTGCGACTAAGTCAATCTTATGTCTCAATCGTGCGACTGATCTAGTCTCCTTGTTCAGTCTTGTGACTAGTTCATTAGCATGAAGTATTCATGCGTATGATCCGTTTGCATGGTCCATTCGAATGAGAACTTCACACGATTAAGTTTAAACATGTTTCATAATCATTATTGACTGAAAATTATTTAAACAACCACAAACCTATATAGTTAGTTCAATATGCGTTATTACACAATAAACAATGAAATATTAAACATTATATTCATTAACCACACATTGTATTTCATTAATACCCATTCAATTACATATATGTAAGACATGAAAGACATTTTACATTAAGCTCCTACACTAGGTACACATGTATCTACAAACTCCCCCTTGAACCTAGTTTACATTATTATCTAACATTCTTCATCAGCTCTTCTAACTTCTTGTACTTCTCCTCTTTAGTAGCTCCAGCATGTATCTCAAATGCAAAACAAAGCCTTATAACATTTTGAAACTGGAGGGCTGGTACAATGTCTTACAAATCCTAGAATAGTGGCCACTTGTATAAAGTATAAACATCATCAACAAAGAAGTTGGTCAACCACATAGGGTCAAATACTCAGATATTATCCATTTGGCTCTCCTTTTGTAAGACTATCACCACTTCACCTGTTCTCCAATCGTAGTACCACAAGTTGAAGTGTGGAGTGAAGTCCTGTGACATTTCCCTTAGAGGGATTCTTGACATTGTGCACGGAGGACTCCACTTCAGCACTATCTTTGGCTTTCGAGTAATAGGATCAACTTCAGACCGTCTGATGTATCTCGTCGTTTGTTGAGGTCTGAAGTTAACCCACCTTATGTGGTACTCTTTCTTCAATGCAGCCTCAAACCAGCCTGACATTTTCTTTGGATTAGTATATAGCAACTTCAATCGTGCCAGCTGGTTGAGGTCAAAAGTGGGAAGAGTCTTTAAATCGTGTGGAAATCTAAAGTAGTTTATGCCTTTTCTCTCTTGAAAACATAGACATTTAGATCCTCAAAATATGCCCACGCTATAATCTTCCTAACACCTTTAGATTCTTCTTCACTTTGTAGAGCTTGGTGTAGGCACTCGGCTTTGGAGCAGTGCGTTGGGCTCGGATCTCTGCAAAACAAGCCGCCCATTCAGCCTTCTTTAAGTCAACATCAGTGTTCGAGGTTGGGCTTGGCTTTCAGACTTCTCTGCCTCCTTCTCTATCGTATCTAGTTTGTCATATGTACTACTGTCGAGAGTATCCCCAAAGTTAGGAACCACATTTCCCTCTCGATCAGTATATTCTGGATAATGTTGGGCTGTGACGTCTTCAATCTCCATTTCGTCCACATCATTAAGATCTTCGTCACTATCCACATCAACGATATGGGCATCCTTAACAATTTCATTCGGATTTAACCGGAACATCTCCGCAAGTTGCTCGTGAGTATGGTCATGAATTATTTCTCCTTCTTCAGTAGTATAACTCACAAACCTCCTAACAATCCCTTGCAAATCAAGTATCATAATGAATTGAGACTTGATTTGCTCTAGGGAGCAACATCATACTGTCTTGCTAAATGGTTGATCCGGTTGATTTAAAAATTTAACCCCTCAATCATTTGTCAATAATCAAGACGTATAATAGCAAATATATATAAACATTAAGTACATAAGTTTAATACATGAATCAATTACACAAGATTTAAAATTACATAAACATCTAAACAATACTTTTATCCTGAATCATGTGCACTTCTGTAGATGGGGCTGAGGACGAGGCTCCCTCATCCTGTGCCTTTTTGGAGCGTCTTTCTTTGGCTTGTATGGCATCTGATGCAGCCATAGCAGCTCCTTCCTCATCATCTCCTCCCTTTTCCTCTCCTGCTCTATCATCACCTCCTGCTTCTGTCTCATCCTCATCATTATCCTCATCATCCTCATCCTCCTCATCATCATCATCACCACCATCATCATCTCCCTCTTTCATCTTGAGAGGCTCATCTGTAGATCCTTTGAGCCTCAGCATGATGTGTCGTTTGTAACCTCTAACTCCCTAATCCTCTTACCTGATTGGTCGTTTTGCTTTTGGAGTTGGGCTATCTGCTGAGCTTGCTGAGATATCTGCTAAGCTTGGGTAGCATTGAGCTTCGCAAGCTGACGTAGTTAGGCAGCTCTTTCTTCATCAGCCACCAATAGCTTCAACACCATTCGATTGAGTGCTGATAGCTATTCCTCTACCTAATGGGGGGCAGAGATCTCCCAGTAGTGAATGATGGGTGGGATGATGGTCCGGCTTGGTGGCTTGTGGTGGTAGTGGTGGAAGTGGTGAATATGGGTGGTGGCATATGAGTAGGTGGAGTGGTAGTAGTGGTGGGGGTAAGGTAGTGGTAGGTGGAGTTGTGGTAGCATTGGAGGGTAGAGTGTAGTAGTGGTGGTGGGTGAAGTAGTGGGGTGGTAGCTATGGTGGCAGTGGGGGAAGAGGTACTCATCAACGTGTACCTCCATCTCTTGGGCTTCATCCCGTGGGGCTGAGCCATCCTCTTTTTCCTCAAACCCTTCGAGGAGGATCCTCCCCCTGGGATGCTGGGCTAATCTGGGGTGTAGGTAGCATTAGTCGTAGTCCCCCCAGACTCGCCCGCACGTCCACCAACCACCCAAATCCATCGCTCCATGGAAACTACTTTGTTGTTCACCGTTCCAGTCAACGGCTCCTCATCCTACTCCTCCTGCTCATCAGGATGGAAGTCCTGATGGAATCCCATATTCTCTGCTCCTCCTCGGGTGGATGATGGAGATGTCATATCAGTAGTAGTGGCCCTAGATTGGGTGTGGCAGCATCTCCACTATCACCGCTATCATCATCATCCGAGTCATTAGTGGGGAGCACAATCTGCTTAGTGTCTGAGTCATTATCATCGTGGCCCGACTTCCTTCGTACCGGTGCCACGTTGTCTTCCTAGGTGAAATACCCAAACAACCTCCTTACAAGCGGTTTCACATGCTTCCCCCTATACACCTTCATCCTCCCAAGGGTGGTGTCATCCATGACCTTGGGCACCACAACATCCTCCTTCACTTTTGGCAGTGAGGGGAGCTTCTGGTCAATAATCATCTGCATAAAGCGAGGGTACATGCAAAAGCCCTCTTTTCCCCTCGCAAGGGTAAAGCGAGGGTAAGTGTTTGTTCAGCTTTAGATTGAGCTAACTTTTTAGTCAGTTGCTCATTCTCAACTACAAGAGTTTACTTTTCACCATGCAATTTTTCAATGTCAAAGATGAGAGATTTTATTTTGATTTTAAACCCTTTTATTTCCCTCTTGAGCATTTTGACTTTACCTTTTCTTCCTTTATTTTGTCTTCCAATTTATGATTGTGCTCTCTATAACCTTGCAATTCATTAATGCATTTATCACTTCAAAGGTTAGATTATACCTCAAATGGCATGGGAGATGGACCATCATTGATATGAGCCATGAGTGCATGATTTTGGAATTAAGGCTATACTTCCTTTGCATACAGGTTCCAGTCACATACTCCATCTTGCTTGATAACAAGAGCATTTGCAGATGACTGACTACTTCCATGAGCTTGGTTGGTCAGTTGACGCTGAGTTTGATATGTCTGTTGGTGTTGTTGATGATGATATTGCCGTTGAAGATTGTTGGGGTGAAAACTTGAGCTTGGTTGTGAAGAAGATTGGCTTTGAGAATTCCTATAAAAGTTGTTGTTTCTTCTGAGAGCATTACATTCTCGAGAGAAGTCGCCAGTCTTGCCAAAATTAAAGCACTTCACCTGGATTTGTCATACCCAAGTTTTCTAATTTCATTAAGGCTGAGCTTTCTTCCTTTTCTAAAAAACTTCTTGGCTCTCATAGCAATCATGGCCATTTGCCATTGCAGATCCATTTCTTCTACATCATCTGGATCCATTTCTTCTAAAACCTCCTTGATTAGATGTGTAGAGGGAGTCTTCCTCCCAAATAAGCTTCAAAGCTAGCAACAAAGGCATTGTAGTTGCCATTTGTTCTTCAGATCTCGTATCATCATGAGTGTTTAAAGGAGTTGCAGAGAATCCTGATGATTGAGATGATGTTGATGGCTTGTTGATTGGTGGAGTTGCAATGAATCCTGTGGTGTTTAGTTGATCTCTTGAAAAAATAAAATCCTCCTCCTTAGTAATGAAGGCATTTTTCACTAAGTGACAGTCTCATGGAAACTTATATGCCTTAATTACTTGGAGTCCACCTTGGTTTCTACTTCTTTTATCAAGCTCCAATGCTTCTATCATGGCTATCATTATATCCAGAGTAGTACTCTCAAGATCAAGAGTGTTTTTTAGCATGGTCACATTTTGTTTCTAGTTCTCTAGAATACTATTGCCCCATCTACTTGTTTAACTCTTTGAATTTATAAGTGACTCCCATGATTTCCAAGTCATTCACCAACTGCACAAATCAATGCAGCTGTTTAGATATGGACCCCCCTTTGGAGTGATGAAATGTTTCATACTCATTAACAAGCTTATCCTTGTTAATCTCCGCAACTTCACTACTTCCCTTACACGTAATCAGTAGTGCATCCCATAATACTTTAACAGTACCATACTTTTCCAGTCTTTTCAGCATATCCATCTTTAGTGCTTGAGTGAGTATGGAGTAGGCTTTGAGATCAATCTTAATCTTCTTGTAATCATCATCATCAAGAATCAAATCTACTTTCTTTAACTCTTTGACTTTATAAGTAACTCCCATGATCTCCAAGTCATTCACCAGATGCACAAATCTATGCATCTGTTTAGATATGGACTCCCCTTTTGAGTGATGATATGTTTGATACTGATAACAAGCTTACCCTTGTTAATATCTGCAACTTCACTGCTTCTCTCACACATAATCAGTTGTGCATCCCATACTACCTTAGCAGTACCATACTTTTCCAGTCTTTTCAGCACATCCATCTTTAGTGCTTGAGTGAGTATGGAGTAGGCTTTAAAATCTATCTTTATCTTCTTGTAATCATTATCATCAAGAGTCAAATCCTCTATATGTATTCTTGATGTTTTGTAGATGGCACCTTGATCTGCAGACAGTGTAACAAGAAGTGTGGCCCTTTGCATATTGAGATTCAAAATTCCAAATCTACACCTGTAATGTAATTCCTAAATCTGATTTTCCATTTCATAAACTCAAATTTATGTTTAAGCATGGGAGGTTTTGGAGTGTGACCAAGCTCTGAAAAATTGTGTGAATCCATTTTAACAAGGTGTTTTTAACTTGTTCAAATGTAGATTAGATAAGTTTTAAGTTCAATTAGTGCAACTTGTCCAAATCGTCCGAAATAGGCTCAACAAATCAGCTCAGTTATGTTTTTGTGTTTCTTGTTGCAAATTTTTTTTTACATTAACTGTTCATAGGTTCGAATTTATCAACTACTGCTTTGTTAATGAAGGTGAGAAAGTATGAACAGTAACCGTTAAAGAGTATTTCGTGATGTTTTCTATGTAGAGATGATAGAACACTTTATTAGCAACTCAATCACCAGATCAGTTGAGTTCTATTCAAATGTTGGGTAGATCTAAAAAAGAACTGAGAGCCAAAGCTCTGGTACCAAATGACTAGCTGGTGAGATTGAGATTTTCATTGGGATCGAATATAGTGATTGAGTCAAAGATTGAATGGCGGAAACAAACAATCAATAAACATTCAATGCAAGAAAATACATATAAATTCTTGTTTGTGTTGATAAAGGTGATTGATTACAATAAATGCTAGGGTTTGAACATTAAACAGTAATAATACACCTTGAGAAAGTAAGACACAAAATATTCTAATTGTCTATAAATAGTCACCTCATGTATGAGGTGTTCTATTCTATTTATAGGCTAACAAGATGCATTTTTACAAAATAAGTAAACTACCCTTGACCTATACATCAGAACTAGTCTATGTCTTCATCAGCATTTCTTCTATTCATCCACATTGACAAATGCGGATGAGTTGGATTTGATCATGATTTCTTCTCTTGTTATCCTTATTAGTAGTTGGTCATCTGCATTTAGTAATGCGGATGAACAAATACTTATGTGCATTTGTTGTTTAGTGATCCGCATTTGCAAATGCGGATGAACAAAACTTGTCTGCATATCCTTTTGGCTATCTGCATTTGTTAATGTGGAAGAACAAACACTTGTTAGAATTTGTTCTAAGTGTTTTGCATTTACAAATGCGGTTAGCCAACACTTGTTCTTCTCAGCAGATTCTTCATCCACATTAGTTGTTGGACTTGTGGGAGTTCCAGTAGACCAACCATCAACAAAACAATTGAATTGGCATGTATGATCCTTTCAGGGTCCAACACAAAGTTAACACAAATGCAAACTATGCTGATCTGTTCACCAAAGCCTTTGATGAACAAAGACTTAAGTATCTTATATCAACTATTGGGATAATTAATCTTAAGTAGTTTTTTCTTAAAACTAATTCATATCTTTTCCTATGATCTACATGTCCTAAATTATCTATTCTATCACCTTCATAATCTCTTGTTTTCTCTGGATGAAAATATTTTTAAAAGAACTTTCCTTCGAATTTTTGAATAATCTTGGTCTTTTTCGTTTGAAAGATATAGTTTCATCTTCGGAAGAACTTATGCCTTCAAAACAAATAACATCCTATGTAAATTCACTTCAAAAGAAATGTCTGAAATCTCTTTCTAGCCATAAAATTTTCTCATAGGCACTAACATGTTTTCAAGGATAATTTCTTCCGAAGCCGATTAAATCTCGGAAGCTTTATTCTTAACTGAATAAAACTTTTAAGTCTTATATACTTCCAAAGCAAAATTTTCAAAAACTCTCAGGAAATTCTTCCGAAGTCATTTTGGCTTCGAAATCTTTTACATTAAACTTCGGAAGACAATTTAGCTTCGGAAGATTTTCGAAATCCACGAAAACTACCATTTGAGCAAAAAGTAAACTTCTTTTGCAGAGGTGGGACTAACATCCTTATTTCAAAGTTTATCCTCATTTGTTGCACCCTGAAAGGATCATACATGCCAACTCAATGGGTGAATTGTTGATTGCTCAGCTGAAATCCCACAAGTCCAAGAACCAATGCGGATGAAGATCTGTAGGAAAATAACAAATGTTGTCTTCCGCATTAGTTAATGGGGAAGACATAACTCTGATGCGGACAAGTGTTTACTCTTCTGCATTGACTAATGCGGAAGAAATAATACTAATGCTGAACAAGTTACTCTTCCGTATTGACTAATGCGGAAGAACAAAAGAAGATGCGGACAAGACTCTGCTCATCCGCATTGACGAATGCGGATGACCAACCAAATGCGTACAAGTATTTGTTCATCCGCATTAACCAATGCGGATGACCAACTTACTAATGCGGATGATCAAGTGGAAATGCTGATCAGATTATCTCATCCGCATTTGTCAATGCGGATGAACAAGCAGAGATGTGGATCAAGACTTAGACTAGTTTCCGATGTAATAGGTCAGGGGTAGTTTAGTCATTTTGTAAAGGCATCTTGTCTATCTATAAATAGAATAATGTAGAGATTAAAGAAGAGGCTAATGCAACCTAAACATCCTAAGTCTATCCTACATGCTACACAAATACATTAAAGAAGAAGCTTAGGAAGTTTCACACATGAAATAGAAAATACTCTAAGTGTGAAATCTTCCGAAGCCAAGACCAATATCTTCCGAAGCCAAACATGAAGTCTTCAAAGCCTCAGAGATAATGTCTTCCGAAGCTTCAAGTTCATGAAGACAGATTTCTTCCAAAGACTTTTAGTAACATGCTTTATCTGATGTACTGTTCTATAAAGCTGGACACCTTTCCGCTACACCTCTGTAGGGTCACCAAGTTACATGAGTTGGTGAAAAGGTCCATGCTTTTGGTAACTATCATTGAGGTCTTGAGTCTGTAACTTTCTATTTTATGTACTTTATCCTTTTTGTAATAGATAAGGATGTGAGCTATGGCATGTCATAGTCACAAGTCAAAATGCAATCTACCTTTTGACTCTACAATTGATTTTGTTTGTGTCTAGTCAATTGTATCCAGCTGGCTTTCAAAGTATATCCGTATGTAGGATGTAGTATAAGTATCTCATGTTCTTGTATCTTTCGAATATGCTTTTATAACACTTGTAATAGAACATAGAAAAAGCAATATACTGCATTCTTGAAAACCATACACTTGTGTTCTTTATGTTCGGTCTCTCCTGCATTACTTGTGTTCTTAGCATCTTAACTTGGTTAATCCAATTTACTGTTTGATTAAAGTTTAGTTAATCTCCTCTTTATGTTGTTGAGTTGTAACTTACACCCTTCAATGATCTTGCATTTGGTATCAGAGCTTTTCAGGCTCTTAATATAAGATCTCACAATCTTAAAGATCCCTCACACACACAAATACTAAACTTTTCAAATGGCAGCCATTTCCAAAACTGATATGGAAACTGGAACCATGAACAAGTCCCCACTGATCACTCTTGATGAGTTTGATACCTGGTGTTTAAGAATGGAAGGTTTCATCAGATCTCTTGATTCAAGAATGTGGGAGTCTATTGAGAATGGACCTTTCATACCCAGCACCCCGTCTGCTACAGGTGCTAGTATGATTCCCAAAGATATGGCTAACTAATCTAATGAAGATTGGAAGAGAGTACAGATAGACTAGAAAAGCCATGATAGCCCTTCAAACTGCCGTTCCAAACTCTATGTACAGAGGTTTCAAGAAGTGCAAAATAGCCAAGCAGTTGTGGGATACATTGAAACAGATGTATGAGGGTCCCTCTGAAGCGAAGGAGAACAAGAAGGATCTCCTGAAGTAGCAGTTTGAAAACTTCACCTTCAAAATAGGTGAAACCATGACTCAGTAGTATTTCAAGTATGTTGAGATAGTGGATACCCTAGTGGATGGAGGAGTTTCTCTTGAAAACAGAGACATTGTAAGAAAGTTCATGTCCACACTTCCTAGGCAATGGACACACTACTGTGTGGTGATCAAGAGAATTGAAAATCTCAAAACTTTTACTCTGACAGAGTTATATGGGATTCTCAGTGGCTACCAAATGGAGATGAACACGCAAGGTTCATCTGGCAACTCCAACAATCAAATAGGTTCAGCCTTACATGTGATTGAAACGGATAGCATAGAACCAAAACATCATCGCTTATGCTACCCTGACAATTCACCAAAGGGTCCTTTCATCACCTTCCCAGAGACACCAAGGGAGAACTACACTCAAGGAAGCTCATTCCAAGAGACAAGCTCTTCTCAAGCTTTGGTGTCTTCTAATGAAAGTTGTGGCAACTCTCTTTTCACTCTTGATGACTTGGACTGTATTCATCCAGATCATCTGGAATATATGGAAATATTCCAGTAGAGGGCGCGTCTCACTCATAGAGCCAAGAAGTTCTACAAGAGGACTGGAAGGAAGTTTCCAAGTAATGCAACCAATGGAAAGTTTGGACTGGACAAAGGCAAAGGCAAGTGTTACAACTGTAACATGATGGGCCACTTTGCCAGAGAGTGTAAGGCACCTAGAACAAATGGTGGCCAAAGACAATCCAGACCAAACTGCACTAAGAAAGCTCTCCAGAATGAGAAGTCAAAGCAGCAAGGTGCTGTTGCTGTTGAAGAAGGAGGCTTTGACTGGAGCTTTCAGGTGGAAGATACTTCTCCAAACCAAGCACTAATGGCTGATCATGATGAAGCCACGGTATTAGAATATCTCTGTACTCTTGAATGAATTGCTAAAGTTAACAGATATAGGTCCTACAACTTGGAACTAAGATATGATCTTCAGTCCTTAAGCATTTTAAAATCTATTTTTAGAAAGTCTGAAAATTATTATAAATTGAATATAGAGAACTTAGAGAAAACCATTTCCGTTCTAAAACATGAACACAGAGATTTTAGGACTCGAATCAAAGATCTCATAACCAAGTTAACTTAGTGCCAGGCTGAGCTTATGATCAGCAAAGCCAGGACAGAAAAGAGAGTTCTTGAAGAGGAGACCATCAAGAACATGATATCCTCATCCTTGCACAACAAAGTGTGCTATCAAAACAGGCAGGGACTAGGATCAAATGAGATAGCTCCTCCACACACAATCTTGTCAGTAAGATCTCCTAGGTGTGGAACTTATGAAGATGAGCTTCCTCTCATAGATCCTATGAGTGAGGAGGATGAAGAAGAGATAGTGAAGAATCCCTCTACAAAGAGTGAAGAGGAGGATTCCAATAAGGGCCACTATCCTTCTGAGGAGAAAAAGAAGACTGTGATGACCAAGTCCATGGGAATGAACTTGATCAGAAAGAGCAAAAGAAAGGCAAGGAAGGCTCAAGAGATCAAGACTACTTTTGACTTTAAGCAGAAACAAGTTTTTATCTCTGCAGGGTTTAAAGTGGTATGGACTGAAGACATCAACCAAAACTCTTCTGCTAAGAGTTTTGGTTCTTGTTCAACTCATCTCAGTAGTAAGAAGAAGACTGATCTGTTGTGTACCACTACTGCATAGCCTGGACCATGAAACTCCAAACACAGTCCTCAGCCCAAGAGGATTGTCTCATTATCTGCAAAGATGAAGGTGGAGAGGGATGTGACCAAAGACAATCCTATTCCAAGGAAAAGGCTCTTGTGAAGAAGAAGATGAATTGTCTGATGTGTGAAAGTACCACTCACATTGCCAAGGATTGTCCCTTCAATCCTAAAGTTACTGTCCATATGACCAAAACAAAGGCTTCAAAGAGTTCTAAGAAGATTCAAGCTTCCGAAGGAAAATCTGTTTCCTTCAGAAGCTTCATATCTAAGAAGAAGGGAAGTGGAAAATTACCCTTGGAAGAGAAATTGGTCTCGGAAGAAAGAGTTCTTCCAAAGCACTGAAGTATGCTGTAGTGTCTACAGAATCTTCCGAAGTTCAGTCATCAAAACTTTCGAAGTTCCAAAAGCTTCCGAAGTTTTGAAGGTCAAGTCCAAGACTCCAAAGGTGGTGTGGATGTGTAAGAAAGACCAAGTGACTGAGAATTCTCCATCAACAACAGCTCAAGATCCTCTTAGAACAACCATCTATTACTGTTGAACTACCTTCTACAAATAAGCCCAAGACAAGCAAGGGTTGAGTTTCCAAATGTAACTAATCTTTCTCCTTGTGTATGGACAGCTGAAGACAGACAAAATTGTTTGGATCATAGACGGTGGCTATTCCAGGCACATGACAGGCAATAGGTCACTACTCCAGAACTTTGAAAGGATTGATGGATGACCAATTTCGTTTGGAGGAGATGAAGGTGGTTACATTTCTGGAAGGGGCAAGGTCACAAATGGTAAGCTCAGCATAGAAAAGGTAAACTTTGTTAAGGACCTTGGATACAATCTTCTGAGTGTATCTCAATTTTGTGATAAGAGTCAGAACATGCTCTTTACTGAGCATGAGTGCATTGTTCTTAAGCCTGGTGTGGTCATTCCTCATGAGCATATTCTGCTTAAAGCCCTCAGGAAAGGAAACATGTACAAGATGGATTTGCAAGAAACCTCTCCCTCTGGAGAAGTTTCATGCTTTCTGTCTAAAGCCAATAGTAATGAGTCTTTCTTATGGCATAAAAGAATGTGCCATGTAAACTTTAAGAACATGAATAAATTAATTAAGCATGATTTGTTAACTAGAATGCCAAAGAAAGAGTTTACAAGTGATGACCATTGTGTTTTATGTATGAAAGGGAAGCAACATAAGGTATCTCACAAGCCTAAGGAAAAGAACTCCATCACTACACCCCTACACTTGTTACATATGGATCTCTTTGGCCCCACCAGTGTAATGAGTTTAGGAAGGACCTTATACTATCTAGTGATCACAAATGACTTTACAAGATTCATTTGGGTCTTCTTCCTTTGAACTAAGGATGGGACTCCTTAGATTCTGAAGATTTTTATCTTAAAGATTGAGATTCAATTGATCACAAGGTCAAAGTCATAACATTTGATCAAGGAACTGAATTAAGAACCAAATCCTTGATACTATTTGTGATTAATAGGGTATTACAAGACAATTTAGTGCTCCCAGGACTCCTCAGCAAAATGGTGTTGCTGAGAGGAGAAACAGGACACTGATTGAAGCTGCAAGAACCATGCTGTCTGACTCTAAACTACCCATCACCTTCTGGGTAGAGGCAGTCAACACTGCCTGCTATGTGCAGAACAGAGTTTTAGTAGTTAAGACTCATGGTAAGACTCCTTATGAACTTTGGCACAAGAGGAAACCTTTAATTGGTTTTCTCTGGTCATTTGGATGTCCTTGCACCATCTTGAATACCAAAAATCAAATTGCCAAGTTTGCTGAGAAATCAGATGATGGACACTTTTATTGGATACTCTTCCCTAGCTAGGCTTATAGAGTGTACAATCTCAGAACTAGAATTGTTGAGGAATCAGCCAATGTGACTTTCAATGAACACACAACCTATGTTGCTGGTTCTGGTCCAGATTGGTTATTTGATCTTGATTTGGTTACCAACTGTTTTAACAAATCTTGTGAGAATGTTTCAGGATCTATAGAAAATTTAAATACAGGTGATTCTGATCCAAGATTTGAGGTAGGAAGATCCTCAAGTCATACATCTTCAGCTCCAGCTAGAACCACTTCTGCAAATGAGGTTTCTATCAACACAACAATGACGAACTCAGCTGATACATCTGGTATGCCTTCAAATTCCAGGTCAGAGGCTCTACAACAAGATAAGAACACCTCAATTGTGGAAGACAACAATGGTGGTGGTGACAGTGATCAAGAATTTCTTGATGCTACTAACCACACCATTGATGAGAACATCAATAATGTCACACACTGCTTGGATCAAGTTTCACTTGAAAAGTGTGTTGATGTAGTGGGAGAAACATCTTTTCCAGATCTAAATTTCTCTAATTTAGATCTTTCTCAACAACTTGTTGTGATCCCTCAGCTTAGGATCCACAAGTCTCACCCTACCACAAACATCATTGGAGATGTTGTCTCAAGGGTAAAGACAAGAGGACAAACTCATGAAACAAATGTTTGTGTTCACTCTTGTTTTCTCTCCCAGATAGAGCCAAAGAAAGTTGATAAAACTCTAAAGGATGGAAGTTGGGTTGAAGCTATGCAACAAGAGCTGCTTCAATTCAAAAGGCAGAAAGTTTGCAACCTTTGTCCTCTTCCTTCTGGGAAGACTACCATTGGAACGAAATGGGTGTTTAGGAACAAGAAGGATGATAGAGGCATCATCATCAAGAACAAAGCTAGACTGGTTGTTCAAGGATACACACAAGAAGAAGGGATTGACTACATTGA
Source organism: Flaveria trinervia (assembly GCA_025506515.1). Taxonomy (NCBI): domain Eukaryota; kingdom Viridiplantae; phylum Streptophyta; class Magnoliopsida; order Asterales; family Asteraceae; genus Flaveria; species Flaveria trinervia. The sequence continues at coordinate 19,503,457 of CM046449.1, read as the reverse complement.
TGTCTTTGCTCCAGTGGCAAGATTAGAAGCTGTTAGGATATTCCTGGCATTTGCTGCATCCAAGAACTTCAAGGTGTTTCAACTTGATGTGAAGTGTGCCTTTCTATATGGAGTGATAGATGAAGAGGTTTGTGTCAAACAACCACCTGGTTTTGTAGATCCTGATCATCCTAATTATGTCTGCAAGCTTGACAAAGCTCTCTAAGGGCTGCATCAGGCACCCAGGAAATGGTATGAGACACTATCTTAGTATCTTTGTAAACATGGATACAGGAGAGGTACTATAGATGGAACTCTCTTTATCAAAGGACATGGAAAACACTATTGCTATTTCAAGTGTATGTGGATGACATCATCTTTGGTTCAACTAATCCAAAGCTCTGCAAAGACATTGAGAAGCTCATGAAAGACAGATTTGAAATGAGTGCCATGGGGGAACTCAATTTCTTTCGGGAATTCAAGTGAAGCAAGTTGAAGATGGCATCTTCATAAGTCAGTCAAAGTATGTTCAACACATACTAAGAGGTTCAACATGACTGACTGTAAGATTGCTAAGACACCATACCTAGGAACCACTCCCTTGGTCCTGATCTTGAGGGGGAGTGTGTAGATGAGCACTTATATAGGGCTATGTTGGGTCTTTTATGTATCTTACTGCTAGCAGGCTTGATATCATGTTTGCTACTTGCATCTATTCAAGATATCAAGCCAACCCTAAGATGTCTCACCTTATCACTATCAAGAGGATTCTAAGATACCTCAAAGGTGCATCAACACTTGGTTTATGGTATCCCAAGAATCCTGACTTCAATCTATATGCCTATACAGATAGTGATTATAGTGGTTGCAATATGACTGCAAAGTCTACATTTGGGGATGTCAATTTCTTGGTGGAAGGGTTGTCTCATGGCAATGCAAGAAACAATCCTGTGTCTCTGCATCAACTGCTGAAGCTGAATACATTGCTGCTGCAAGCTGTTGTGCTCAAGTACTTTGGATTCAAAATCAGATGTCGGACTATGGGTTAAACTTCAAGGAGACTCCCATTCATATAGGCAACAACAGTGCTATCTCAATCACAGAGAACCCTGTGCAGCACTCAAGGACAAAGCACATAAATATCAGGTATCATTTAATAAGAGATAACTATGAAAATGATTTAATTAAACTAGTCAAAGTTCACACACATAGACAATATGCTGATGTGTTTACAAAGGCTTTCGATGAACAGAGATTTAAATATCTAATATCAGCTATTGGGATGATAAACTTTGAGTAAGCTTTTCTTAAAACTAATTCTTATTATTTCTTAAAAAATTATGAGTGTCCTAAGTTGTCTACATCATCACTTTCATAAGCTCATGTTTTCTTTGGATGAAAATTTCTTTTTGAAGACTTTCCTTAGACTTTAAAAATTTCTCATACTTCGGAAGTTATGCTTTTAACTTTGGAAGTAAATCATGCCTTCAAAATAAATAATTTTCTAAGAAATTTACCATCGGAAGAGCTTTCAGATTTATCTTTTGAAGCTTAAATACTTGTCTCAGACACTTACTTATTTTCAAGGACCATTTACTTTCGAAGAAAATTAACTCTCAGAAGCTTTGTTGGTTTATATACAAAGCACTCAAGTTTTAATTTTTCTTCCGAAGCAAAATTCTCAAAACTCTCAGGAAATTCTTCCGAAGTCATTTTACCTTTGGAAGCTTTTTGACTTCCAAGAAAACTACTTTTTGAACAAATGTAAACTACTTTTTCAAGGTGGGACCGACATCCAGATTTCAAAGTTTATACTCTTTCATTAAAATTTTCTGAAATCCTTTTCACATATAAACCCAACGGGTTCCCCCTCTTTCTATCATATGTTCTTCCTCCAAACCTAAGCCCCAAATTTCTCTCTGAAATTTCTCTCTCTTCTTTCTTCGTCCTTAAGCTACTTCAAAATGGCCACCTTGCTCACAGAAATGATCCCAACTTTACCATGTAGCTACACAGACAACACAATCAGGTTACTCTGTTAAGCTCTGAGAAAGATCCTCATTTCTCAGAGGTTTGCCATTTTCTAACTCTGTCAAGCTACTTCACCTCCCTAACAATTGATCCTCCACTCTATGAGGATCAGTTGCTTGAATTCTAGAAGACCTGCCAAGAGGTCATTATGGACGGGGAGAAGGCATTGTCTGCCACAGTGCATGGGAGAACAAACTTCATCACTCTGGCCATCATCAATAGACATCTTCAGCTGGATGTGAAGAAGGTGAGGTGTTTTTCCCAAAGGAAGTTGTCAATCATTCCTTTGAGCACATGGAATATGAGGGAGATTTCTCTGTAAAGACCTTTAGGAAAAGGAAGGTCTCATCCCAATGGAGATTCCTACTCCATGTGGTCATCCACAGCTTATCAAACAAGCATGGTGGATGGGACCAGATTCCTGAGGATCTCTTCTTCATAATCCATGGAATGGTTCAGGGGGTCAAATTCAAGTTTTCTCATTTTGTTTATACAAATTTACTTGCTAATTAGACTCCTTAGAGTATTACATGTTTCCTAGATATGTCCAGTACATTCTTAACTGTGAACTGGGCTCACAGTTGAGGGAAATAGGCAACACTCTTAAATTGGGACACACAAAGCCCGCCATCTTTAAAACTCTGAGAAAGCCCACTGTTGGATTCTCTGGGGTAGAAACAGCCTTAGTCCCAAAAATGTTAGAGCTCATTGCTCAAGGTGACAACCTAGCAACACAAGCTAGTGTTGAGCCCACACCTGCTTGTTCCCAACCACTCTCACAGCCTCAAATCACCATCACTTACCAAAGAAAATCCAAACGAACCCCTGCTTAGGCTATTCAGTCTGTGGAGGCCCCTATATACTCACCCATACAAGAGAAGTGGACACTAGAGCTCCCACTTCTCCTGAGGAGCAGACCACTCCCATCTCTTCAAAAATCAGTGTGAGGATCCTCATACTTAGCCTGATGAGCTCAATAGCCCAACTGCCTTAAGCCATCACTCTGAGTCTCAACACTCAAGTAATCAACCATCAGGGGACAGTTACCATCCCCAGCCCATAGATCTCAACCAACCATTCCCAATGTTGACTTCTATATGATGAAGATCTAGGTTTAAGTGAGTATAATGAGTCTCTCTTCTTTTCCCCTACTCAAAGAGAGTTAAGTACTCCTGAGTCTCCTACATCTATCCCACATAAGTCAACTACAACTCAGGTGGACAATCCTGAACCAATTCAGGATGTCCATATGGAAGAGGCTCTCACTTCTGAAAGTGATTACATCATTAAGACCTCAACCATGGCAAATTAGCCCACTGACATCTCAACTGAGATTGCCGGTGAGTAGTGGAAAACCAGCAGGCAAGAACCTCAAGCTGGTGGTGAGAGAGAGGACTCTGGTCCAATCATCTTATCCCCCAATGAGTCTTCTAATGAAGATGAGAGGAATCTAAGACTATGGTGCAAAAACTGTCAAAAATATGCACTTACTTAGTCTCAAAGGTCAGTCACCTTGAATCTCAGGTGACTACCTTACACAACAGGATCAATGATCAGCTCTTGAGATTTCATATCTTAAGGAAAAACTAGCTGGGAGACCGTTAAGTCGAGCTCAACCAGGAACACAAGAACCTGTGGATGTGATTGACCTATCCTCCAGCTCATCTATGCAAGTGGGTGATGCTACCAAAAAGGGGGAGAAAGTCAGTACAATCACGGAACCTAGGAGTTCTTCAGAGAGAATGGACATTGAGGACTCACCATCCTCACTTGCAATTGTGCATTCTTAGCAACCTCCTCAAGTTCACATTGATGTGGACTACACAGACTCCTTCATACAGAGTTTGTTTGAGGATGGGATACCAAGGGCTATGTCACCTTCCACATCTTCCAATCACATTATTGGGTGGGGGTATGACAACATCAGGAAACCCTTAATCATCATAAGAGTTCAAGGGCAACAAGAAGTCTTCAACTTTCAGACCTTGGACTATATGAAAGTCTGGATCTAGTCAACATGCCACTTGTTAACCCAAGCCAATCAAGGCAAGTTGACAGACTGGCTAAAAGAATTCAAGACATGATCACTGCAGAGTTCGGCTTAAGAAGGAGACTTAGGCAATCAGGCAATGCCATCGATCAACTGGATGTTGAGGAGGACCCTAAGATTTGCATCATAGGGGAATTCTTGAATGAAGGCCCAGTGGCAGAACTGAGAGCCCTGCCTTATCATCATCAACTACTGCAGAGATCCACACTCCTTCTAAGACACCTGCTAGTGAAGGTGCTTCTCAACCTCTCTCTAACTAGAGCTCAGATGCTGCAAAAAGCAATGAAGGCCAAAGCTCTCTCCACCCTGAGTCACAAAGGTCTGTGCGTGACAAAGGGAAAAGAAAAATGACAACTGAGGAGATTGAGGAGGAGGAGAGAGAGAGGAAAAGGAGGCTAAGGGGAGAAAGTTCCTCTGCTGAGTCTTCAAGACTCATGGAGTCTGCTATCAGGGCTGCCCCCAGACCAGATACTCAGAATGATGAATTAAGGGCAGTCAGGATAACTATTTGCACACTAAGAACTATGACATAGACAATGTCATTTCTCTCTCCTTAGATGAGTTGATGAACTGGTTGACCTGAAAAGGTCAAATGAGAAGAAGGAGGCAGAAGATGCAGAACTCCTAGTGCAAGTCAAAGAAGAGAGAAGAAGAAAAAGAATGTACAAGGATATGCCTACCCTCTCCCCAGTTCAGAAAAGTCCTGCATAAGAATGTGGTTCATGAAGGACGTCAGGTAGACAATGATGAAAAAAGGATCAAGATGATTAACTACCTGAGTGCCACAGGCTTCTATCAGGCAGATGCACTTCTTCCCTTCTCCTATGATTATGTTGAGTTTGAATACTTAAAATAGCTTGAAATTAAGATAATCAAGGACAGAAAGGCAACTAAGAAGAAACTAAGGAAGAAGCTGCAAAATCAAAAGTCATCATCCAGAAGAGCATAAAAAATTCTGCTGATAGGCAGAGGATGATAAGCTTCCTAAAGCTATATGGATTCTCCAAAAGGAGACTTGGCCCCATGTCTCTATCCATTATGGATGAGCATATTTGGGTGATCAAGCAGAAGATCAAAAGTGGAGAGCTCATTGACTTACACTCCACTCCAAGTCAAGCCCCACCTGAAGTGGAGGTTAAGGTTGAACAACCAAAGACAACACAACCTAGACCTCGTGCTGAAACTTAGCAAGCTTCATCTTTTGATCCATAGCAGGGTCAACCTCCCTCTCCTTCTGAGCCGGAGAGAGAGGAAGTCGCAACTGAGAAAGACAATGAAAATCAATCTGGTGCTTCAGTAATTGTTACAGTTTTCTAAAATTAATGCTATGTTAGGAAGGAACCTCATAAACTCTCTTTCTAACATTAAGTTATGTTTTCAGAAATCATATGTCAAATAGGTCATAAAAGATTTACCTATATTACTAGGGCTTTGATAAGAGCAGTAAAACTCAGCCTGACAGGATCAAGTTGCTATGGCAGCAGGATAGACGAGAAATAACGCCAGCTCATCTTTATCAACATTAACATAATTACATTAATCCATATCTTTAAATCACACCACGAATTAATCACGGTTACATAAGTGGAGTCTAGTTAGGATGATAACTTTTATTACATGGTTTTAAATCCAAAGGCTTCAAATCTTAGTTTAATTTCATTCTATTATTGTTTATTTTTAAATCCTAAAAAAACTTTCCAATGCAAATTATTATTTTCTTTAACAAAAAACAAATCTGATAGTTAAACATCAAGTTTGTTGAGTAGGCTAGGTGTGTCCACGGATTGAAACTCGGTTCTTACCAACACTATGTTACCACACAACAGGTACACTGCCTTTTGTGTGTGTGGTTTAGTATTAGTAATAATCAATTAAGATTGAATCTGTGCAATAAATCTTTATCAAAATATATATACTATCCGCACACCCATCAATCAGCAACTTGAGATATCATTTCTTATAGAAAAACTAGCTGGAAGACCCTTAAGAAGAGCTCAACCTGGAACACAAGAACCTGTGAATGTGGTTGATCTTACCTCTAGCTCAACTATGCAAGTGGGCGATGCTACCAAAAAGGGGGAGAAAGTCATCACAGACACAAAATCTAAGAGTTCCTCACAGAGTATGGATATTGAGGACTCACAATCCTCACTTGCAATTGTTCATACTCAGCAACTTCCTCAAGTTCACATTTATGTGGACTCTATAGACTCCTTCATTCAGAGTCATTTTGAGAAAGGGATACCAAGGGCAATGTCATCTCCACCTCAAGGAACTCCAACTACATCATACGGGGGATGTATGATTCCACAAAAGAGCCCTTATTCATCAACAAGTTCAAGGGCAGCAAGAAGTCTTTAACTTTCAGACCTTGAACTACTAAGAAGGTCTTGACCTTATCCGTATGCCACTTGTCAACCCAAGTCAATATACACAAGCTGACAGGCTAGCTCAAAGGATATAAGACATAATTATTGAAGAGTTCAAACATAGAAAGAGACAAAGGCAATTAGGTAATACTATTGGTCAATTGGATGTTGAGGCAGACCATAAGATTAGCTTCAAAGGGGAAACCTCGACTAAAGGCCTAGTAGCAGAGCCTGAGATCCCTATCACATCCATAACTACTTTATCAATTCATTCCCTCGGTGACGTATCTGCAGGTGAAGGTGCATCACAACCTCTCTCTGGCTAGAGCTTGGAAGCTACACCATGCAATAAAGGCCAAAGCTCTCTCCATGCTGGCTCACAAAGGTCTGTGAGTGACAACCGGAAGAGGAAAATGTCTTTTGAAGAGATTGAGGAGGAGGAGAGACAGAGGAAGAGGAAACTAAGAGAGAATGTTCCTCTACTAGGTCAGCAAGATTCATCGAAGCTGCTATTAGGCCTGCCCCAGGCCAAACACTCAGGATGATGAGTTGAGGGCAGTCGGGATAAGCTATTTATAGCCTAGGAACTGTGATATTGATAGTATCTTCTCCCTCCCCTTAAATGAATTAAATGAACAAGCTGACATGGATTTTCAAAGAAAAGAAAGGAGGCAAAGGATGCAAAATTACTTCTTCAAATCAAAGAAGAGAGAAGATAGAAAAAAGACTCTATAAGCATATGCCTACCCTCTCCCCAGTTCAAGAAAGTTATGTACAAGAGGATGTGGCTATCTAAGAACTTCAGGTAGACAAAGAAACTGATAGGATCAAAACGGTCAACTACGTGACTGCCACAGGCCTCTATCAGGCAGATGTACTTTTTCCTATCCTTTAAGTACATTGAGTTCGAGTATCTCAAATAGCTTGAACTTGAAGAAACCAAAGAAAGAAAAATCACAAAGAAATGGTTAAGGGAAGAAGCTGCAAATTCAAGAACCATCATCCAAAATAGTATGTAGAAGTCTACTAATAGGCAGATGATGATAAGCTTCTTGAAGCTGTATGGATTCTCCGAAAGGAGACTTGGCCCAATGTCTCTATCCACTATGGATGAGCATATAAGGGTGATGAAGAAGAGGATTCAAGCAGGAGAACTAGTTGACTTACACTCCCTACCATGTAAGGTCCCTCAAGAAGTGGAGGTTATGGTTGAACCATTAGAGACAACCCAACCTAAACCTCTTGTTGAGCTTCAGCAGGCTTCTACTTTTGATCCACTACATAGTTATGACCCCTCTCAATCTGAACCTGTGAGAGAGGAAGACCCAACTGAGAAAGACAAAGAAGATCAACAAGGTGCCACAGGCCAGTCTTCTCATTTAAAATGTTCAAAAAGAGAAAAATGATCGCCTCTAACCAATGCCAAATAAGAAGTAGAAAGAGCAATTCATCTTCAAACCTCGGGATGAGTAAGAACATCCTAAGGGTGTGCAATAAGAGGAAGCTACACCAACTCGAATTCAAGTAGATCCTCTAGCATGAGGAAGATCCATCAAATCCAGAAAGATGGCATATCATCAAAGATCAAGGTGTTGAAGATGTCTACACATGGCAAGACATTTCAATCTACCTCTCCATGATCTCTTTAATATGATAAGAAACTATGAGAATCTGAGTGATCCTGATCATGTTATGAAGAAAGGGATAGTCATTATGATGATAAGGACTATTGATATCTAATGTCTTCAAGTGTTTTGCTAGCATTACCCTAGGGGAGTTTGTATGGTTTCATATAAGGCCGATGCAACCTAAAACATCCAAATTCTATCCTGCATGCATGTAGAAGTGTATTGAAGTAGAATGCTTCGGAAGTTTCACACCCTTCCTTAGAAATCATTCTTCGGGTGAAATCTTCCGAAGCCAAGACCAATATCTTCCGAAGCCAAATATAAAGTATTCTGAAGTTTCAAAGACCAAGTCTTCCAAAGCCAACTCTTGAAGACAGATTTCTTGTGAATACTTTTGAACATATGCTATTATCTAATGTACCTTTATCCTAAAGTTTAACCACCTTTCTGCTACAAATCTGATTAGACACCAAATTTATATGAGTTGGTGAAAGGTCCATGCTTTTGGTAACTTGTTGGAGCTGTAAAAGATAGTCTATATTATCAACATAGTGAAAGTCATCAAAAGTCAATGTCACGCTCAAAGTCAACAAAAGTCAAACTCGACACGTTCGAGACGAGGAACGAGACGAGAGATTGAAGATTTAGATGACTAGGAGTTATATTGTAATAAATATATTTTGTGTGAACAAAATATATTTTATCTTGTTTTTAGACATTTTTATGCTTAATATGTAATTTTGCATTAATTAGCCTAAGTCTTGGGAGTTTAGCGCAATTAGTGAATATTAGTCTAGACTATAAATAAGTTAATTGTCATTAGTGTTTTTAATGGTTGAATGACCAATAGATTGAGGGATTACTTGTAAACATATTTTGCAATCTAATTGAAGATCAAAGGGGTTTTAAAAGTGATTATCATATTTTGATTTATAATCTTTATGATTTAATTCAAGTGTGATTATCTTGGAGTTACAATTTGGTATCAAAGCCATTTTGAATCAAATTCACACAAGATATGAAGATTTTTAGAGAGATATGTTGAGGTTTTGGTTGTTTTTGTTTAATATCAAGTTTTCAGCAATTTTAGATCAAATTCGTGTGTATTTGATATTGAATTTGCTTGAATTTTGTTGGTTGTTGGTTGGGGAAGCTCTGTTAGTCATCAGATCTCAAATCCATTGAGTGTTTGATGATTTCAGATTTATTTCATGTTGAAAAAATTTTCAGCTTCGTTCAGCGAAATTATCAGTTCATCGAGTGAAACTACGAGTTCTTCGAGCGAAACTACATGGGTTATCCTCATTGAAGTTGTTTTCTACGGTCCTGCGAAGCTAGTTTTATTGAACAAAGGTTTAACAGTGATTGTGGTGATTTACAAGCGAAATTGCTGCCGAAAGTATCATTGAACAAAAGTTCAAGCTTGTTTCGTGCGAACTTGTCGGCGAAACTAAGCTCTTTTAGGCATTTGGCTAGCGAAATTGCTGCTGAAATTTCTAGCGAAACTACTATCGGCTCAGCGAAACTAGAGTTCACAACGAAAGTAGCTCAGCGAAACTATAATTTTAGCGAAACTGTCATTTTTTCAGCAAAATTCGAATGTTAAAGGTGACTTTTTCCGCCTAGTTGAGATTAATTGAGTTCATCCCGATAAAGAAACTATCATTGACGTAGTTGCTAAGATTGTCTAGCATGACATTTAAAAAATAATATTTTCTCGGGGGATAATTATTTTATAATTTTTGGGAAAAATATTTTTGGGGGGTTAATTGCAATAATCTAAAAAAATGGCTTTTGCAATTTTGCAGCTTTAAAGAATGAAAGGATGTCCAATTTTCTTGATCGTTTTCTGTTGGTGGCAAACAATCTGAAGAAGTTTGATGCCCAATTGGGAAATCATGAACAAGTTCTAAGATTGATTGATTCTCTCCCATCAGAATGGAGCTCACACGGTAAGTCGATTAATCGAGATAGAGGTTTTAGGGATTACAAACTAATGGAGGTGATCAACAAACTGAAAGAAATGGAGTTGGATATCAAATGTCGTGGGTTCTATGTCGCAGCATATCTAACTCCAAAGATCATTTCAAACTCCATAGAGAAACCAGAAGAGAGATCAGATTCTAGCACCATTTCCGATGGTTTACCTAAACTTGGAACTGAAGTGGTACAAGAGGAGCTTAAGCAGACATCAATGGGTAAAGGTGGAGCTGAGTTGAATGATGTAGTTTGTAATGCTCATAAGGAAGAGGAATGGAAGCGAAATACCAGAGATTGCAACTGCGAGAAGGGTCTTACTGCTGAAAGAGTTATCCTGGATCTTCCATACAAGACAGTTCAGGATATGTGTTCTTCTGCTTGCAAAATTCATTTACTTGGTGTGTATAAAGCTATTAGATTACTTTTAGATAACCAAAAGGAATTAACCACCCTAACACAAAACTTAAAAAGAATGAAGCCAAGTACTTTATAAAACTAAATGAAGCTTTAAAAGAAAATGATTATTTAAAACGAACTCTTCTTGAAAGAAATGTTGAAATTAATCTTTTAAACGAAAGAGTCACCTTGGCTGAATTTGAAACAAGCAAGCTTAAACCAAAGCTTGATAGATGGACCATATCTGGAATGAAACAGGAAGAGCTACTGTGTAAACAAAGGGTAGCTAGGATTAAAACGAGAGTGGGTTGTGGTGAAAATCCATACATCTGTCTTCCTCCGAGCACTTATTGTTACTATCCTATGCCTTAACCTCATCCATCTAATGATTTGATTGAAGCTGCTGAAACAATAGTTTAAATGTAGGCTTAAGCAACGTTAATCTTAAAGAGGTTAGAGATGTGCAGGTTTCTCCTCTAGGTTTGGGATTCCTCAGGTAGGAGCCTGATAAAAAGATTAATGACCATTCCACTTCTGATGCTCCATCACCAATATCAGTTACTTCTCCAACCTTCTTCAACCAATTTAAAATAGGTAACATTCTTTCGTTTGTTCCTATCATGTCAAAGAAGGAACAATTGTTGAATCATCAGGTAATCAAAATCCTATAACTATAGCCAACACAATAGGATGTGTCAATCTAGATCCTTTGGAAGTAGATCTGTGCATACGAGACTGGATAAGCTCAGATGATGAATCAAACACAGAGGAGCGTGTTGGTTCCTCATAGATCAAGATGTCTCCTGACATTGTCAAGTATCAAAAGCTTCCAAAAGCTAAATCAAGACCAACATAGATCTCTTCTTCCATTGCTAAGCAACTCAATCAATCAGTGAAGATCTTATTCCCTGTTCAGCATAGCAAATGCCAAAACAAGCAAGAATCTGCTACAAGCTCAAAGCAATACTTCTCGGCACCTGCACACAACTCGGGACTACAAAGAACTAAAAGCCATTAAAGGCTTGTTTTGAGTGTAGAAAAGAAGGTCATGTGGTAAAGAAATGCCCTCAAATACTTGCTTTGAATGGTAAAGGTAAAATGAATTGTTTCTCCAAACGTAAGTCTACTAAGAATGTTACACATGGTAAAGGAAAAACGGGTTGCTTCTCTGGATGAAGGGATAAAAAGTACACATCTTTGAATGGTGGATGAAAAACCCTCCATCTAAACCTTTTCATGTGAAGCCGGTTTCACATGATTCAAAGATGAAAATGACCAAAGGTTTAAAACAAATTCTTTTCCTTCCGATTTAAAAAGAAAAAGATTTCCAAATTTAATTCATTCAAATCCAATTAATTGAACCCGAACAAATTTGGCAAATTAAAAATAAGGATACAGATATTCTTGATTGTTTAAATGGTTATGTGAAGAAGCAGGTTCTTATATTGATGAAAGAGGAACTTCCAGGACTATGATGGCCTGGGTTCCCTTTCAAACTAATCTGTTAATGAGTGTAGGAAGAAGTTAGGACGACTGTTAGTAATCCGGTTTACTAATTGGGATTGTTCATAATTCAAATTTGAGGCGGAAAAACAGGTTAAGGTCATGGTATTTTATCCACAATCTGGATTTTTATCTACACAATCACAATTCTCACTTCGCAATCACTGCATATTTCTTGAGAATTCATTTCTTATGTTCATATCAGTGTAATTTGGAAGACCTTCCTTGATAAATTTATATTTTTGTACAGTTTTATAAAAAATTTTAAAAATAAAAAAAAAGTTTGCAAAAATAAAAATTTAGGGGATGGTATAAGTAAATAAAAATGAAAAAAGAACCGGGAACTTGATTTGAGATGATTGAGAAATGATTGTATATCTTCTTGAAATGCTTGTTTGCATGACTTCCATTTTTAAAATGAGAAATGAAAGTATTTGATGTTGTTATCTAATTCAAATCTCATTTTTAAGTGCAAATAATAGGAAAACAAATAGATTCTTTAATGATATACTTGGTAGACTAAGCCTGAAGAATAAAGTAGACACCAACATCATGATTTAAATTAAAATATATGCGTAAGGAAGTCTGGATTTATGCAATCGTTTTTGGCCTGCACAAAAACTGAGTCCCTACAAAAATTGGATTGAGAATTGATCTTTCACCCACCATGATACAAATCTTATAAGCCATATATTTGAATCATGTATGGTGTATTTATGTGTCTTGTACTTATGCTTATCTCCTCTGTTATACAGTAGTACTGACCTGGAGTGATAATCTCCTCTGCTGTATGGTAGTACTAACCTGGAGGTCTTATTGGCACATGATTAAATGGTCACCTCATTTGTTATACATAAGTATAGACCTGGAGCTCTCACCATCTTGATCTAAGTTGTGTTAAATCATCTAAATGATGAATTCATCACAGAATGCAATATTATGTTGCTAATCACTTACACAGATCTGCACAAACCTTGTTCTATAAAGATCGTAACAAAATTCAAGAAATCCTGAGGTTGGGTGTGGGTTTTTGCCAAATGACTGTGAGGTCCTAACATTCTAAAGCATTTAATCAACCTTAACGAATCACCTTCCATTTGTTAAAACGATAGGGCATTAGTTTAAGTGGACAAACATATCGGCGGTCGTTATTGATTTGTTTGAGAATTTTAAATCATTCAAAGACTGTGAGTAGATTCAGTTATTAGTGTGATCTCATTATTTGTCGATGTTCAAATTCATATTTGTGCTATAGTATATATGAGGATATGATCACATGATTGATTCAGTTCTCGGTTAAAAAAGGATGTTATATTATATATGTATAATAAAAAAAAAAAATTATAACAAAATTTCATTTCAATTTCTTTTAGGTCTGACCCGATAAGTTTGAGATGAGGAACTGAGACGAGACGTTCAAGATTTAGATGACTAGGAGTTATATTGTAAGAAATATATTTTGTGTGAACAAAATATATTTTATCTTGTTTTTAGTCATTTTTATGCTTAGTATGTAATTTTGCATTAATTAGCCTAAGTCTAGGGAGTTAAGTGCAATTAGTGAATATTAGTCTACACTATAAATAGGTTAATTGTCATTAGTGTTGTTAATGGTTGAATGACCAATAGATAGAGGAATTACTTGTAAACATATTTTGCAATCTAATTGAAGATCAAAGGGGTTTTAATAGTGATTATCATATTTTGATCTATAATCTTCATGATTTGATTCAAGTGTGATTATCCTGGAGTTACATAACTATACATTGAGGTCTTAACTCTATACTTTCTATTTTATGTACTTTTATCCTTTTTGAAATATATTAGGATGTGAGCTATGGCATGTCATAGTCACTAGTAAATGCAATCTACCTTTTGACTCTACATTGATTTTGTTGTTATCTAGATCATCTATCCAAGTAGCTTTCAAAGTATGGCCGATTGTATAATATAGTATAAGTATCTTTGGTCCTTGTATCTTATTATCATTGCTTTATAAACACTTATAAAGAACTAGATAGAAATGTACATCGTCCTTGAAAACCAAATACTTGTGTTGTTATCTTCTTGTTCTATCTCTTTATTACTTGTGTTTCTTACCTCTCATATAAACTAGTTTTCTAGTTCCGCATTTGATCTGTTGAGTGTGTGCAAAATGTCTTGCAAACAACTTTCAAGTTCCCACAAGACTAAGATTTCCAGTATAATGTATGATCTGCAAAACTACATGTCCAAAGATTGTTATTACAATCTTGCTAGCACACATTATGCAAACAATGTTAAAAGAGAAGAAGCTAAGAAGAAGCCTAGTGACTCTACTAGATAAAAAAAGGGATAGAGTGCCAAGTAATCCCCTGTTGCCAAGGAAGAAGATAACCCAGTAGAGGTTTGAAGACTCTTCTCACAACTTTGTTACTGAGAGAGAGAATGCAGAGATAAACAATCTCAATGCCTCATCTTTTCTACACTTTAAGCAAATTTAATATTGTCGATTTAGCAGAGAAGCCATTCTCCAACCCCTCCAACTCCAAGATAGTTGCTCACATCAGGAATCATCTATGCAGCCTTCATCTGGCCGAGTTGACCGCAAGGACCAAGATTGAATGAAGGTGAAACTAAGAGAGGAAGAGGAAAGGAAAGGATAACCAACCAAAGCCAAAGCCTTTCTTCAAATGGTCGAAGGTCTTAACCTTGAATCCATAGTTTGATGAGAGTATGACTATAACACCCATCAACTAACTCTCTTTAGGGGGCGTAACAAAAGGTGTGTGTTATTTAGAGTGACAGACTGGATCTCCTATCCACTAATGACTTGTACAAACTTCTCAGCATAATGTCATGGAAGAACAAAGAAACGAATAACATCTTCTATCCCTGGTGCTAAAGGGTATGAGAAGAAAGAATAAGTGAGGTTTTGGTAGCATCAGCCTAGAGGGAGTTTGTTGGATCTAAAAAGGCTCGTGCAACCAAAACCAAACACTTAGAAAATTTTGGTGCAACTAATAAAGAACTTCCAAAGGCAAATGGCGTTCTTCCTAAGACAAAGTTCAAGATCAAATTATGAAGGAAAACTCCAACTTTCGAGACAAAGTCATCTCTTTTGAAGTTCAGACTTAGAAGGTTCCAAGACAATGACTTCCGATGTAGAAGTCCCCAAGCCTCAGAAGACGTATCCTCTTTCGAAGTATAATTGGCCTTGGAAGAACTTGTTCTTCCAAAGCCAATTAACCTTCGAAATATACTACTATGAACCGGTGGACATAAGTATTGTTCTTCTGGCACTCTGCAATAGACCTCTGATATACTGCAACATAATGATAAGAGTTCTTTAAGAACACTTAACACATCAAATAGAGAACTGGTTAACTACTAAGAGAAGCTAAGAACGCAAGTAAAAGAGAGACAGAACAAGATAACAATACAAGTATTTGGTTTTCAAGATTGTAGTATATTACTTCTCATGTTTTATTACAAAGTGTTACAAAGCATATTAGAAAGTTCTACTTTGAAGGCCAGCTGGATACATAAGACTAGACAACAAAATCAAATGTATAGTCAAAAGGCAGATTGCCTTTTGACATGTGACTATGACATGCCATACCTCACATCCTAATATATTACAAAAAGGAAAAAGAACATACTGTAGAAAGCTCAGACTTAAGACCTCAATGTACACTTTTCTAAAAGCATGGTCCTTTTCACCAACTTGTGAAATTTGGTCAGTCATACATAGTTGCAATGGAAAGGTAGTCTAGCTTTATGGGAAATAACATCACATAATAGCATGTACATAAAAGTCATTGGAAGAAATCTGTCTTCATAAATTGGCTTCAGAAGACTTCATTTTTGGCTTTGGAAGATATTGGTCTTGGCTTCGGAATATTTTACACTTAGAATATTTCTAGTGTAAGGTGTAAAACTTCCGAAGCATTTCTACTTTAGTAACTTAGTGCATGCATGCAAAGAGACTTTGGATGTTTTGGGTTGCATCAGCCTTATATAAACCTTACAATCTCCCCCTAGCTGATGCTACCAAAACACTTGAAGTCTTTAAATATCAATAGTCCTCATCATGATAATGGTCAACCCTTTCTTTATACGATGATCAGGATCACTCGGACTCTCATAGTGTCTTCTCATATCAAATAGATCATGTAGAGGTAGATTAAACAAGTCTTTCCATGTGTAAACATCTTAACAGCATGATCTCTCATCACATGTCATCTTCATGGATTTGTAGTATATGTTCAGCACAAGATGGGTCTTCATGATGCTAGGGGAGCCATTTGGATTGGAGTTGAATGGGCTGCCTCTTCATGCACTTCGTCAGGTTGATTTGACTCACCCTAAGGTATGGAGGTAGATGGTTTAGACTTATTCTTCTTCTTTGACTATGGTCTAGAAGCCATCCTCTTCCTCCTTTTTGAAGACCTTAACTGAGAATACTGCTCTGCAGCATTTTGTTGATGAGTCTTGTCTTGCTTAGTTTGGTGTTCCTCCCTCATAGGTTTAGAAGGAGAGGGAGTTTCACCGGCCGTGGATGAGAAGATGATGCTTGCTGAGGCTCTGCAGGAGATCCATGTTGTATTGTCTCAAAAGTTTCAACCTTAACTTCCACTTCTTGAGGTACCTAACTTGCTAGGGAGTCTATGTCAACAAGTTCACCTCTTTTGATATTTTGCTTGATCACCCTAATGTGCTCATACATAGAAGATAGAGAATAGGGCCAAGTCTCCTTCCTGAGAATCCATACAGCTTCAAGAAGCTCATCATTCTCTGTCTGTCAACAGACTTCTTCATGCTTTTCTGAATGATGGCCCTTGACCTTGCAACATCTTCCCTTAATTTTCTCTTTGTTTCCTTATGTTCTTTGAGTACTTCAAGCTCAATTTGTTTGAGATACTCAAACTTTATGTACTCAAAAGAAAAGGGAAGAAGCGAAGATTCCTTGTATAGGCCTGTGGCATTCAAGTAGTTGATCATATTGATCGTATCAGTCTCTTTGTCTACTAGAGGTTCTTGTGGAGCCACAACCTCTTTAGCAGGACATTCATGAACTAGGGAGAGAGTAGGAACATGCTTGTATAATCTATTTTTCTTTTCTCCACTTTGATTGGAGAAGTAACTTTGCATCCTCTTCTCCTTCCTTTTTCTTGACATTTCCATGTTAGTCGAATCATTGAGCTCGTCTAAGGGGAGAGATATAATCTTATTAATGTCATAGTTCCTGGTTTGTAGGTAAGTAATCCTAACTGCCCTCAATTCATCATCTTAAGTGTCTAGTCTGGGGGCAACCCTAATTGCAGCTTCCATGAATCCTATAGATCCAGATGAACCCACTAGCTTCCTCCTCCTCTGTCTCCTCAGAAGTCATATTCCTTTTCCTTTTGTCACCCACAGACCTTTGTGACTCAGGGTGGAGAGAGCTTTGGCCTTTATTACTTGGTGTAGCCTCGAAGCTCTATGCGGAGAGAGGTTGTGATACACCTTCACAAGCAGGTGCTTCACTAAGGAAATGATTTGCTCAAGTAGTTGTAGGTGTGACAGGGCTCTCAGGCTCTACTATTGGGCCTTCAGTCAAGGTTTCCCCTTCAAAGCTAATCTTAGGGTCTGCCTCAACATCTAGTTGACCAATAACATTACCAGATTGCCTTTGTCTCCTTCTAAGATTGAACTCTTTAGTAATTCATGGTTTGAAAATTGGCATGTTGATAAGGTCAAGACCTTCATAGCAGTTCAAGGTCTAAAAATTGAAAACTTCTTGCTGCCTTCGAACTCTTTGAAGAATAAGGGCTTTTCTGTTTGCATTATACATCAACCCTATC
Organism: Flaveria trinervia; assembly: GCA_025506515.1. NCBI lineage: Eukaryota > Viridiplantae > Streptophyta > Magnoliopsida > Asterales > Asteraceae > Flaveria > Flaveria trinervia. Next base: position 19,485,696 of record CM046449.1, on the reverse strand, counting down.
ATGCAATTGGGAGTTTCTTGAGGTGGAGATGATACTGCCCTTGGTACACCTTCCTCAAGAAGACTCTGAATGAAAGAGTCTATTGAGTCCACATCAATGTGAACATGAGGAAGTTGATGAGTATGGACAGTTGCCAGTGAGAATGGTGAGTCCTCAATGTTTGTGCTTTGTAAGAACTCTCAGGTTCTGTGTCTGTGATGACTTTCTCCCCCTTTTTGGTAGCATCACCCACTTTCATAGGTTAGCTAGAGGTTAGATCAACCACATTCATAGGTTCTTGTGTTCCTTCTTGAGCTCTTATTAAAGGTCTTCCAGCTAGTATTTCCTTAAGATAAGATATCTTAAGTTGCTAATCATTAACCCTATTTTGCAAGGTAATCACTTGAGATTCAAGATGACCAACCTTGTAGAATATATAGTTGCATGTTTGTTAAAGTTTTTGCACCTTTGGCCTTAGATTCCCTTCATCTTCTTCAGAAGAATCATGGGGGGATAAGAGAACTAGACCAAAGTCTTCTCTCTCACCACCAGCATGAAGTTATTGGCTTCTGGTTTTCCTCTGCTCAATGACAACTTCAGTTGAAGTGTCAATGAGTTGAGTTGCCATGGGTGAGGTCTTAATGATGTAATCGCTTTCTGAAGTTAAAGCCTCTTCCATATGGATATCCTAAATAGGTTCAAAAGTATCCACCTCAGTGATAGATGACTGATGTGGCTAGACATAGGTGACTCAGGAGCACTCATCTCTCTTTAGGTAAGGGAGGAGTAGAGAGACTCAAGTTACTCACTCAAAACTAAATCTCATGAGTGGAGAAGTCAAGGTTTGGGATTTGGTGATCTAAGTCTAGAGGTTAGGGATGGTAACTGTCCCCTGAAGGTTGTTCACTTAAGTGTTAGGACTCAGAGTGAAGGCTTAAGGCACTTCGGCTTGGGAACCCATCAGGTTGAGCAGAGGAACCTTAGCACTAATCTTTGATGTAATGGGAGTGGTTTGCTCCTCAAGAGAAGTAGGAGATCTACTATCCAATTGCTCCTGTACGGGTAAGTATATGGGGGCTTGCATAGATTCAATAGCTTGAGCAGGAATTTGTTTGGATTTTCTTTTGTAAGTGTGGGTGATTTGAGGTGTTTTTAGGGGTTGGGAGGTAGAAGGTGTGGGTTTATATTGGTCCATGTGATCGATGAACAGTACAATTGATAGGATAATTTGATCAATATCAAACACACAATCCAAATAACAACAATTGAGAAGTGAATATGAGGAATCAAGACATAATTGGTACTCAAATGAACAAACTCACTCAATAACAACAAGCACAATTGTATTTCAATGAAGTAACTGCTTAGAAATGGTAGCTTGCAACAGAATTCCACGATTAGGGTTTTGCAAGCTCCCCGTACAAAGTGAAATGACAATAGTATATATAACAGTCATAGATTCGCTGACAGTTTCGTTACCAGCGAAACTGTCATGCCGAAACTATAGTTTTGCTCGGCAGAACACACGTTCGACGGGTAAACTAAAACAGCAAACTGTGAACGAATGTATAGATTCGCTCGCAGTTTCGCTGGACTGCCAAAACTGCTAATTACAAAGAAAATGAAACTAACAAAAGTCCTATTACAATGTAAAGTAAACATCTATACTGAAGTGAGTCCAACCTAACATGATCTTCAATACTCCCCCTAGGTTGGACCTCACTATCTTCACTTCTCTTGATTTGACTCATCTGCTCCGGTTTCCTCTGCTGTTGTTGGTCTATCGTCATCACCTCCTGCAGCAACATCTTTAGAAGCTTCAGCCACTGATCCTCCAAGGTTAGTTCCTGCATCACCAGCTTCCTCAGAATGACCACTAACTCTAGCAAACTGCCTGGTCATGTCTTGAACATCCATGGCAAAGTCATCTTGTGCTCTCACCTTTTCAGCCAAACTATTTACCTCCGCCCGTACTCCTCGTATTTTGTTTGCCACATTCATAAACAAGCTTGCCTCATTTCGTGTTTCCTCTCCTTCCCCAGCTTTAATATGATTTTCACAAAGAGTCAAGAGATCTTCATCACTGAAGCTGAATAATTCCATCGGGTCAAACACCCTAAACTCTTTTCCGTGTTTGGCTCTAATCACCGCCTCGCCAGTGTTATTATCATAAAACCACTTTTCAAAGTCCTGTAAACGTTGGGGAAAAGGATCAGCCAATCTTACCCTGTTTACAGTCTTTGGTGGTTTGACTCTCAAAACAATCCTCCCTTTGCTAGTCTCCCAGTCTTTATCTTTCTTTGATCTTTTTCGTTCAGCCTTCATGTATCCAAATGACTCAAAATTATCATTAAGTCCATTTTTAATTACCTTCTCAAGAAATACTGCCTTTTCACTTAAATGAGCATTAATCAAAGGCAAAGTGGCTAACTGTCTCAGATCCCATTTGGGCAAGGTCTTAAAAGCCTTCCTCTTGAGCATGTAGCTGATATGACCTCCTCTTCTTTTAATCATAAACATCTTTAAACTAGGATTATAACACCAACTTATTATCTTCTTGTCTGCCTCTTTCCTGCTTAAACCTTCCATATTTTGAAACAAAGGAGCAAGTTCTTCAGCCTCCTTCTCCTTCACCAACCAGTCACTCTTATCCATCTCAAACACATCAGCTTCATCATCTCCCTTCTTAGCAACATACACCAGTGGTCTCTCATCTACTTCATAAAACTCTGGTTCAGAATCATAATCAACCAATTGCTCATCCTCTTCTTCTTCATCAATCAAACCTTGTCCTTTATCAGACATTCCCTCAGTTACCACTTCTTCACCCACACTATCCTTATCAAAATCATACTATAGGTTAACAAACCCTGCTTCAATAATATCATCATCCTCATTTCTTCCAGCATCTTCTCTTGGGATCTCTTGTTCCCCTGCTTTAGTATTAGCTGCTCCAGAAGTGCCCTCTCCTACCTTGGATGAAGTACCCACATTCAAGAATGAGTACTTAGATATATCAGTCATATCATCTAACTCAGATTGAGTTAGTTGACTAGGTAGGCCAGCAGCAGCTTTCATCTAAGAAATTTCTTCAAACAATCTCTTAATCAAATTATTTTGGTCAACCAACATCTTTTTCATTCCTTCAATTACCTCATCCTTCTGTTTTTCCCTAATCTCCTGATTCGTCAGTTTAGTCTTTATCATACTCAACTCATTGGCCAATGAAGTATTTAGACTACGAATAACATCCTCATCAAGACCAGCACTAGCCTCTTTCCCTGCTGTGAAACCCTCGTGTTGATGTTTTGATCTCCGTTCAGGCTCAACAAAGTCAGTTTTCTTTTTAGATCTCCGTTCTTTCTCCACCCTTATCTCCTCTGCTTGTGCATCTATATCTTCTTCAAAATCATATTCTTTCTCTTTTGCATATCTCTTCTCTTCTTAGCTGCATGAGCTTGTTGCACCCTTGTTTCCTCAATCCTTTTGTTTTCAGACTCATCGACCCGTCTCATATAATTCCAGTGTTCTGGAGGGTACATATTTTCCCAGAGATGGGTGATTTTACCACTGAAATCATGGCGGATAGCACAGCAATCAGCAAATATCCGAGGGTTCATCGGCACTAATCTCTTGACTTCACCATGTTTAGGAACATCAGGAATAAGATCATCAATAATCATCTGAATAAAGCGAGGATATAACAACCATTTATCCTTCATCACAGCCATCACATTCTCTGCCATACACGCAAAGATCAGTCTAGCAATGTTTGCTTTCTCCCATTTACAACATATCACCATAGCTTTGGCCCAGTCAAGATTAAGTCCATCGGATCCACCCTTACGGTGATCTAAGCACATAATAAAAACATGAGCTATATATCTCCATTCCTTAGACAAAATAGACTTCTTAATCTCCTTCCTCGAACCAAAAGCTGGTTCCTCATACCCCATTTGTCTGAAAGCTTGGAATACTTCAGACTCCGTCATATCCACTTCATCACCAGTATCATCTTCTAGTCTAAGAATCCTCGACACGCTCTCAGCAGTAATAGTTATATCATGATCAATCACTCTAGCTGTGATTCTCTGTACATCTCCTCCGTGTTGTATTCTGCTGATCTCCAAAAATCTCTAATAATAAGATCATAGATAGTGGTGAGTGAGAGATAGCATATGCAATGGGTGATCTCTGAAGCCATCTAATGCAGTCACGAAATCCGGCCGCCTTTGGTAGAGTATCGTCTAATATGGCAGTGATGTTATTCCTCTCATCAAACTTGAGATTCGCCATGATAACCTGAGAAGAACAACAAATAAATTTGAATAAGAAATACTGAAAATAAGAAAATAAAACGAAAACAAAAGAAACAATCAATTTCGGCGAGCGAAACAATAGTTTCGCTCACTAAGACATGATAGTTTCGCTAAAACAAAGACAATTTCGACAAGGAAAACAAACAGTTTCGACAAGCGAAACTATAATTTCGCTCATTGAAACTTGTTATTTTCGCAGAACAAAAATTAGTTTCGACAAGATTAGAATGAATTGAAGTAGTTTTGCAATTAGTTTCACCAAATATTAATTTTGTTTCACTATTACAAATTAGTTTCGCTGACATAAGAAAATACAAGCGAAACTGTGTAAATTAAAGATCAGTCATTGCGAAATTAGAGAAGATATGGCGAAACTGTTAAGTTTGCTCGGACAGCATAACTTCACAGTTTCGCAGAAAAGATGTGAACTTTCGTTCAATTTCGCAGAGAAATTAGTAGTTTCGCTGATCGAACAGCGAAACCACCGAAGAGACACAATCTAGATAACTCAAGAATAGACTATTTAATCCAGATTAGAAAGTGAATGAGTGTTCGAAACTCACAATCTCACGAAAAATCAGACCAAATCACAAACACAAGTCAAAATCGCCTTAAAAGTTACGGATAAACCCTAAAAGTGAAACTGAGCGATTGTGCGAAATTATGAGAGAAAATTCGCAAACATGACTTATATAGCAAATAGTTTCGCAGACAGCGAAACTATAAATTCGTCTGGCGAATTACAGTTTCGCCGAGTGAAACTGTAATTTCGCTAATTTACATTTTCGCCCAGTGAAACTATAATTTGCTACGAGGTAACTGATTAACAACTTATTAGCCAACCTAGCGAAATTGCAGTTTCGCTTTGCGAAATTATTAGCGAAATAATACTTTCGCACCTTTAATTTTATTATTATTATTATTTTATTTTTATTTTTATTATTATTTTATTTTTATTTTTTTATTTATTATTATTATTATTATTATTATTATTATTATTTTTTTTTTTATTTTTTATTATTATTATTATTATTTTTAAAATTATAATACTTAAAGGAAGCACATCTAATAATGAGATCTAAAATAATCACAGATCACATTCTCTAAATATTTTAGAACATAAAGATGATCAAAAAATCATCTACCAGTCATGAGATTATACTGAATACAAGATCTGATCACAATCTGCACAGAAACAACTGAAATTAGAACAAATCAATAACGATTGCTCATATAATTGTCCACTTAAACTCATGCCTTATCCTTTTTCGAACAACAGCTTATGATTCATTTAAGGTTCGATTAGTGTGACATCCGTCACGTCAAGGTCCGTCGAACGACATAAATAACATGGAAATATTCTAATTAATCTTCCTTTTCTTCATGAACTCCTGCTTTACGGATTCATGTCTGCTTATTTTTTCCTTGTGCCTGTACTTCCTTCGAGAACGTGTGTTAAGCATAAAACTTTTATAAATTTCATCACCATTACCACCAAATATATCATTTTTAATTTCGACCATTGTCACTAATAAAACCATTTTAGGCTAACAAATGCCAATAAATACGCTTTTAACCGTAATATAACGAACATTTTAAGATCGTAATCAACCGAAACAAATTTTTGGAAAACTCGAGGGTCAAGTGCAGGGACTAAACTTGTAATTTTGCAAACCTGGGCTGGGTATATAAACCCCATTCCCAGCCATTTATCCTCATCTTCATCTTCTTCATCTTCAACCTTTTCTCCATTTTCTCTCTCGATCTAGCATCGAAAATCATGACGTTTGTCGCGTTTTCACTACCAAATCTTGGGTATCATCGTGTGTACGCATTCCTAGCAGGTAGACAACCTTGCTCAACCTGTTTTTGGTTTGGTTTTACTGCTTCGTTTTCTAGGGTTTCGGGTGCTCGGGTTCATCCGAGCACATGAGGTCGAGTGGGTGCGTGTGAGGTCTTTCTGCTTGTGTTTCATGTTTGTGTATGTTTGTTGAGTGTTTCTGGAAGTCCTCGTGGTATAAAACCCGCGTTAGAGCAGCTCGGGGGCTGCTCAGCCCGACCACAGTCGCGATTCTGCAGTTCAGGCGACTGGGTCTATCATGCGATTGAGCCGTGCGACTGAGTGAGTCGTGCGACTGAATCGTGCGTTTAAGTCAATCGTGCGACTGAGTTGTGCGACTAGGCATGTCGTGCGACTGAGTCGTGCGACTGGGTGTTTGTATGCGATTGAGTCATGCGTATGAATGATTGTGTGCGATTGAGTCAGGTGACCGACTGAGTGTATGCGATTGTGCGTGTTTCGCACGACTGGAGTCCAATCGCACGAATGAAGGTTCAATCGCACGAAAGTAGCTAATTCGCACGATTGAGGGTTGATTCGTGCGCATGGAGGTTGGGTCTGCGAATGTGTGTGTTGTGTGGTGCGACTAGTCCAATCGTACGAATGAAGGTTCAATCGCACGAAAGTAACTAATTCGCACGATTGAAGGTTGATTCATACGAATGGAACGTGGGTCGAGCGTCTGGTCCCGTCGTGTGTCTGATGATGCGTGTGTCCGCTTGTGTGTGTGCTACCCACGACCGAACCGATACAACCCGAACCGAACAAACATTACTACACGCTTTATACATGTCATTAATGCTTGACCATAACTGTCAATAGGTGTTTGACCGATGATTGCATTCAACTGTTGGAAATCTCGACCTTTCATACTTACCACTTAACATGTGAGTTTCGTGGCCCCTTTTTATGCTTATACTATTTTACAAACATTTACAAACATGGGGGAAAAGTACGCTCGCCCGTTTTCTATGTTGTACAACATACATACAATTTTCATACAAGGAATCAACGTGATACTGTGTTGCAAGTACTTATCTGATACATGCTTGGGTCTGCTGTGTGGTTCTATCTTTGCAACTATTTAATTCCAGAGTGGGAACCGACGGTTAGGTATTGGTAGTACTACTGGGTTGACACCCCCACCCTCGTGTTGGTATACTAGTTAGTACCAACAATAGCTAGGTACGGGTCTTGGGTGAATATACGCCAACAATTTCTTTGTGTACGTCGCTAGGTTTGGTTGCAAAGCTCATGTCATGTGATTTTACTTGTGTATATAGCTGTATTCACGGTATTCCATACCATTTACTTTATACAGCATCACTTACACTTTTATTACTTAAACCTGCGAGCTCACCAACATTTTTGTTGACCATTTTGAGCATATCTTTTCAGGTGATCAAGCTAGCTGAGGTTCTAGGTGTGCTTCCTTAGTGGAGACCCTAGGTGCATTTTTTGACTAAACATGTTTGACAGACAATTATTTTGAACAATGTTGAACTATGTAAACAATTACAATCTTTTGAAACTTGTTCCCGGGTTGTGGGAATTACATTACAATTTCATCGTTATGTGATCATGTGTATCGTTTATCTTGTTATGCTTATGGCTATGTTGTCGTGGACATTGACTATACACGACACAAGTCCCCTTCTTGTCGGGTGTCGTCATGACACGCTTGTCATCATTTTTATTATTGCATCTCTATCGCTTACCATGTGTTATGACGATTCCCGTCTCGTCGCAACCCCGTGTTTCCGCTCTTAGCGGGGGTGTGACAGACTGGTATCAGAGCCATTGGTTATAGAGAATTAGGCAATACACTTGACCTAGACTATAACCTAGGAACCTTCATGTAGATTGCATGCAGGGTTGTGTGCATTTTGTATCTCATACGTGTTCCTCATTACTTGTTCGTTATCTATCTATTTTGTGATCTTTCAACCCTATGAGAGAGCCTTGTGCTCACTCTTTATGGGATGCTCCTATTAGATCTTCGTTCCCTCTGCGCGCCAAGTTATCATAACCAGATTCGGGTATTAAGACCCGAAGAGATCTTCACAGATCATATACTGCGCTTAACCTTGGATACTGAGACCGACCCGAGGAGGCTATGTCTGAGTCCTTTAAGGATGCGAGATAGGCAACCTCCACCAGACTATACGTGATTACATGCTTGGACTCTCGGTTGACCTGATGGATGATTATGGATATGACGTAAAGGAAAGTCGGATGTCATGTAACCGGATCGGGCATCATTCTCGGTATATCGTGGGTGTGGTGGGAACGCTGCGGGGAACCCTATATATAAACATCACCGGTATACCGAGAATATGCTTGAAATGGGCTGCATGGTGATCTTGACCGACCGGAACATGAACATTGGAACTTGATAAACGGAATACTTGTGTATCTTATGGTGACTAAAGCTTACATGTTACCTCTTTTATGAATAGAACATGCCGCCTCGAAGATCTACTCGCAGTAATAGTAGCGGAATTGAAGCCCCAAGGGGCAGAGGCAGAGGCAGAGGCAGAGGCAGGGAAGAACCCCAAGAACAAGTGATGCTCCAACCAGTAGCAATCAAGGAACAGGGAACGCGGATATGGCAGCCCTGATCGCTCAACAGCTGGCCGCACTAATTCCGACTATCGTGGCTCAAGTGAGCGATGCTCTTCAGAATTCTCACCCCCACGGGGACGGTGGCAATGATAATGAGGATAACGGTAACCCGACTGGGAACGAAAGCAATCAGGAGACCGAAATGGTGGTACAGCCGTAACGAAACTGTAATTGTTAATGAGACAGGGGTTGTGAATACTAGACGGGGATGTTCGTACAAGGAATTCGTGGCTTGTAAACCACGAGAGTTGATGGCAAAGGTGGAGCCATAGCTCTGACCAGATGGCTTGAAAAGATGGAGGCCGTGATCGACATCAGCGAATGCCTCGACAGCCAAAGAATTAAGTACGCCACTTGCTCACTACAGGGCAAGGCACTGACATGGTGGAACACTCAGATTCAGGCTAGGGGAAGAGAATCCGCGATCCAAATGTCGTGGGATGAGTTCAAGGCCCTAATCACCGAGGAGTACTGTCCTCACAATGAGATGCAAAAACTTGAGCATGAGTTCTGGAATCATGCCATGGTGGGGGCTGGGCACGCAGCTTACACCGATCGTTTTCATGAGTTAGCAAGGTTGGTTTCGCATCTAGTCACCACGGAATCAAAAAGGATAGAGAGGTACATTTGGGGACTTGCGCCTCAAATCCAGGCAATGGTAACCGCTACCGCTCCTCCTACTATTCAGAGCGTGATTCTAAAGGTTGGCGCTTTGACTGACGAAATGGTGAGAACGGGAGTTTTGGGTAGAGGAGCAGAGAAGAGAAAGGATTTTGGGGGAAACGAGCCGGTCGAGTGCCGGGAAGTTTGATAAAAGAGCCAAGACAACCAGAAACTTTGTGGCAGTGACGCAGGGCAGGCGAGAGTATGTGGGTCCGCACCCCAAATGTTACAAGTGCATTATCATCATCCCCCAGGAACGCAGTGCGGGTGTGCGCGAACTGTAGACGCCGCGCGCATCTTGCAAGAGACTGTAGAACAGCGCCGAATATGGTTGCACCGGTCAACGCGGTTAACCCCGCCAGGAATGCAAGGGCTTTTTATGAGTGTGGAAGTCTCGATCATTACCGAAACATGTGCCCCAGGCTGAATCGGGCACCGGGTCAACAAGGAAACAACCAGCAGCAAGTGATGGCCATAGCTGGAAATCAAGGCCCGACCAATCAGGGGAATACAGCTCGGGGACGTGCATTCGTCATTGGAGCCAACGATGCTCGCCAGGACCCGAATGTTGTCACGGGTACGCATTTACTCAATAATCGCTTTGCATCTATACTGTTTGATACTGGAGCAGACAATAGCTTTATATCTTCTGAGTTTGTCCAATTACTTGATTTGAGCCCTAGTAGGCTAGAAACTAGCTACTCTGTAATAATGGCCAACGGTAGGGTTGTTCAGGCTCATGGAATTATTAGAAAGTGCTCGATAATGTTAGAGAACCACACCTTCGATATAGACTTGATACCCTTTGAGCTAGGAAGTTTCGATGTGATTGTGGGAATGGATTGGTTGTCAAAACACGGGGCCGAGATTGTCTGTGGAGGCAAGGTAGTGCGAATCCCTATGTCAGACGGGGGAGTACTCAGAATTCAAGGAGAAAGACCGGGAGAAACTTAAAGCTTATTTCCTGCATGAAAGCACGCCGGAGTTTACGAAAACAGTGCTACTCTTTTCTGGCTCATGTGGTGGAAAAGAAAGAGGAGGAACAGGAATTGACAAATATCCCTATAGTGCGGGATTACCCAGATGTATTCCCAGATGACTTGTCTGGTTTGCCTCCTCCACGACAGGTGGAATTTTGTATTGATTTGGTTCCTGGAGCTACACCGATAGCAAAGACACCGTATCGGTTGGCACCGTCTCAAATGCAAGAGTTATCTAGCCAGTTACAGGAACTACTGGAGAAGGGTTTTATTCGGCCGAGTCACTCGCGTTGGGGAGCACCAGTGTTATTTGTCAAGAAGAAGGATGGGTCGTTCCGTATGTGCATCGACTACCGTGAGTTGAACAAATTAACTGTGAAGAATCGGTATCCTCTCCCCAGGATTGACGACCTGTTTGACTAGTTACAAGGAGCTTCGTATTTTTCCAAGATCGACCTTCGATCTGGATATCACCAACTAAGAGTTTTCGAGGAGGACGTGCCGAAGACAGCATTTAGAACTCGTTACGGGCACTATGAGTTTTGGTCATGCCGTTCGGATTGACTAACGCACCAGCTGTGTTCATGGACTTGATGAATCGGGTGTGCAAACCTTACTTGGATAAGTTTTTGATCGTATTCATTGACGACTGACGGGTGGTCCATAGGACAACCCTTTATAGTGCTAAATCGTTAGTTTATTCCTCATTTATGCAAGTTATTGTCTTGAATTAGATAACTACTGTTGCTTATGTCTCAGGTACGTTGTGGAGGCTTAAAACGGTGAAAATGCAGCTGTGGAGGTGTCGGAGTCAACTAGGTTGAAGTTGCGGAGCAAAAGGATAACAAAGTAGGAGATTCAGGTGGCCACCGTAAATTACGGTGCCACCGTAATTTACGGTGGACCTAAAACTTGCCTTTTTCCCACCGTAAAGCAGTAGTCCCTTGGCGTAACACTTTGACAGCCACCGTAATTACGGTGGACTCTGACGGGAAAAACGTAACTGCCCATTTTAGGCAGTTTTTGGGTGGCTTTTCAGATATCTCATCATTAGAGACGTTTTGGGGGCTGTTCGAGGGCGAATTTGGGTGTTCTTCTTGGCTTGTGAACAATTCTAAACATTTCGGTTTGTATTTTGATTCTATGAACACTTGTTTGAATGTTATGATGAATCACCAAGCCATGAGTGGCTAGAACTTTCGGTGATCATCTTAGGTGTAGGTTTCCTTTGAACTTGTGTGTGTTTGATTTCACATTTCTAGAATGATAACTTGTGTTTGCTTGTTTATCATGGTGTATGTATAATTGTTTGTAGCTTGTTAATTGATATTGCAATTTCTAGTCTCAATCGTACGTTCTTGGTGCCGTTGGCAATCGAGATATCACGGGAAGGGTTAGGGTGGTTATTGATTAATTGGTCATCGGGAAACAACCTCGCATTCATATAATCCGAGTACTTTGTTCCCTTTTATCACAACAATTATACGTACATGAGTTATGTCTATGTAACTCTTTCTAGTTGGAATTACACACATTTGTTTAAGAAACTGAAACCTAAGATGGTCATTGCTTCCCTAATCTGTTAATCAACCAATTCCAATTTGCTTTGAGTTATTAGTTAGTTTTTTCAAAACAACAATTGAAATCATTGAACTTTATTTTCTGCATTTTAGTTTAATTTAGTTAAAATACAAAGCTACATAGTAAACACATAATCCACGTATTCCCTGAGTTCGATACCCTTTTACCACTGTCTATAGTTGTTTTTGGGATTAAATTTGATTTTGACCACGACATCACGTCAAATTTGAATCGGGTGTGCAAACCTTACTTGGATAAGTTTGTGATCGTATTCATTGACGACATACTTATCTACTCTCGATCGAAGGAGGACCATAAAGAACACCTTCGGGAAATACTGGAACTGTTAAGAGAAGAGAAACTTTTCGCCAAGTTCTCGAAGTGTGAGTTCTGGCTGCAAGAGGTAAAGTTTTTGGGTCATGTGGTTAACAAAGACGGGATTCATGTAGATCCCGGCAAGATCGAAGCGGTAAAGAAATGGGATACACCCCAGACGTCTTCAGAGATACGGCAGTTCTTAGGATTAGCCGGATACTATCGTCGTTTCATTGCGAACTTTTCAAAGATCGCCCAACCGTTGACATTGCTGACTCAGAAAGACAAGAAGTTTGATTGGGGTGATGCGCAAGAACGGGAGTTCCAAACGCTGAAAGACAAGCTGTGCAATGCACCGATATTGTCCCTCCCAGACGGAACTGATGATTTTGTGGTGTACTGTGATGCTTCGCATCAAGGGTTGGGATGTGTACTAATGCAAAAAGATAAGGTGATCGCTTACGCTTCGCGACAACTTAAAGTGCACGAGAAGAACTACACGACTCATGATCTTGAGTTGGGCGCTGTAGTATTCGCACTTAAGATATGGAGGCATTACCTGTATGGAACCAAATGCATAGTATACACGGATCATAAAAGCCTTCAACATATTCTGGATCAGAAGGAACTCAATATGCGACATCAACGTTGGGTAGAGCTTCTTAGTGACTACGATTGTGAAATCCGGTATCATCCGGGGAAAGCTAACGTGGTCGCCGATGCTCTATGCCGCAAAGAACGTGTGAAACCACTACGTGCTCGAGCTTTGGGATTGACCATTCAAACGAATTTGAAAGCTCAGATTCAAATTGCACAAAGTGAAGCGTTGAAAGAAGAAAACCTCGCGGGAGAAGAATTCCAAGGGTTGGATAAACAACTGATGTGCAAGGACGATGGCGTACAGTACTTCGTGGACCGTATATGGGTACCCAAGTGGGGAGGTGTACGTACCTTAGTCATGGATGAAGCACATAAGACACGATATTCTATTCATCCTGGCGCAGACAAGATGTACCACGATCTCAAAGATCTGTACTGATGGCCAGGCCTAAAGAAAGACATTGCCACGTACGTCAGCAAATGCTTGACATGCTCGAAAGTTAAAGATGAACATGAGAAACCATCGGGATTATTACAGCAACCTGAAATTCCCGAGTGGAAAGGGGAGAATATGGCCATGGATTTCATTACCAAACTCCGTAAAACAAGCAGCGGACATGACTCGATATGGGGTCCTAGTGGATCGAATGACGAAATCAGCACACTTCTTGCCAATCCGAGAAGACTACAAAATGGACAAGTTGGAAAGGTTGTACATTAAAGAGGTCGTGACAAGACACGGAGTGCCGGTGTCAATCATCTCCGACCGTGACAGCCGATTCACTTCACGATTTTGGCAAACACTACAGAAAGCAATGGGCACTCGATTAGACATGAGTACCGCCTATCACCCTCAAACAGATGGCCAAAGTGAACGAACCATACAAACGCTAGAGGACATGCTGAGAGCGTGTGTAATCGACTTTGGTGGTAGTTGGGATACTCATTTGCCATTGATTGAATTCTCATACAATAACAGCTACCACACCAGCATTGGGTGTGCTCCGTTCGAAGCGTTGTATGGAAGGAAGTGTAGATCACCCGTTTGTTGGGCCGAGATTGGTGAAAGTAAGCTAACAGGCCCAGAGATCATTCAGGAAACAACCGACAAGATCTTCCAAATCAAAGATAGACTGAAAGCCGCTAGAGATCGCCAAAAGAGCTACACCGACAATCGTCGAAAGCCTCTAGAATTCAACATTGGGGACCGCGTGTTACTCAAGGTCTCTCCTTGGAAAGGAGTTGTTCGGTTTTGAAAGAAAGGGAAGTTAGCCCCGAGATACGTTGGACCATTTGAGATTACAGGAAGAATTGGTCCAGTGGCTTACCCATTAAGGTTACCACAAGAACTCAACGGTGTGCATGATACTTTCCATGTGTCTAACCTCAAGAAGTGTTTGGCTGACGAATCACTTCACATACCCATTGACGATATCCAAATCGACGAAAAGCTTCATTTTATTGAGGAACCCATTGAGGTCATGGATCGTAAAGTCAAACAGTTGAAGCGCAGTAGAATACCAATGTTCGCGTAAGGTGGAATTCGAAACGAGGGCCAGAGTTTACATGGGAACGGGAAGATCAAATGAAACTCAAATACCCACACTTATTCGTGGATGACACTCTTGGACCTAACTCCAGCTGAATTTCGGGACGAAACTCTCTCAACTGGGGGATACTGTGACATCCGTCACGTCAAGGTCCGTCGAACGACATAAATAACATGGAAATATTCTAATTAATCTTCCTTTTCTTCATGAACTCCTGCTTTACGGATTCATGTCTGCTTATTTTTCCCTTGTGCCTGTAATTCCTTCGAGAACGTGTGTTAAGCATAAAACTTTTATAAATTTCATCACCATTACCACCAAATATATCATTTTTAATTTCGACCATTGTCACTAATAAAACCATTTTAGGCTATCAAATGCCAATAAATACGCTTTTAACCGTAATATAACGAACATTTTAAGATCGTAATCAACCGAAACAAATTTTTGGAAAACTCGAGGGTCAAGTGCAGGGACTAAACTTGTAATTTTGCAAACCTGGGATGGGTATATAACCCCATTCCCAGCCATTTATCCTCATCTTCATCTTCTTCATCTTCAACCTTTTCTCCATTTTCTCTCTCGATCTAGCACCAAAAATTGTCACGTTTGTCGCGTTTTCACTACCAATCTTCGGTATCATCGTGTTCACGCGTTCCTAGCAGGTAGACAACCTTGCTCAACCCGTTTTTGGTTCGGTTTTACTGCTGCGTTTTCTAGGGTTTCGGGTCCTCGGGTTCATCCGAGCACATGAGGTCGAGTGGGTGCGTGTGAGGTCTTTCTGCTTGTGTTTCATGTTTGTGTACGTTTGTTGAGTGTTTCTGGAAGTCCTCGTAGTATAAAACCCGCGTTAGAGCAGCTCGGGGGCTGCTCAGCCCGACCACAGTCGCGATTCTGCAGTTCAGGCGACTGGGTCCGTCATGCGATTGAGCCGTGCGACTGAGTGAGTCGTGCGACTGAATCGTGCGTTTAAGTCAATCGTGCGACTGAGTTGTGCGACTAGGCATGTCGTGCGACTGAGTCGTGCGACTGGGTGTTTGTATGCGATTGAGTCATGCGTATGAATGATTGTGTGCGATTGAGTCAGGTGACCGACTGAGTGTATGCGATTGTGCGTGTTTTGCACGACTGGAGTCCAATCGCACGAATGAAGGTTCAATCGCACGAAAGTAGCTAATTCGCACGATTGAGGGTTGATTCGTGCGCATCGAGGTTGGGTCGTGCGAATGTGTGTGTTGTGTGGTACGACTGAGTCCAATCGTACGAATGAAGGTTCAATCGCACGAAAGTAGCTAATTCGCACGATTGAAGGTTGATTCGTACGAATGGAACGTGGGTCGAGCGTCTGGTCCGTCGTGTGTCTGATGATGCGTGTGTCCGCTTGTGTGTGTGCTACCCACGACAGAACCAATACAACCCGAACCGACCAAACATTACTACACGCTTTATACATGTCATTAATGCTTGACCATAACTGTCAATAGGTGTTTGACCGATCATTGCATTCAACTGTTGGAAATCTCGACCTTTCATACTTACCACTTAACATGTGAGTTTCGTGGCCCTTTTATGCTTATACTATTTTACAAACATTTACAAACATGGGGGAAAAGTACGCTCGCCCGTTTTCTATGTTGTACAACATACATATAATTTTCATACAAGGAATCAACGTGATACTGTGTTGCAAGTACTTATCTCATACATGCTTGGGTCTGCTGTGTGGTTTTATCTTTGCAACTATTTAATTCCAGTGTGGGAACCGACGGTTAGGTATTGGTAGTACTACTGGGTTGACACCCCCACCCTCGTGTTGGTATACTAGTTAGTACCAACAATAGCCAGGTACGGGTCTTGGGTGAATATACGCCGACAATTTCTTTGTGTACGTCGCTAGGTTTGGTTGCAAAGCTCATGTCATGTGATTTTACTTGTGTATATAGCTGTATTCACGGTATTCCATATCATTTACTTTATACAGCATCACTTACACTTTTATTACTTAAACCTGCGAGCTCACCAACAATTTTGTTGACCATTTTGAGCATATCTTTTCAGGTGATCAAGCTAGCTGAGGTTCTAGGTGTGCTGCCTTAGTGGAGACCCTAGGGTGCATTTTTGGACTAAACATGTTTGACAGACAATTATTTTGAACAATGTTGAACTATGTAAACAATTACAATCTTTTGAAACTTGTTCCCGGGTTGTGGGAAATTACATTACAATTTCATCTTTATGTGATCATGTGTATCGTTTATCTTGTTATGCTTATGGCTATGTTGTCATGGACATTGACAATACATGACACAAGTCCCCTTGTTGTCGGGTGTCGTCATGACACGCTTGTCATCATTTTTATTATTGCATCTTTATCGCTTACCATGTGTTATGACGATTCCCGTCTCGTCGCAACCCCGTGTTTCCGCTCTTAGCGGGGGTGTGACAATTAGATGCTTTAAAATGCAAGACCCCACAATCATTTAGTAAAAAAAACCTCACCCAACCTCAGGATTTCTTGAATTATGAATCAATCTTCAAAGAACAAGATTTGTGACTTTGTGTGCAAATGATTATCAACAGAATATTTCATTCTGAGAGAAATTGATCGACAAGATGATTTGACATAATTATATCAAAATGGTGAGAGCTCCAGATCTATACTCACGTATAACAGAGGAGATAACCATTTGAACATGTGCTCATGAAAGCTCCAGGTCAGTACTATCGTACAGCAGAGGAGATTATCACTCCAGGTCAGTACTCACGTACAACAGAAGAGATAAGCACAGACACAAGACATCTTGACACTAAATATACCAGCAGAGGATGATGACAAAAAAAGCAAAATGAACGAAAGATTCATTCTCAATCCAATTTTTGTCAAGACTCAGTTTTTGTGCAATCCAAAACGATTGAGTAAATCCAGACATTCTTAAGCATAAAGTTTAATTTGATCAAAAAGCTGCTGTCTAATTCATTCGTCAGGCAGAGTCTATCAAGCATATCGTTAAATAATCTGATCCATTTCCTTTTTTTTAATGTGAAACAGAATCCAGTAACAGTTACTATCATTTCTCATAGAAGTACTAGTCATGTAAATAAATTTTTTTAGAGAATATACAATCATTTCTCATCATGTTAAATTCCAATCTCAGAATAATGATATTACTCCCCCAAATTTTTATTTTCATATTTCTATTATTGTCAATGAATTTTCATTTGAATTAATTTTTTTTATATGTTTGTTATAAATTTTTTTTATTATTATTTATTATTTATTATTTTTTTATTTTTTTTATTTTTTTTAGTAAAGAAATAGGAAATGAAAATTTTAAAAAGATATTAACCCAAGCATAGAAATCAATTCATAAAAACGAGGTTTATCAAATGTTTTTGTGAAAAGATCAGCTTTTTGATTTTTTGTATCGATGGGTATAATATTAATGAAACCCTTCTCTTGAGCATCACGAATAGCATGGATTCGTGTTTCAATATGCTTTGTGCGGGAATGATGAATGGGGTTTTTAGCAATTCCAATGGCAGCCTCATTGTCACACAATAAAGGTGTATGAAGGAAATTAATGCCATAATCAATCATTTGATGTTGGATCCAGAGAACTTGAGAGCAGCAGCTGGAGGCAGCAATATATTCAGCTTCCCCTATAGAAAGAGAAACAACAGTTTGTTTCTTGCTCTGCCAGGATACCGGACAATTTCCCAAATATTGACAACCTCCGGACACAGATTTTCTATTTAACCTGCAACCATTGGAATCACTATCAGAGTAAGCATGTAAATCAAAATTTCCACCATACGGATACCACAACCCGAGACGAGACGATCCTTTGAGATAACGAAATATTCGTTTGACAGCTTTCTCATGAGATTCCTTTGGAGCCGACTGATATCTAGCACAGTAACCAACAGCGAAAGTGATATCAGGACGACTTGCAGTAAGATACATGAGAGAGCCAATCATAGACCGAAAAAGATGAGGATCAACTGGTTTTCCATTTTCATCCGGAGTTAGACATGTCTGAGCAGTAAAAGGAGTCATCTCAGTAGACGCATCATCCATCTTAAATTTCTTCAGAATATCTTTAATGTACTTTTCTTGATGAATAAGAATTCCTTCTTTCTGTTGTTCAACTTGCAATCCAAGAAAGAAACACATTTCACCCATCATACTCATTTCAAACCTTTGGCTCATCACTTCTTCGAACTCTCTACACAATTGAGAGTTTGTAGATCCAAAGATAATATCATCGACATACACTTGAACAAAGATCATTTCACCACTCACCTCTCTTTTAAATAAGGTCATATCAATGGTACCACGAGAGTAACCATTGCTTAGAAGATATTGCCTAAGAGTTTTATACCAGATTCTGGGTGCTTGATGAAGACCATACAAAGATTTAGCAAGTTTATACACTTTATCAGGAAAATCAGGATCTTCAAAGCCTGGTGGTTGACACACATATATCTCCTCATCAATGTCTCCGTAGAGAAAAGCACATTTCACATCCATCTGGTAAACTTTGAATTGTTTATGAGGGGCATGAGCAAGAAATATTCTCATTGCTTCAAGACGAGCAACTGGAGCAAAGACTTCTGTATAATCAATTCCTTCTTCTTGACCAAAGCCTTGCACTACAAGTCTAGATTTGTTGCGCACCACCACACCCCCATCATCTGGTTTGTTCTTAAATACCCATTTTGTACCAATTGGATATTTGTTGGGAGGTAAATCAACTAAGGTCCAAATCTGAAGCTTTCTAAACTGTTGAAGTTCCAATTTCATAGATTCTACCCAACAAGGATCTTGTAGCGCAGCATGAACATTTTTTGGAACAATTTGAGAAATAAAGCATCAGAAAAGACAAACATTAATCAGACCAGATTGACTTCGCGTGCGAACACCATCAGAAACAGATCCAATCACATTATCGAGCGGATGATCTTTCAAAGTTTTGTAATCATTTGAAGAAGGAAAGATAATTGAAGAAGTATCAGCCATGTCTGGAGAAAGATTAGATGAAGGTGTATCAATGACAGGTGTGGAAGCAGGTAAGTTAGGAGATGTAGGAGATAAAGAATCAGATAATGGAGCTTGATCAGGCATTGGAGACGATGAGCTGACATCAGTTGAAACAGCATCATTTACTAGCGGGATGAATGGAACAGACGATGGAGATGATGGAATAATATTCGTTTGAGTACTTGGAATTGATGTATCATCATCGAAAACTGGCAAATTAAATGAATTGAACACAGTATTGGAGTCAAAGAACCATGCAGGTTCAGATTTCACTTCAGAAGGATTGGATTCTTGCCAATCAACATAGAATGACTCTTGAACAATACGTGTTCTCTTGTTATAAACTCGGTACGTCTTTTGTGAAGAAGAGTATCCAACAAAATAACACTTGTCAGAAACAGCACCAAATTTTGTCTTTTGAGATTTAGTATTCAGAAGAGTACAAGAACATTCAAATGGTCGAAAGAAATCAATTAGTGGCTTCCTCTTATGAAAAAGTTCATAAGGAGTCTTTACTTTATCTTTCACAATTAGCACCCTGTTTAGAACATAAGATGCACAATTAACAACTTCAACCCAGAAAATAATGGTTAATGAGGATTCTATCAACATTGTACGAGCAGCTTCCACAAGAGTGCGATTCTTTCTGTCTGCAATACCGTTCTGCTGGGGTGTTCTTGCAGCACTAAATTGTCTCGCAATCGCTTTTTGAGCACAAAACGAATCAAGAATCTGATTTTTAAATTCAGTGCCGTTGTCACTTCTTAATCCCATAACTCTTCTCTTACTGACTGATTCAATAGAAATGATTAATTTCTGCAATTCCTCTGCAACTTCACTTTTGTGTGCAAGAAACCTCACCCATGAATAACGTGAGAAATCATCTGTAACAACAAGACAAAAAGATTTTTTAGCAATTGATTTAACACTAATTGGCCCAAATAAATCAGTATGTAACAACTCAAGAGGACTTGATATGCTATTAAAAGTTTGGGCTTATGAGGTTTCTTATGTTGTTTCCCTTTGGCACATGCCATGCATTTTTCAGTAACAGAAAAATCTTTTAAAGGAAGTCCTCTAACAAGATTGTTCTTGACTAATTATTAATTATCTTAAAATTGACATGGCCTAAGCGACGATGCCACAAGAGTGACTCAGAGGTTGATGCTTTTGAGAGAAGACAAGTTGCAGTAGCCTTTGACTCATTTGAATTCATATTAAGAAGATATGTATCATGTTTCCTTGGAGCACGCATGACAATTAAATCCTCCGGAATAGCTATCGTTGATTTTAAAAATAAACATTTGTCAGATTTAAATAGAACAGGAATGTCTTTATCACAAATTTGAGAGACACTCAGAAGATTAAAAGCCAATTCAGGAACATGGTTGACTTTTTCTAGAGTAAGAGAACCACTGGTAACTTCTCCTTGTCCAATCATTTTTCCACCCTTCTTATTTCCAGCAAATGCCACATATCCTCCATCTATAATCCGATAATTGGTCAACAAATCCTTTAATCCCGTCATATGCTTGGAACATCCGCTATCAACATGCCACAGACTGTGTACAATCTTTGAAGAGGATCCCTGAAATGAATTAACAAATCATTTAGCCAGGAGCAATAGGGACCCAAGATTGAACAACTTTTGTTTTTAAAGAAGCAGATTTTTTTACAAAAGAAATTATTAACCAATTTTGCCAATTTATTCCTAAAACAATTCCTATTAGAGGATCTTTGAATCAAATGGCAATTTTTGATAAGATGATCCTCTTCACCACACCTGAAACAATGATGTTTGAATCTAGGTTGATGATGTGATGAGGTAAAAATAGGATCAATAATAATCTCCTCATCAGATTCAGACAAACTAGAATCAACATCACTGAATGTCTCATACATCTCATGATGTTTTTGTTTATTTGAATCAGAGTTCTTCTTGTCAAAATCAAAACATGATTCTTCTGACAAATCAGTAAAACTCGTACCATTGGTACCAGTGTCAGATAAAGACGAACTACATTTTTCTGATGATGTCATATTTAATGGTATGAAAGATGGAATAGGTTGTGAAAAGAACTTTTCGAAAGAATTAATTTTAAGTTGCTCAGTTGTTTTAGGAAAAACATCAGATTCATTGCATTCATCACGAGAACAAAAATCATCCCTGTCATGATTTGAAGTACAAGATGAAATAGAACTATCAAGAGCACATGAGACATTCAAGTCTGTTATATTTGAACTAGAAACAAACACTGAATTTAAACTAGACTTATTATCTAAAACAGACTGCTGATTGTCAGGTGTACTAGAACTAGTGCATCCAAGCCCACTAGTTGGTCCATAGTCGTAGTCTTCACGAATGTACTTAGAGTTATTCCCGACTAAACCTGCAGACATACTGTCAGTATCTGATTTGATTAAATCATTAGAAGGATGAGGAACAGGCATAGGAGAATAACAGTATGTACTACGAGGAGGATAAACTGTACATTTTCATAACCCAAACCTGTTTTAATTCTTGCTCCCCGTTGAGATTTACAAAGATCATCATGTTTCATTCCAGAAATAGTCCATTTATCTAACTTTGACTGAAGTTTGCTTGCTTCAAATTCAGCAAGAGCAACCCGTTCAATCAAAGTATTAACCTCTACATTTCTTTCCAAAACAATTCTTTTTAAATGATCAGTTTCTTTTAAAGCCTCATTTAATTTCACAAAATATTTTGATTCATTCATTTTAAGTTCATCATTAATTCGTTTTAAATCCTTTTCATTATCAATTAACAAACAATTAGCCTTATAAATCCCAAAAAGTCTAATTTTGCAAGCAGATGAGCACATATCCTGTATTACCTCATAAGGAAGTCCCATTACCATCCTTTCGGCAGCTAAAGCTTTATCGCACATGCATGCTGGAGTACTTGATTTCCTTTCCTCAACAGTAGCGGCCGCATCATCCTTCTCTTTTCCTTTCGCTGCTTTTGAATTCCTTTCTTCATCTGAACCTGTAATTTCCTCTTTCTCCTCTCCATCTGCCTTCTCTTCTTTCTCCTTTACTGAAGATTCATTTTCTCCTTTGAATTCCTTGAACAACACAATCCATCTTTATCAACTTCCATCTCATCACTTTCCACAACCTCAGCAACTAACGCGTGATTTATTTCAGATCTTGTTTCTTCCACCTCCATACTCCAGTCAAAGTTTGAGATCAAAGCTGACTCCTTTTTTGAATTTCCTTCTTCCTTTTCTTTCTCTGCTGTCAATCTTGGTACTCCAGTGTTACTAGGATCTGTGACAATTGGTAATGGACATTCACGTTTAAAATGTCCCAATTGTTTACAGTTAAAGCACCTCAATTTTGACTTATCAAATCCTAGTTTTGAGGTAGATGATTGACCACCAAAGTTCTTTCTTCATGTTCTTTCCATGAATCTCCTGGCTCTTAAGTTAACATCGCCATTTGCCATTGAATGTCAGTTTCTTCTAAATCATCAGGATCAACCTCATACATATCCTCCATAGTCATTTCTTTACCTTTCAATTCACCAGCAACAAGAGCTTCATAGCTCTGAACAAACATTCCAAAAAGAGCCATTGTTTCAGATGAAATTGAAGTTTCAGCATTCACCTTAGAATTTCCCAATTCTTTTCCAACATGATTACTACCACTCAAGAAATTACTTGTATTGCTCCGTCCTTGAATTGGATTTCGAATGTGAGAGTTTGCAGCGGATGACAACAAAGCAGCATTTTGAGAAAGACCAGATGTGGGCATCATAGTCTGGTTAAATTCTCTTCTTTTCATATCCAACTCAAAGGATTTCAACTTGTTAATGATATGCATCAGCTTATAATCTGTAAAACCTCTTTCTTGTTTGAGCATCCTCACTTGAAGACTCCACTGTGGTGGAAGAGAATCGAGAAGCCTGTTAACTTGTTCACTGTTGGAGAGTCTTTCATCATACTTATTCAGAGTGCTTGAGACGGTTAAGAAATGATTTGTCAGATCTGTCAAACTTTCGTTCTTGTATCCTACAAACGAATTGAACTCCTTTTCAGCTTGAATACTCTTGTCTTTCAGCAGATCTGCATTCCTATCATAGAATTCACAGAGAGCATCATAAAGAGATTTAGCATTTTTATGCTCTGCAAAACGATTGTAGATATCTGGAGCCAAGCAGAGAGTTAGAGCACCAAAAGCTTTTTGATCACCATCAATCAGTTTCAGATCTCTTTCAGTATAAGAAGATGGGTCTTTGTTCTGAGAAACGACATCACCAACCGTAACCGTAGGTATATGACGACCTGAAATAATCGATTCCCATTGATTATGATCTGTGTAGAAAAAGAAAGCTTTGAGACATCTCTTCCAATCTTCAAAATTATCTCCATTAATTAGTATTGGAGGTCTATTAGGAGCAACACTTTCAAGATGCGGAAGTGTAAGAGTAGTTAATTTCGACATGATAGTTTCGGCAGAAAATTGATAATTTCGCTGACATATTCGCTAACAAATTCGCTGAAGAGGTGACTTGGCTAACAGTTTCGCTGAAACAATACTATCACTGATACTTTCGCAAAAACAGACACTTTCGCTTGCAATTTCAGCAGCACTTTCACTTGAACAGAGACAACAATTGTTTAGTTTCGCTGCTAAATTCGCAGGAAAGAAGCTTGAACTTTCGTTCAAAAATAGATTCGGCAGCAATTTCGCTTGATGATTGGTCAAAAACACTAATGAACTTTCGTTCAAGGGAATACTTTCGCTGAAACTCTAGAAAACAACTTCGGATCCAAAATAACTCATAATTTCGCTGAATGAAGATGACAGTTTCGCTGTAAGAACAGTAATTTCGCTGGTCGATCTCAAAACCCTTTTTCACCTCAAAATCAATCTGAAATCATCCAAATCTCAATGAATTTGAGATCTGATGACTGTAGTGTTGGGTTTGCAAGAACATAAAACGTAGTTTAACCATTTAAACTTTCAGAAAACGCAGCAGATAATATTAGTTTTTTTGAACGATTTTGAAAGCTGAAATATATGTTCTTTAAGTGGCCATTAAGCATATGAAACAAACCCATAATACAAGGATCATATTATGTGAATAGACAAGCTATGAGAGCAAAAACAAGCATAATATGACAGCCACAATAGGTGCTGCCAGAATACCTTTTTCAGCAGAAAAACACAAAGATTAAAGGATTTGATGCTAGAAATCACGGCCAACTCCAAGCTAGAAGTCCTCAAGCTTGTATACCCGAAGCTTGTGAAGTAAACACCAGTCTTGCTAGGGAGAGTTTACCAAAAATCAAAACCAAGGCCTCAAAACTGTTGTCCAAGCCGTGGATTAAGAGAGAGATTGAGAGAGTTTTTGGTCTTGTTGCATGTGTGTTGATTGTGAGAATGGGGAGTGATGGATGAGTAAAAGACTTGTGTGTTCCAAGGACATAAAGGTCCAATGGGGAACCAGCAAAGGGGCGGCCAAAGTTTTCAATTTAAGAGCTTTCCCTCTTAAAATTATAACACATAAAATATGTTAACAAGTCTTTTAACTAGATATATATACAACTAACCCATTTAATTGTATAATCTAATTACTCCCATTATTAATTGTAACGTTATCTAACTTATTTAAATAACATTACAAATAACTCATTGAACAAGATATCCTAATAAATTGTTCCATCTCATATGCAACTTGTCGAGAAAACCCATTTTCTAAATTGGTGTTAATATTTAATTGCATGTTCATATCATCAATTAAATATTAGTAGGTGTTTTCTAAGCTCGTTATTGGGTATAACCCAACTTGGATCACAACGTACTAACCACATCAATATTCTAAGTGTCTTGGGCACACAGGATCCAACAATCTCCCACTTGCCCAAGATTCATAGAAGATTGATGCAAGCAGTAAATACCGCCTAACAACGGTTTACTACCCTTAATACGCATGACTTATAGCCATTCAATAACATCATCCCTTTCAAGTACCCTACTTGAAATGATTTAGGTGAATCAATCATCTATCCTTTTGTTACAGATGTCATGTTAAATCCAAGAACACAGAATGATCATTTCTTGTTGATTTAACCTATCAAGCCTTAGACATCTAACTCTCAACGAATAAGAGGAACAAATTCCATCTTGACTACATACGTTTCTCACAAACACCTCGTGTTATATCTGAACATACCCTTATGTTCTGTCCACTATTTCCGGATAGTGAAGAATTAGCTCAAGGTATAATACTTGGTGAATATCAAAACCCAATATGTATCTCAGGTCGGAGGATACCATATGATATTCGCCTTTACTCAAATTTACTTATGATCAATCAATAAGATTCCATGTAGTAAGATTTGAGATGCAGGTTAGTCCAATATTTGTGTCCCACAAATATCTATGAACCTTGGTAGC
Source organism: Flaveria trinervia (assembly GCA_025506515.1). Taxonomy (NCBI): domain Eukaryota; kingdom Viridiplantae; phylum Streptophyta; class Magnoliopsida; order Asterales; family Asteraceae; genus Flaveria; species Flaveria trinervia. The sequence goes on along the minus strand of CM046449.1, from coordinate 19,459,777 downwards.
AACCCATTGCTCTATATTCATCCTTATGAATATCAACCAATCCAAGTTCATAATAATCTTACTTTCATACTTGTTCCCACATGTATGAACGACTACGAACATTTAGAGTAAACATTTTACTTATGGATTAAACATGCTAAATTGGAACATTAATTGAAAGATTATAACCAAATAATTTTATTCAAATAATAAAGAGTTCCATATATCAAAATACAAAATTTACAGATCAAATCCAATCACTAGAATATCGAAGTCCCATGGCACAAGTATGACCTTCATGCTTTGTCTTTTCAAGGAGCTTCGTGAGAGGATCCGCAATGTTTTGATCCGTGCGAAGTTTGCGAATACATATCTTTCCTTTTCAACTTCATCTCGTATGTAGTTGAATCTCCGCTCAATATGCCTAGTCTTTTGATGAGCACGGGGTTCCTTGATTTGAGCAATCGCACCCTCGTTATCACAAAAGATCTCTAGGGGGTCCTGAATGGAAGGCACAACCCCTAGTTCTGTAATGAATTTCTTCAACCATGCAGCTTCTTGAGCTGCTAATGAGGCGGCGACGTATTCAGATTCTGTAGTTGATAGAGCCACCACATCCTGCTTGGAGCTCTTCCAAGAGACAGCTCCTCCATTCAGAATGAAAATGTATCCCGATTGTGACCGTGAATCGTCACGATCGGTTTGGAAACTTGCATCCATGTAACCCTTTACAACGAGCTCCTTGTCACACGATCCATAGATCAGGAACATATCTCTTGTCCTCCTTAGGTATTTAAGTATGTTCTTAACAGCCATCCAATGACTGTTTCCAGGATTTTGCTGGTAACGGCTTGTCATGCTTAAGGCACATGACACGTCCGGTCGAGTGCATATCATTGCATACATGATGGATCCAATAGCAGATGCGTATGGGATTGCCTTCATTTTATCTTGCTCATCCTTTGAGCTAGGACATTGAGTCGTACTCAATATTGTTCCTCTTTGAATAGGTACGGTACCTTTCTTAGAGTTTTCCATCTTGAACCTTTTCAAGATCTTATCAATGTATGCACTTTGATTCAAACCAATCAACCGCCTTGATCTATCCCTATAGATCTTTATCCCAGAATATAGACGGCTTCACCAAGATCCTTAATGGAAAAACAACTTCCAAGCCAGGTTTTTACACCTTCCAAGGTTGGAATGTTATTTCCAAATAGTAGTATGTCATCAACATACAATATTAGGAAAGTTATTGTGCTCCCACTAGCCTTCTTATACACACAAGCCTCATCAGCGTTTTTGATGAAGCCAAATTTCTTTACTTCCTCATCAAAACAGTGATTCCAGCTTCTCCATGCTTGTTTCAATCCATAGATTGATTTCTTTAACTTGCATACTTTATTAGGATGTTTTGGATCGAAAAAACCTTCAGGCTGAACCATATAGACATCTTCCTCAAGATATCCATTTAGGAAAGCGGTTTTGACATCCATTTGCCAAATCTCATAATCATAATGAGCAGCTATGGCAAACAATATCCTTATAGACTTTAGCATCACAACAGGTGAGAAGGTTTCATCATAATCAACCCCTTGAGTTTGAGTGAAACCCTTTGCTACAAGTCTAGCTTTATAAGTATCCAAGTTTCCATGCATATCGGTTTTCTTCTTGAAAACCCACTTACTTCCAACTATCTTGGAGTTAAGAGGTGGTTCAACAAGTTCCCAAACTTGATTGTCATACATGGATTGCATCTCAACGTTCATGGCTTCAAGCCATTTGTCACAATCCGAATTGGACACTGCATTATGGTATGTGGTTGGTTCATCTGAATCTACCACATAGCACCCATCCATGAAAAATTCGTATCTTTCAGGTGGATTACTAGTTCTACCACTTCTGCGAACGTCTTGTGTGTATTGATCAACCCCTTGATCATCCTCACATCCTCATGTTGAGTGCTAGTTTCAACCAAATGTGCATCGGGTTGTGGTTCTTGATCCTCTTCAAGATCCACTGTTCTACTGCCAGCTCCTTCCATAAGGAATTTTGCTTCTAAGAACTCACCCTTTCTGGCAACAAACACCTTTCGTTCCAATGGATCATAGAACTAATATCCCATAGAATCTCTAGGATATCCAACAAAGATACAGTTAGTGGATCTGACTTCTAACTTGTTTGGGGTGGGAGTCTTAACATTAGCCTCACAACCCCAGACCCTTATGTATGATAGAGATGGAACCCTTCCATGCCATATCTCAAAAGGTGTCCTTTCCACCTTTTTGGTTGGGGCCATAATTACAATACGGGCCGCGGAGAGCAGAGCGAACCCCAAAATGATAGAGGTAATGAGCTTCTAGCCATCATAGATCGGACCATATCCAATACGGTTCGATTCCTCCTCTCAGACACACCATTATGTTGTGGTGTTCCGGGTGGAGTGAGTTGTGAGACAATCCCACAACTCCAAGATGATCTTGAAAAGCATCACTTAGGTATTCACCTCCTCTATCGGTACGGAGAACTTTAATTGACTTGTTAAGTTGATTTTCTACATCATTCTTGAAGAGTTTGAACATTTCAAAAGCTTCATCTTTGTGCCTTAATAAGTACACATACCCATAGCGACTACAATCGTCGGTAAAGGTAATGAAGTATCTTTCACCATTCCTAGTCATTGGCTTAAAAGGACCACATACATCCGAATGTATGATTCCTAATAAATCATTTGCCCTTTTGTTAGTTCCACTAAAGGGTGCCTTAGTCATCTTTCCTTGTAAACAAGATTCACAAACATCAAATGAATCAGATTCATTTGTTTTTAAAAGACCATTCTTTTGAAGTGTTTGTATACGTTTCTTGTTTATATGACCAAGACGACAATGCCAAAGACAGGTATCACTCAAGTCCAACTTGAGTTTCTTGGTGTTAGTTTAGTACAATGAGCTATTTAGAGTATTTTCATGAGCCAATTCATAAATACCATTAATGGGAATGGCTTTCAAATAGAACATACCATTTAAAGAAACATGAATATCATTTTGAATAAAGGATAATACATATCCAAATTGTTTTAACAGGGCTACAGAGATAATATTCCTAGTCAAACTAGGAGCATACAAAACATTGTTCAAAATCACTTCCAAACCATTTGGAAGTTTCAAGATGTAGTCACCACGGGCTTCAACTTGAACTTTAGCCCCATTGCCCATGTAGAGGCTTACATCCCCTTTCTTGAAGTCAGTACTTCTTTTGAACCCCTACAACAAATAGCAAATGTGAGTTCCACATCCGGTATCTAATACCCATGTGTTAGAGGATATCATGTTTAAATCAATATGGATCATGTATATTGTACCTGAGGTCTGCCCGGCATCCCTCTTTGCTTTCAACTCTTGGAGATGGACAGGACAATTCCTTGCCCAATGTCCAATCTCCCTACACTTGAAGCATGGGTCGTTAGTAGCAACCTTTTGCTTTTTCTCTTGTGGTTTGGGTGGCACCCTTGCCACCCCTTTCCCTTTTCCCCAAGCGGGTCCCTTGCCCTTGGCAAGTTTTGCCTTGGGTTCGGGACGAGGCCTTTTATTGTTCCCACCTTCATTGATGGTGAGAACGGGTAAAACCCTTTTACCCATGGCCCCCTCGGCAGTTTTGAGCATTGAGTGAAGCTCACCAATGCTTTTGTCCCAAGCATTCATGTTGTAGTTCAACACGAATGTCTCGAACCTCTTGGTAAGGCCATTGAGAATCAAATCCGTGGCCAATTCCTTCGAGATGGGACAATTAAGCCTCTCGAGGCGGTCAATGTGACTTTTCATCTTAAGTACATAAGATGAAACAGATTGGCTGTCGTCCATACGACATGCATGGAGTGCTCGAACCGTTTCGAAGCGCTCAACCCTTGCTTGCTGTTGGAACTTTTCCTTCAGCTGGGTTATCATGTCGTAAGCTCCGTGGTGTTCATACTCCTTTTGGAGATCCGGAGTCATGCTCGCTAGCATGAGACAAGACACTTGGACGGAGTCCTCAGTGTACTTCAGCCAATCGTTGTAGGCCTCCTCATCATCCTCGCTAGGTTGATCGGGGATAGGGTCGTCTAAATCATACGATCTTCTTCTTGCTTGAGAACGATTCTCAAGTTTCGATACCAGTCGATAAAGTTGTTATGATTTAGACGTTACTTTTGGAGGATCGCTCGTAGAGATTGGTTGGACGCGGATGAGTTATCGGAATTATCATTATGTGAGGCCATCTACAAAATTTAAAAAAGTTTTATTTTAGTATTTTTGATATTGCCAATTTTAATAATTAATGCCTTTTAAGGCCATTTTTATATTAAAATCTAGAACCCAACATTACATTTAAATTGTGGTTAGGTGACCTTTATCCCACGATTTAAATTAATAACGTGGTCAACGATTGACGGTTGCAACCATTTGCAACTTCTATATGTATGGGATCGACCTTTAAACATCATATGTAAAGTCGGCACGTTAATCCCATCAACACCATTTGGAAGCCATATTGGAGGTGATCCTTTTAACATGGTTTGCAAATCAAGACATCCAATTTACACACATGTGTGAGTTTGCAAAAATTAGTGGTTAGGTGACCTTTATCCCACAAATAAGGCATTCTCACCTCAATCACAAGTTCCCCCAAAATGGTTAGGTGACCTTTATCCCATTAAGAATTCCGAAGTGACTCAAGTGTTGTGTAAAAGGACGGTGTCGATCTTGTTTGATATGAATATAAAGAGGTTTCATAATATTAGTTTAGAAAACTCTATGTACTTGTATTTGCATGCTTTCAAATACAAGGTACCCTATGGTCCTTTGATTAAAACCAATTCTAATCTTTAAAACCATTAAATCAATTTAATAACCTTATATTACCTTTTAATGATTTAGAACCATCATTTTAATAACTTGTTAAGTTTGTTAATTAGTTTGTAATGCATGTCAAAAATCAACCACACAATCAAATAACAAACATCCAAACAAGTCATAAGCATAAACAACCATAATGTGCATAACCTGAGCTACTATTGTGACCACACTTGTTTGCCATCACAAGTGTGGTCATTAGGTCTTTCCTAAGGGTTGAAAACAACACAAAATAGGGGTCTTGATGGACTCCCACTTGAACTTGCATCCATATGCTTCAAGTCCTTCTTTTGTGTCTTCCATTTGTGCTTCCATCCCGAGCATCTTCTTTTACAAAATATATATCCCAATACATATTTCTAGTAAAAGAAAAAAGGCTCCTAATCTATTATTACATCCCAATGAATAAATAGACAAGTTACATTTTTAAACAAAGCACAAATGAATAATATTACAATCCCAAGAGAAAACAACCAAAACAATGATCATATCATCAAAACATATAATGAAACCCCACTTAAAACCTTCAAATTTCAGCCAACATAACTGAAATTTTTGGTTTTAAACATTGTCCAAACAATCAACATATGATGATATATAATCTTTCAAGATCTAATCACTAGCATGTGTGATATGACTTTGAAAGTTGGGGAATCATTCAAACAAAACATAGCAGCCCAAAACCAGCCTATAACAAGACTATAATCATCCTTAAAACCAATTTAAAAGGACAAAACAAGCAAGTCATCCACATAACCGGCTCTTGATGCCATTGTTGGGTTTGCAAGAACATAAAACGTAGTTTAACCATTTAAACTTTCAGAAAACGCAGCGGATAATATTAGTTTTTTTGAACGATTTTGAAAGCTGAAATATATGTTCTTTAAGTGGCCATTAAGCATATGAAACAAACCCATAATTCAAGGATCATATTATGTGAATAGACAAGCTATGAGAGCAAAAACAAGCATAATATGACAGCCACAATAGGTGCTGCCAGAATACCTTTTTCAGCAGAAAAACACAAAGATTAAAGGATTTGGATGCTAGAAATCACGGCCAAGACTCCAAGCTAGAAGTCCTCAAGTTTGTATACACGAAGCTTGTGAAGTACACACCACTCTTGCTAGGGAGAGTTTACCAAAATCAAAACCAAGGCCTCAAAACCTGCTGTCCAAGCTGTGGATTAAGAGAGAGATTGAGAGAGTTTTTGGTCTTGTTGCATGGTGTTGATTGTGAGAATGGGGAGTGATGGATGAGTAAAAGACTTGTGTGTTCCAAGGACATAAAGGTCCAATGGGGAACCAGCAAAGGGGCGGCCAAAGTTTTCAATTTAAGAGCTTTCCCTCTTAAATTATAACACATAAAATATGTTAACAAGTCTTTTAACTAGATATATATACAACTAACCCATTTAATTGTATAATCTAATTACTCTCATTATTAATTTGTAATGTTATCTAACTTATTTAATAACATTACAAATAACTCAATGAACAAGATATCCTAATAAATTGTTCCATCTCATATGCAACTTGTCTAGAAAACCCATTTTCTAAATTGGTGTTATATTTAATTGCATGATCATATCATCAATTAAATATTAGTAGGTGTTTTCTAAGCTCGTTATTGGGTATAACCCGAGTTGGATCACAACGTACTAACCACATCAATATTCTAAGTGTCTTGGGCACACAGGATCCAACATGTAGAATCTTCCTCAATCAAGAAAGCATAATTCAATCAATTTCCATGCCAAAAACAGCTGATAATCCAATGAAAATTGATTGAAACTAGATATTGACCAAAACCACAAAAACTCAACAAATCAAGAGCACTAAGGCTCTAATACCATATTGTTGGTCCATGTGATCGATGAACTTACAATTGATAGGATAATTTGATCAATATCAAACACACAATCCAAATAACAACAATTGAGAAATGAATATGATGAATCAAGACATAATTGGTACTCAAATGAACAAACTCACTCAATAACAACAAGCACAATTGTATTTCAATGAAGTAACTGCTTAGAAATGGTAGCATGCAATAGAATTCCACGATTAGGGTTTTGCAAGCTCCCCGTACAAAGTGAAATGACAATAGTATATATAGCAGTCATAGATTCGCTAACAGTTTCGCTACCAGCGAAACTGTCATGCCGAAACTATAGTTTCGCTCGGCAGAACACACGTTCGCCGGGTAAACTAAAACAACAAACTGTGAGCGAATGTATAGATTCGCTCACAGTTTCGCTGGACTGCCAAAACTGCTAATTACAAACAAAATGAAACTAACAAAAGTCCTATTACAATGTAAAGTAAACATCTATACTAAAGTGAGTCCAACCTAACATGATCTTCAGTTTAACACTAGCTTTTATTGTTAGGTTGTCACCTTGAGCAATGAGCTCTAACATTTTCGGGACAAGGGCTCTTTCTACCCCTAAGAAGCCAACAATTGGCTTCTTCAAAACTTTAAAGATATCGGGCTTCATCTCTCCCAATTTAAGGATATTACCTATTTCCCTCAACTATGAGCCTAGTTCATAGTTGAGAATGTATTGAATATATCAGGAATCATTTGAGTAGCCTTCATCTATCCAAGCTGATTACAAGGACCAAAATTGAAAAGAAGCTGAAACTGAGAGTGGAGGAGGAAAGGAAAGGATGAGCAACCAAAGGCAAAGCATTTATTCAAATGGTTAAAGGTCCTAACCTTGAATCCATTGTTTGATGAGAGTATGACTATAACTCCCCTCAACTAACTCCCTTCAAGGGGGGCGCAACAAAGGGTGCATGTCATTAAAAGTGACAGACGGCATCTCTTGTCTACTAATGACTTGTACAAACTTCTTAGCACAAATTCAGGGAAGAACAAAGAAACAGATAAACATCTTCTGACCCTGGTGCTGAAGGTTTTGACAAGAAGCAATTAGTGAGGTTTTGGTAGCATCAGCCTAGAGGGACTTTGTTAGATCTAGAAAGGCTAGTGCAACCAAAACCAAACACTTAGACAATTTTGGTGCAACTAAGAAAGAACTTCTAAAGGCAAATAGAGTTCTTCTAAAGACAAAGTTCAAGATCAACTTCAGAAAGAAAATCCAACTTCTGAAGACAAAGTTTTCTCTTCCTAAGTTCAAGACATCAAAGATTCCAATACAATGAAATCCGAACTAGAAGTCCCCAAGTCTCAGAAGTAGTCTCTTTCAACGTATAATTATCCTCAGAAGAACTTGTTCTTCCGAAGCAATTAACCTTCAAAAGACACTGCTATGAACTAGTGGACATAAGTATGATTCTTCTGACACTTCGCTGCCAATTAACCTTCAGAAGCCAATTAACTTGCTCCCATCTAACTACCACCCTTCAAAGTGTTATCAATTTTCATTGGCTCTATCATGGACAACACTCAAGACAATAGACAAACATTTTTGGTCATGGATTGTACTCTTGTTCTTACGACTATGTCAATATCTCCGAGGTGGGTGGGACTCGGGATCTTAAGGTGAGGAACCACAGCAAGTGGATTGGACAGATCCAAATTGTAATATTTAGATCTGGTAAGGGAGTGTCACCCACCATATTTGCACACTTATCAAGGGGAGCTTGGTCCAATGAGTGTGTGATATTATTGACGTTGTCTTCCATGGAGTGGATATCAGCGTCAAGAAATTCATGATCATTATCACCACCACAATTTCATACAACATTTCAAGTTCTTTCATTTGAGTTCCGTGTCTCTAAGATAGAATTCATAGGCACCTATGATGTATCAGCTGAATTAGTGCTCACAAGAACTCCATCTATAGGGTTAGTTACCATTTGAGCTAATGTAGTGTTCTTGCCTTGTCTTCTCAGCTCAATCTTGGATCAAAATCTCCTGTTGATAATTTACATGTAGATCTTGAAATATTCTCACACGAATTGTTAAACAGTTGGTAACTAAATCAAGATCAAAGAGCCAATCAGGACTAGAACCTTTCACATTAAGAGTGTGCTCATTGAAGGTCACATTGGCCGTCTCTTCAACTACTCTAGTTCTGAGATTGTATACTCAATAAGCTTTAGCTTGGGAAGAGTATGGAATAAAGTGTTCGTCAGCTAATATCTTAGCAAATTTGGTAACTTGATCTTTGGTTTTAAGATGGTTCAAGGACTACCAAATGATATGAGGAAACAAATGAAATGTCACAGTTTATGCCATAACGCATAAGGAGTCTTACCATGAGTTTTTACTACTTAAACTCTCTTTTGTGTTTCTCCTGTCATCAAAACATTATGCTGAGGAGTCTTGGGAGCACTATACAGTCTTGTAATACCTTTTCATCACAAAATGCGTTAATAATTTGGTTCTAGAATTCAATTCCTTAGTCACATCATATGGTATTGACCTTGTGTTCATATTGATTCTCAATTTTCATAATGAAGTTCTCTAAGATCTTAGGAGTATCATACTTAGTTCTAAGGAAGAAGACCCAAATGAACCTTATGAAATCATCAGTGCACAACAAATAGAATGAGGTCCTTCCAAAACTCATTACACTAGTGGGGCCAAAATGATCCATGTGTATAAGTGTGCGAGATTAGCGATATAGTTCTCTTGCTTTCGCTTGTGAGATACCTTATGTTGTTTACCTGTCAAACATGCAAGATAGTTATCATCATTTGTAAACTCTTTCTTTGGCATTTCAGTTACCAAATCACTCCTAACTAATTTGCTCATGTTTTTAAAGTTTAAATGGCACATTCTTTTATATCAAAAGAAGGACTCATCACTATTTGCTTTACATAGAAAGCAAGAAGCTTCTCCTACGGGAGATGATTCCTCCAAATCGATCTTCAAAATTTTCCCTTTCCTGGGTGCTTTGAGTTGGATCTGCTCCTTAGGAATAAGCAGCCCAGGCATGAGAACAACGCACTCATGCTAGTGACGAGCATGTTATGTATCTCATCTTAAAATTCAGATACACTAAGTAAATTGTACCCAAGCTCATTAACAAAGTTTACTATTTTAATGTTGAGCTTACCATTTGTGTCCCCGCCACTTCTAGTATGTAACCATCTATATTCTTCCAAAAGCAATTGGACCTCCATCAATCTTTTTAATGTTTTGAATCAAGGAATAATTTCCTTTCATGTGCCTAGAAAAACCACTATCAATGATCCATACATTCCTATTGGTCTATACATGTTCCTACATAAAAAGAGATAGTTATATTTGGAAACCCAAGCCTCAATGGTCTTAGGTTGTTAAAGTGAGTTGAAGATAATGTAAGAGTGATTGATCCTATGTTCAAGCTTTGAGGATCATTAGCTATTGTTGATGAAGAACTGTTAATCACATTATGTTCCTTTCTCTTCCACACCACCTTGGAAGCTTAAACTTGACCTTTAATACTTTGCAGTTATGAAAACTTTGAAAATTTTGGAGACTGGACCTTCGAAAGTCTTGCCTTTACAGCAGCAAGCGTCAGTGCTTCGGAAGCATTCCATTCTTTCAAGACCAATTTTTTTTTCCTAAGGCAAGTTTTCACTTGTCTTCTTTTACACCTCAGAGCTTCCAAAAGGAAGAGATTTTTCTTCCAAAGATTTATTGTTCTTCTTTTTCTGAGAAGTCATCTTCTTTGTCATGTGGATAGTACTTTTGGGATTGTAGATGCAATCCATAGCAAGATGAGAAGTAGTACCACACATGATACAATCAACTGGCTTCCTAAAGATCAAGTATATTTTAGACTCATCTTAGATTATACTTTGATTACGTTTGATTATAATAGGATTAAAATTAGTTTACTTTTATAAGTTTGGTAATTAGTTAACTTTTGTAGCCCAGCGAAACAATGAGTGAAACTCTAGTTTCTTCTTGGTAGTTTCGCTCATAGTAGCAAGCTGCTAGTTTAACTCAGAGAAAACTGTTTCTCTCAGCTAAGTGAAACAGTGTATTGGAGGGATAGTTTCGTTGTGAGGGAAAATGTCAGCGAAACTATAAATACTATATATAGATTTGATCATTTTCATTATGAGGATTCTTGCGAAATCCTAATCTGTTTGTCATTGTTGCAAGTATTGAATCATGATTATTACATTTTGGATACTTTTGGGTTCTCCTTCATCATCAAATTTTTTGTTTTTGGTCTTAATGTTAATATTTAATGATTCAACCTCTCAATGTGTTATAAAAAGTTCAGGAGTGCTTGTGTTCCATTTTCAAGCAAAATTGCTGCCAAAAATAAATCTGAATGAAATTCGAGCTTCTTTTGTGCAAAAGTATCGGTGAAACTAAGCATATCAAGCTTTTGGCTCATGAACTATTGGCAAAATTAGCAGTGGAACAAGTGTTCTGTCAGTGAACTAGAACAATCCAGCGAAATTGTCAAGTCTTCTCCAAAACGGCCAAGTCTTCTACAAACTATCATGTCAAGGATGACTACTCTCACTCTGGCTGATTTAGAAAGTGTGGCACCCAACACACAACGGAGACAATTTTAAAGATTGGAAGAGATGTCCTAAGGCATTCTTTTTCTACACTAATCATAACCAATGGGGATCGATTATCTCTTGTCCACACATACCAAGTGTTACTGTTGGGGATGTTGTTTCTCAAAACAAGGACCCATCAACGTTTACTAAAAAAGATCTAAATTGATTGACAGAGATTAGAAATCTTTAAGGAATTTTAACTTTATGCCTCACACCAGACATCTACAACCATTTTGCCAAATGCAAGAACGCTAGGTCTCTCTATGATGCTCTCTTTGAGTTTTTTTGATGGAAATGATGAGTTAGTAAACAAAAAGGAATTCAAGATAAAAAGGAGTTTAACTCATTTTTTCGGTTACAAGAATAAGAGTCTAACTGACCTAAGAAACCGTTTTTTGACAGTGTCCAACACGTTGAAGAAATATGATGAGAAACTCTCCAACAGTGAGCAAGTGAATAGGTTGTTGGACTCACTCCCACCACAGTGGAGTTTGCAAGTGAGGATGTTGAAGCATGAAAGAGGTTTCACTACCTATAATCTTATGGACATTATTAATAAGCTTAAATCATTTGAGTAATACATGAAGAGAAGGTAGTTTAATCAGACCATGATGTCATCATCTGGGTTTATTCAGAATGCTGCGTTGCTTACTTCCGCTGCAAGCTCTCCAATGCAAGCATCAAGAAAAGGATACATGTTATCAAACTAGTGGTGGTGTTAATTATAGTAGAGATCAAGCTAACTCAAAAGCTAGTGCTGGAACGTCAATTCCATATGAAACGATGGCATTGTTTGCCATGTTCGTGCAAAGTTATTATAGGTGGATCTGGATCATCTATAACAGACTAAAATTTATTTGTAAATGGCGATGTTGACTCTCAAAGCTTGAAGGATTATGGAGAGAACTAGCAGGAAGAATTTTAGGGGTCAAAACTATAACTCCAAATTACGTTTTGATAGATCCAAACTGAGGTGCTTTAATTTCAAGCATTTAGGACACTTCAAACAAGAATGTACATTGCCGATTGTCACTAATCCAAGCAATTCAAGAGTCCCGAGATTAGTTTATAGCGGAGATAAGGAAGAAATGAAACAAAAGAAAGAGACATCTTTGATTTCTAACTTTGACTGGAGTGCAAAAGCATAACAGACTAAAGAAGAAATCAATCAAGCTCTGGTTGCTAAGATTGTTAAAGAAAAGGAGAAGATGGATTCTGTGGAAAAGTTTGATCCATTTAAAAATTCAGAGGTGAAGATAATGTACCTAAGGATGTGAAGGAGGATTGTGAGGAGTGTATAAAGAAGGTTAAAGATGATGACTTGAAGGTTGAGGTTGTGATAAAGAGTGAAGATGAGATGAAGCTGAATGCTGGATGCCAGACTGAAGAGTATAGGAAGGAGAAGATTGACGTTGCAACCACTGTTGAGAAAAACAAGAAGAGTACTATGATGTGTCAATGCGAAAAGGCTTGGCAGGAAAGAAGGTGGTAATAGGTCTTCCATATGAGGTAATACAAGATATGTGCTCTTGAGCATGAAAATTAGGCTTTTTGGTGTGTATAAAGCAAATCGTCTGTTACTCGATTACGAAAAGGATTTAAAACGAATTTATGAAGAGCTTAAAATAAACAAGTCAAAATTTTTTGTTAAATTAAATGATGCTTTAAAAGAAAATGAACACTTAAAATGAATTGTCTTGGAAATAAATTTTGAAATAAATACTTTGACTAAAGGGGTTTTATTGTTGAGTTTCAAACAAGTAAACTTCAATCAAATCTTGATATATGGACAATATTTGTGATGAAACATGATGATTTCTTCAAATCACAGAGAGGGGTGACGGTTAAAATGGGTTTTGGTTATGAAATTGTTACGGTTTATCCTCCTCATACTATTCATTGTTATTCATCTATGCCTATTCCACACCCTTCTAATGATTTGATTCGAATAGATACTAACAGTCTGTTTGCAGGTTTAAAAGGGGTGAACCCTGAGCACGTGTGTGAGGAGTATGGTTATGGACCGACTGGCAGGCTTGGATGCAATAGGTTTAGTACACCTAAACCCCAAAAACCTGTTTTAGATCATAGCTCTATCTTAAGTTTTGTTTTTTTCCAAAAAAATTTGTCTTAGACATTGATGTGACTTGTTCTAGTAATGTTTCAATTTCTTCATTAGATTATTTGAGTTTTAGTGTTGATGATGTTTCTGATTGTGTTGATTATATTGTGAATGATTCTGCAGTCAAGAGTAAAGAGAAAATTAAAAGTAGCTGTTTTGAAAAGTTCTTTTCTCACCCATCCTATCATTTACTCCAATTAATATTTTACTATTAAGTGAAAGGGTTATGTCATCATCATATGCAATACCACATGTACTTCTCATGAAAGTGCTTTATCATCTGAAAATAATAATTCATTTATAAATAAAACTAGACCCAAAGATATGTACAAGACTTATAGTGCTGTTGATTCTAGATTGTCTGAATGTGATGAGGAAATATACATAGATAAAATTCCTGACATGCGGCATAACCTATCTTGATCAAAATCACACTATTTTAGGAGTGGTAAAGATGATCATATAGTTAAAAACTATCCTGGGCTTCATCATAAACATGTTCATAAGAATTCTTTCCATAGTAGACTAACTCATCTAGTTAATAATTTTTTTGCAAAACATCATCTACACCAAAGCCTAAAGTTTTTCAAGCATGGGTTCTTGTTTCAACTAGTTAATATATTTATAATATTATTTTAGGGATCATCCACTAATGTTGTAAATAGTGTTTGGCTCAAGACATATGACGGGGCTCAAGGATTTATTGACAAACTACAGCATAATCAATGGAGTATATGTCGCATTTGCCGGCAACAAGAAAGGAGGAAAAATTATAGGCCAAAGGGAGGTTTCCAATAGCTTCCTTATGTTGGAGAAAGTCAATTATGTGCCAGAACTAGCTTTCAATGTGTTGAGTGTGTCTTAGATTTGTCATAAAGATATTCCAGTCTTGTTCAGGTCTAATGAATCTCTCTTTCTGAAGTCCGAGATTGATATTCAAGAGGAGATGGTGCTTATGCAGGCTCCAAGAATGACACATATCTTCACCACATGGGTTCTAAAGAGTCAACATCCACTATGACGTGTCTTCTATCAAAAGCTTCCACATCTGAGTCTTTCTTATGGCATTGCAGATTGGACCACGTTAATTGATTGACAGAGATTAGAAATCTTTAAGGAATTTTAACTTTATGCCTCACACCAGACATCTACAACCATTTTGCCAAATGCAAGAACGCTAAGTCTCTCTATGATGCTCTCTTTGAGTTTTTTTGATGGAAATGATGAGTTAGTAAAACAAAAAGGAATTCAAGCTAAAAAGGAGTTTAACTCATTTGTCGGTTACACGAATAAGAGTCTAACTGACCTAAGAAACCGTTTTTTGACACTCTCCAACACGTTGAAGAAATATGATGAGAAACTCTCCAACAGTGAGCAAGTGAATAGGTTGTTGGACTCACTCCCACCACAGTGGAGTTTGCAAGTGAGGATGTTGAAGCATGAAAGAGGTTTCACTACCTATAATCTTATGGAAATTATTAATAAGCTTAAATCATTTGAGTAATACATGAAGAGAAGGTAGTTTAATCAGACCATGATGCCATCATCTGGGTTTATTCAGAATGCTGCGTTGCTTACTTCCGCTGTAAGCTCTCCAATGCAAGCATCAAGAAAAGGATACATGTTATCAAACTAGTGGTGGTGTTAATTATAGTAGAGATCAAGCTAACTCAAAAGCTAGTGCTGGAACGTCAATTCCATATGAAACGATGGCATTGTTTGCCATGTTCGTGCAAAGTTATTAGGTGGATCTGGATCATCTATAAGAGACTAATATTTATTTGCAAATGGCAATGTTGACTCTCAAAGCTTGAAGGATTATGGAGAGAACTAGCAGGAAGAATTTTAGGGGTCAAAACTATAACTCCAAATTACGTTTTGATAGATCCAAACCGAGGTGCTTTAATTTCAAGCATTTAGGACACTTCAAACAAGAATGTACATTGCCGATTGTCACTAATCCAAGCAATTCAAGAGTCCCGAGATAGTTTATAGCGGAGATAAGGAAGAAATGAAACAAAAGAAAGAGACATCTTGATTTCTAACTTTGACTGGAGTGCAAAAGCATAACACACTAAAGAAGAAATCAATCAAGCTCTGGTTGCTAAGTGTTAAAGAAAAGGAGAAGATGGATTCTGTGGAAAAGTTTGATCCATTTAAAAATTCAGAGGTGAAGATAATGTACCAAAGGATGTGAAGGAGGATTGTGAGGAGTGTATAAAGAAGGTTAAAGATGATGACTTGAAGGTTGAGGTTGTGATAAAGAGTGAAGATGAGATGAAGTTGAAAGCTGGATGCCAGACTGAAGAGTATAGGAAGGAGAAGATTGACGTTGCAACCACTGTTGAGAAAAAAAAGCATGGACCTTTTAACAAACTTATAGAAGTTGGTGAGTTTTCAGAGTGATAGCGGAAAGTTGTTTAGCTTTTGTCAAAAGGTGACCAGAGAATGCATGTCTTCTCTGTCTTCGGAAGAAATCAGTCTTTAGTCTTTTGGCTTGGAAAAACATTGTCTTTGATGTTTTGAAAGACTTCATGTTTGGCATCAGAAGATTGTACCCTTAGAATATTTTTGTTTAGTTATGTAAAATTCTGAAGTAACTCTGCTTGTACTTCATGCATGCATGCTGAAAACGATTCAGTTGGTATGGTTGCATCAGCCTTTAGGTATAAACCTTACAACCGACAACCCTAAAAACATAAAAGTGAAACCAACCAGGAAGCAATACTCTAACATTTAATTACCAAGGCCATCGCCAATGCATTAGTTGCCATTGCCGCCCACATTAACGCTAAATACAACCAAGAAATAGTTGTGGAGGAATTTAAGAAACTGATGATTGAGCGTTATTGTACGATAAATAAAATAGAGAAGTTGGAAATAGAGTTTAGGGGGAGAATAATAAGTGTTTTCTTGTTTTCTATTGAAAAGTTCTCCTAAATAAAATTTGTTGCCTGGATGATGTGAAGGAGGTCAACAGTATTGTGTTGGGATGTGCGTGATTGGTTTAGCTAGAAAGTGATGTAGATAGTAATCTCATGGCTTAACTAACAAAATAAGAAACTTTGTGACTCAGATTATCCCTTGACATTTTTGGCCTTCACAAAGCTACAAGTCCTTGTTCAAAATGGGTTGAGAACGTGATATCTCTTCGTTGATTTATTTTTATCTAAAGTATCCTTGTTTCTCTTCCCCATCATATCTCAGAAGCTATATGCTTGCTCATCATTGTATCTAAGAAGCTCTTTTTTGTATTCTTCCTCATGCTTATCTCCTCTACTATTTGTGAACATTGACCTAGAGTGATAATCTCCGTTACTATGTGATAGTACTGACTTGGAGCTCTCATTAGCATGATATGATGATCTTCTGTTATACGTAAGTATAGACCAGAAGCTTTCATCTATAATCTCAATTGATTAGCTCCTCTATTATACATGAGTATAGACTTGGAGCTCTCTCATTTAATCTCTACAAGAACTGTACTTCTTTTAAAATAAAGATCTTTGTTACTTTAAAAGGAATAGTCAAGTAGAGCGTGTCATTTGTTTAATATATAATGAAGACAGGATAAGTTTCTTTGCAAAAATTTGTGGAGACTGAGTCATTCAAGTGTTCTTTAAATGAACCAAAACATGATAACAATAATTGCAGTTCACTTGTTGAAAAGAAAAGGGCACGGGCTTTAAAGGACAAATATATTAGCAATTTCGTCGAACTATGACTCTCCGGAATATCACTTCAGCTTCTCATTCTTCTCTATCATGTGTTTCCTTTTATTATGTTAAAAAATATAAGTAAGGTTTGGTGAGGATTTGTCAGGCAATTTCTTTTTTATTCCTTCATTTTGCTTTTTTTGTTTTAATTTTTTCTAAATAATTTTATTTTATTCTATTATAAAAGGAAAATAAAAATTTAAAAATTTGTAAGTTTTTTTAGTTTTCAACGAAACTATACTTTCGCTCACTATTTTGCATTGTGAAAGTGTAGATTCGCCGGCTCTTTCGTTCACACAATGTCATTTCTAACCAAAGCATGTGCGGGCAAAACTATAGTTTCACTGCCAGGGAACTATGTTCTATAGATCATGTTTTGCAAAATTAAGAGCTCATTTTCACACAATCGTGGTTTTTTGTTTCAGAACTTATACAGTGACTTCTTCCATCGATATTGAGTTTTTGAGCGTTTGATACCTCTTTGATGGTCATTTAAGCTTTAGTTGTGAGTTTTGAACCTTGCAGAGTACTTTAATCTAGGTTTAAAGAACTCATTAATGACCGATTGGGTTGTGACTCTTTGGTACCTTCGCAGTTCTTACTTCGAAAGTACTAATAGTCCAGCGAAACTGAACCAAAGTTTAAAGGTTTTTAGCGAAATTGTGAAGTTATGTTCTCTGTTTGAATTTGACTGTTTCGCTGGTCAAATTTAATTTCGCTTGGTCGAATTTATAGTTTTTGCTTGACGAATCTACTTCTTTGGCATGCCGAAACTACATCTTGCTACTTGTCGAAACATCATTTTCACTTGCCAAAACAACTGTTTGAGCTAGCGAACCTATACATTCGCCTAGAAAATTTAATTTCATTTTACATTAATTTATTTTTTAATTATTATTAGTTATTAATCATTTTATTCTCTCTTTCTAATGCATTTCATCTACTTTTCCAGATAAAATGGTTAATCTGATGTTTGACAACAGGAACAACATTACGGCTATCCTGGATGATACACACCCTAAAGCCGTAGGATTTAGAGATTGTATTCGTTGGCTCCAAACGTCACCCATCACTTATGCGATCACTTATTATCCTACCATTTATCACCTTCAAATCGGAGAATTCTGCGTACTGCCTACGATGATACTAGAGCCAATCATTAGTCAATCGTTCCTAGGGTGGAGAATGACATAGCTATTACTGCATAGATTATTACTGGAGTGTTGAGACTCCAAGAAGACAGTGGAGATGAGGTTGTGCTCACAGAACATGAATTTTTTTATTCTTTTTGGAGTGTTGGATATGAGGGACCTCCTTGTGGGACAAGAAAGGCGATCAAGAAGTCCTTTTTGTCTAAGGAGTGCTTAGGTCATTGTAAGGGTGGATCAAATGGCTGAATATGGATTAGGCCAAAGCCATTATCATATTTTGTAGAGGGCATGATGCCAATATTGCCAAAATCGTCTATGACTGCATGGTTGAGAACATTATGGCCCTCAAGAAGGACAAATGGCTGATGTATCCAAGATTTCTATAGATGATAGTAGATGATCTAATTTCTAATATACCAAGACATGGGGAAAAAGGAGATTAGTCCAGATGAACACTCGCATATTTGCTAACTGTTATGCAATAAGGCATAATTTTAGTGGTAAGATTACACAATTATGGGAGATCATGTACCTTTTTGAATGATGGAACTATATTCGAAGGGTTATTGAAACTGATGATCAGCAGGTTGAGGAGACGAGACTGAAACAAGCTGAATTGGTGAAGAACAGGAAGCACTGTGCTAAAGAGAAAGATTATGACTTCAAAGATGATATTCATGATGATAATCATGAGGTTGAACGTGATGTAAGGGCTAAGGAGGAGAAACAATCAAAGAAAATGGCTGAAGAGGGGGAGACTGAGAGGAGGACTAAGCACAAGCATGAAGCGTTTACTAAGCCCAGAGAAGGGATGAGAGGGTTGGACTGGATGAGGATATTACAAGGAACCTGAACTCTTCTTTAGCCAATGAGCTATGTATGATAAAGACAAAGTTGACGAATCAGGAGTTGAGAGAGAAACAAAAGGATGAGATGATTGAAAGGATGACAAAGATGTTGGTGGATCAGCAAAATTTGATAAAGAGATTGTTGATTGGGGTCAATGAGCTGAAGTCTGCAGCGGGCCGACCTAATCAGCAAACTCAATCTGTGTTAAATGATATGACTGATACTTTGAAATACCCATTTTGGAATTTGGGTACATCTTCTAGGGGCAGGAGAGGTGTTAGGATCAGTGATCTACGTTTGATTGATTAGAGAGTATAGCAGCGGAATTCTAACAATGAATTAGCCAATTCACAAGAACAAAAAGATATTCGATGTAAGAACAAAAACAGTTATAGATAGGGAGAATTCTGCAGATATATTTCATTCAATATTCGCTTTCGTGGTAACGGAATGTCACAAATACAATTAGGTCGACACCTCTTATATAAGAGATATGACGTCTGCTGATGTCACTTGATAGTGACATCTAACAGAATTTATCACAAACTATTGATAGTTAACACAACTACTGAAGATGTCAAACAACTGACATCTTCTACCAAAAATGCTAAGTGTTAACTATTATTACAACTACTGAAAAGAAACTACTGAAACAATAACAATTGAAGAACATACTCTTCAGTTGTTTTACAAATATTGAAACAAAGAAACTACTGAAAGGTAATCATCACAACTACTGAAGAAGACCTCTTCAGCTGTTGTGACAACGTCTGATACTTTGTCTTAAGCACTTGTGTCTTTAGACTTTGTCTTCAGCACTTGTGTCTTCAGACTTTGTCTTCAGCACTTGTGTCTTCAGACTTTGTCTTCAGCACTTGTGTCTTCAGACTTTGTCTTCAGCACTTGTGTCTTCAGACTTTGTCTTCAGCACTTGTGTCTTCAGACTTTGTCTTCAGCACTTGTGTCTTCAGACTTTGTCTTCAGCACTTATGTCTTCAGACTTTGTCTTCAGCACTTGTGTCTTCAGACTTTGTCTTCAGCACTTGTGTCTTCAGACTTTGTCTTCAGCACTTGTGGTCTTCAGTAGTTGTTGTGATGTCTGTGGGACTTAAAGGTTTTTCTGATCTGGCTCATTGGTTCTTTTGGTCTAACAAACTCCCCCTGAACCAATGCAGCCAAAACCTTTAACTTAATTGAGGTCCCACTTATTGTTGGCAGAATGGTTGGTCTTTTTCCTTCTTGATCAGTTGAGAAGATGACCCATATAAGCACTGGCCTGGAAATGAGTCTCTAAAGATTTGGTTGGCAATGTATAGATGGGAGCTCTGTATTGGGGAATTGGACACTGAGCTATTCCCCCATCCATGAGACTCACTTCCCATGTATAAGCCTGTAAGATTCTTTGGTGTATGCTCTGAGAAACATGATTAGTTCTTCCATGGTCAGGTTCTCGGCTTCACCATCAAACAATCCTTCTCGCCCATATAGCTATGAGATGTACTCGGCCTGTTTACCATTTTTGAGCTCAACTGTTGTAATCTGTCGGTATGCAAACTCATCAGGATGAGTCCCTTCAAGTAACAGACTGAGCTCATTTTGTTTGAAGTTCTCAAGCCTCTTGTAGACTAACCCCTTTTTAATAATTCTATTCTCTAACATCTTTTGGGGTGGTTGTTTAGTCTTATAAGCCTTCTTGAAGTCTTCTACAATCACCCAGGGTGATACTACAAGGACCACTGTGATCTCTTCATCTACGATCCTTTTGACTTGGCCC
This sequence comes from Flaveria trinervia, assembly GCA_025506515.1. Classification (NCBI taxonomy): domain Eukaryota; kingdom Viridiplantae; phylum Streptophyta; class Magnoliopsida; order Asterales; family Asteraceae; genus Flaveria; species Flaveria trinervia. Next base: position 19,438,809 of record CM046449.1, on the reverse strand, counting down.
TTGTATCTCGAAGGAATGTCTTTCTTTACAATCCTGTGAGCCACCCTAGGATCAGGCCATACTCTCACCTTTTCCTTCTGATATTGAAATGTGTTGGCAAGGGTGTACAACCTCAGAGCTTCTTTCTTCATACTAATAATTGATGACGAAGCAGCATAAGTTTTGTCATTGCTTTTCAACATTTCATCATCATGAAGCTTTTGCTGCTGTTCTTCTTCAATCTTTACTCTCACAGCTTCCATCTGTGAAGTGGGACTGATGGGCATCGGTTTGGCTTTCGCCAATGTTAGAACTGCAGACACAGGCAGCCTATCTTCTTCCACATCATCCTCTTCTTCTTCTTCTTCTAGCCTCAACACCCTTCTCTTCTTCTTTTTAGGTGCATCATCGGCTGTTGGTTTAGATGGTAAGGGAATTGGTTTTGTGGGTTGTGGTTGTGGTTGTTTTGAAGAGGGAATGTTGACAGGCTGAGTTAGCATTTTGGAGGTGAGTGTTGCTTTTGAGTATTTGGCTAGCTCAGTCCTGCTCCCTGCTCCTGCTTCATTCAAAGCTTCAATAACAAGTCCCTTAGTATATGCTTCAGATGAACAGATCTTTGTGGTGATTGCCAAGATACTGTCCCTGGACCATGCTTTGATTTCGATCATTGATCTTCCCAGATATTTTGCAATAAATCTAATCATGATCTCAAGCCTTTCTCTTTCTAACACTTCATAACTTGCCCATCTATTCTGGATTTCTTCAATCTCTAATCCTCGAATCTCAGAGTCAAGTTTATCGGTGTCATGGCCTTGCCTAAAAAGCTGATCAATAATGTTGTCCATTGATCTGTTGTGTTCGGCATCAACCTCTTTTATCAGTAGCTCCAAGGCTTTCTCTTTTTCCTTCTCTTTATCGGTCACCACATTCAACTCCAACTCCTTTTCCACTACTCTCCCTTCTGTTTCTTTCTCCTTTTCTTTCACCTCTGAACTCCTCTTTCTTTTTCCTTTCATTGACTTAATCTCCCCCTTTTTGGTTGCATTGGTTGCAAGGGGTTGATTGCCAGAAAGGTGTTTTCCCACAACCTCCTCTATCAATGGGTGTATTACTGAGGAAAGCCTCTCATCAATGGCTTTAATCACGATGTCAGTGATTATGGGTGTGATGAGAGGGAGGGAATTTTGAAGGATAGCAACTATTTGCTCAGGAGGGTTCTGTTCCTGAGAAATAGTGCCAGAAGCAGAGGTAGGTGGCTTAGTTGTTGGTAGTGACTCCGTGTTTGGGAGACATTCAGATGATGGTGCCATCTGTGAGGTGGTAGAGGCAGATGGTCTTTGTTCCTTACAAGTTTTGGCAAGTAGCTCTTTGAGTCTGCTCACCTCCTCTTCCAGGATGTTGTTTTGGGCGATTACATCGTTAAAGAAGCCCAGGTCATCATCAGTAGATATTGAATCACCTGATATCCTGATAGGATCAGGATGAACATGCACTGAGTGTAGCTCTGTTGTAGCATGTGCCCCTTTGTCTTGGAACTAGGGACTTCCTGCCTCAGGATTGTGTCTGTCATCAGCAGTTGCCTCTGGTAAGGTCTTAGTAATGGTACCAACTACAACCTGATCATATGCTGATGCTGGAGAAGTGGCAGCCTCACCAGAAGTTCCAATCTCCATTGCTACACTAGGAGATGGAACATTGTAACCCCTATGCTGTGGGTTCTCAGCTGCACTTTGGTCCTCCCCCTCAATGGTAGAAGTGTTCCCAGTAGTAATTGGTATCTGGGGAGGGGGTGAGGAGTGCAACTGAGTCAACACTTGTGCAACAAGTAATGTAGGACTTTGGGGGCCGTTGCATAGGGAGATGGGGTAAAAGCAGTCTGCACCCGGGGAGGATGGTGCTCTTCAATGGCAATCTCCTCAAATGTGGAAGATCCCAGATTGGTGGGTACCCCTTCTGAAGTTGCTGCAGGCTCCTTTTGAGAGGAATCCTGAGCGGCTGTGGCTGGGAGAGTCCTTATATCCACTAGGGGGTTATAACCAGTGGATATAGCCTGCGTTTGTGTTGCAGGGGCATCCTCAGGGGACTCATTTCCCTGAGTAGCCTTTTTGGTTTTCTTTTTAGTGGGTTTGGTGGGGACTTTTGATTTGGAGGTGGTGGCTGTGGGTTCCAACTGCGTGGGTTTGCGCAGCTCGACAGCCATTTTGAGTGATTGGTCAGAGTTGTGCCGGGAGTATACTTCAGGCAATACAGCCATAGCAGGGACTCCCAGGCCAACAAGTCCCTCAGCTTGAAGCTGGTTTGCAATTATGGCCATTATGAACCGAGGATATAATATCCAATGGTTAGCAGTTTGTTTTTGAGCCATATCCTTGAGCTTTGAAAATAGTATTTCCGAAAAATTTAAAGGTTGTTGCTCAAGGATGGAGTACACATGGTTTTGTCATCAGTTGTTGTAAACAGCTGATGACTTGGTATTAGTCATCAGTAGTTGTGAAACTACTGAAGACATGGTTTTGTCATAAGTTGTTTAGGATGAAACAGCAGTTGTAGAAACAACTGAAGAGAAAGTTCTCTTCCGTAGTTTTCATCAATTCATAGCCTTTCAGCTGTTTCATACAGTCCTCAACACTTACTCATCAGACTTTGCATCTGCTTTTCAGGTGTTTCATAGGACGTCAGTACTTATCTGTTTGTACTGATTTCAGTAGTTGTAACTACATCGGTAGTTGTAACTACATCAGTGGTTTAGAACAGATAAAGTACTTCAATACTTGTGAGGCATTTAGCCTTCAGTAGTTATAAAAACTACTGAAGGTGAAAGAACTCATCAGTACTTATACGTGACATGGTTACCGATGATCACCAGTACTTTTTACTAAAATCATCAGTAGTTGTCACTTATTCTAGCTACAGCATACCAAGCCTTAACACAAGGTTTGGGAAAGTAGAACTATCCAAAGGCTTAGTAAAAATATCTACAAGCTCATCAGCACTAGGCACAAACTTAGGATCAATCAGACCTTTTCAAAACAATCCCGAATAAAGTGATGTCTGATCTCTATATGTTTGGTCCTAGAGTGCTGGACTGGATTTTTGACAATACACAGAGCTGAAGCACTATCCATTAATAATGGATTCTTAGTCTTTGTAATGCCATAATCCAGAAGTTGGTTCTGAAGCCAGAGTACCTGAGAATTGCAACTTGCAGCAGCAATGTACTCGGCCTCAGCAGTTGATGTAGCAACAGATGTTTGTTTCTTACTCTGCCAAGAAATCAAACAGTTGCCTAGGAATTCACAACCACCAGAAGTTGACTTTCTAGTTAACTTGCACCATGCATAGTCACTATCTGAAAAAGCAACTAATTTGCAAGAGTGTCCAGTGAAATACCATAAACCTAGAGATTGTGTACCTTGCAAATATCTATAGATTCTCTTGACTGCAATCAAATGAGACTCTTTAGGAGCAGCCTGAAATCTAGCACAAACACATGTAGCAAACATAATATCTGGTCTAGAAGCTGTTAAATACATCAAGGACCCAATCATACATCTGTAAAGTGCTTCATCAACAGCTTTACCTTTCTGATGAGCATCCAGTTGTGTGGCGTTGCACATGGGAGTAGAACAGGGCTTACAGTTTTGTAAATCAAACTTATTCAAAAGATCTTTTGTATATTTTGACTGATGAATAAAGGTTCAATCAGCTTTTTGTTTAATTTGCAAGCCTAGAAAGAACTATAATTCTCCCATTGAACTCATTTCAAACCTCTTTTTCATTAATGTTGTAAAATCATCACACAACTTGGGATCAGAGGATGCAAAAATGATATCATCAACATAAATCTGAACAAGTAGCTTATGCTGATCCACCATCTTAATAAACAAAGTTTTGTTAATGGAGCCTCTAGTGAAATTATTCTTAAGGATCAGTGATCTACGTTTGATTGATTACATAGTATAGCAGCGGAATTCTAACAATGAATTAGCCAATTCACAAGAACAAAAAGATATTCGATGTAAGAACAAAAACGGTTATACATAGGGAGAATTCTGCAGATATATTTCATTCAATATTCGCTTTCGTGGTAATGGAATGTCACAATTACAATTAGGTCGACACCTCTTATATAAGAGATGTGACGTCTGCTGATGTCACTTGATAGTGGCATCTAACCGAATTTATCACAAACTACTGATAGTTAACACAACTACTGAAGATGTCAAACAGCTGACATCTTCTTACAAATGCTAAGTGTTAACTATTATTACAACTACTGAAACAATAACAACTGAAGAACATACTCTTTAGTTGTTTTACAAATATTGAAACAAAGAAACTACTGAAAGGTAAACCATCACAACTACTCAAGAAGACCTCTTCAGCTGTTGTGACAACGTCTGATACTTTGTCTTCAGCACTTGTGTCTTTAGACTTTGTCTTCAGCACTTGTGTCTCCAGACTTTGTCTTCAGCACTTGTGTCTTCAGCACTTGTGTCTTCAGCACTTGTGTCTTCAGCACTTGTGTCTTCAGCACTTGTGTCTTCAGCACTTGTGTCTTCAGACTTTGTCTTCAGCACTTGTGTCTTCAGACTTTGTCTTCAGCACTTGTGTCTTCAGACTTTGTCTTCAGCACTTGTGGTCTTCAGTAGTTGTTGTGATGTCTGTGGGACTTAAAGGTTTTTCTGATCCGGCTCATTGGTTCTTTTGGCCCAACAAGAGGACACTTCTAGGGCAGGGATTGACGTAGCTGGAGTATCAAGTGTGAGAGATGATATTAAGACAAAGATGAGGATGGAAGGAATGCGAATGCTGAGAATAAGGAGTAGGTGATAAAAGATGGAGTTGTTAACATGTGCTTTGATATAGAGAAAGATCTAGTAGGAAAGGAGGTTGGGGGAGACGCATCTGTGGAAGGTACTAAAAAGAGATTGATGGACGAGGAGGAAGAGGATGAACAGCTGGTTAGTTATGACTTTGAGCTAAAATTTTATGAGGTCGGTGATAGACCATTGACTTATGTGGCCAAGCCGGGGTAGGATGAAGGAGAGGTATTTGAGATATCAAAAGAAGAATGGTATGTGAGGGAAAAGGAACTTGAGGAGATAACTCCCCTATTCCAGAATATACATTTGGTTAAGCAAGAAGGGTGTTAATAAGTATAAATTTTGCTAGAAACACAACCCCGACCTAATGTTCATGATTAAGAAGAGAGGGGGAGGCATTACATACTTGCACTATAGGAAGGCGTTTAAGACCTTGCCTAAGTGGGATTTAAGGAGGTTAGCTGTTCTCCTAGTGATTGATTCTAATTTAAGTGAGAAGGCTAAGCTATTGGAGGAAGAGATAAAGAAGAGCCTGAATGATAACTTTCAGGCATTTGAGTTTATGAAGGGTGGGAGAAGGAGATCAAAGAAAGATAATGTTAGCACCTGGTATTTGAACGAAATACCTGGAGATTAGCGTGTAAACCAGATCAAATAGTGCGGAATCCTATTTGATTGGCGATCCAATCAGTTAGAAAACACGAAGAATCAATCAAGAATTGAAACTAACATTAGAAATCGATTGGGAATCGATCTAATGTGTTCTATGAACTTGGAGAACGAATTGTGAGGGTTCTGGACGGCTAGAGTACGTCTGGAATCGTAATTAATCAAAAGCTCTTATTTTTCACGAATTGGGTTGTATTTATAGGTTGGTAATATTCAATCGTGCGACTGAACCATTAGTATGGTTCAGTCGCGCGATTGAACCATGCGGGTGATTCATCCGCACGACTGAGTGTTCAGTCGTGCGACTAAGCCAATCTTATGTGTCAATCATACGACTAATTCAGTCTCCCGGTTCAGTCGTGCGACTGAGTCATTCGTATGAAGTTATTCATGCTTATGGTTCATTCGCATGGGCCATTCACATGAGAACTTCATTAAGTTATGTTTGAATGTATTAATTAATAAACATTACGTGTAACAATTATAACAACCACAAACCTAATTAATCAATTTAATATCAACTCATTAACGAAATATTAGTCATTACAAATCACAAACAACCAATATCATTTCATTAATCATATCAAATTACACCAGAATCAGATAACAAGATCTATTACATTTCATATCATTATCTAGGGACATACATGTATCAACAAACTCCCCCCTGGACCTAGATCTCTCTAGTCTCTTGTTTTCTGCATAACCTCCTTGTATTTCTTGTACTTCTCCTTTTTTTTGACTCCTGTGTGAATCTCAAACACGAAGCAGAGTCATATAACGTTCTGGAACTGGAGGGCTTGTACAATATCTTGCGTATCATAGAACAGTGGCCACTTGTATAGCGTATAGACATCACTTTCCGACAAGTTTGTAAGCCATATCGGGTCGAATACCCTGATAGTACCCATTTGTGTAGGGGTTTTAACATGTTTATCAAAGTTCATATTCTCTTGAGTATATGAAAACGCAGCGGATATAGATTTTAAAACATGTTAATTAGATGATTATTAAATCCATTTAACAAACAACCCCAAGCCATGGATCATTATACAAATGCATACAACAAACGACAATATGAAACTTAGAAGAAAATACAACCTTGTAGCTTCCTAAAAACCAAAGATGAGAGCTGTGAAAGATGACTTGTGGCTGAGTTTTCAACCAAGAAAACCTCAAGGAGTGATACCCCAAGCTTGTACAAACACCTTCGTTTGCTAGGGCTTGCAACACCAACTTGAAAAGCTCTCCTCTTGTTGAATCTTTTCAGCAAAGAACACTTCTTTACTAAGCTGAAAATTCTGGATATCTTTGCTCAAAACCGAAATCCTTGAGTAAGAAAAGAGAGAGAGGTTCTTGAGTGTGTGTGTGTGAATCTAGAGAATGCAAGAGAGAGCAAGCTAGGAGTAATGCATGGCCTTGGAACCCAAAAAAGGGGAAACCATCAAGGCAAAGGGGTGGCCGATTTTGGCTCCCTTTGCACTCCTATTTTGTTTTCAAAAGTTTTAAAAAAAATACTCTTGCATCCTTATAATATAAAATTAACCCATTTTAATTTTATATCACTAACACACATACTATTATTTGTCATGTTTAACTAATTTAAAATGAACAAATAATTCCATATGAACAAATATATATATATATATATATAATATATATATATATATATATATATATATATATATATATATATAATAATATATATATATATATATATATATATATATATATATATATATAATATATATATATATATATATATATATATATATATATATATATATAAATTTGTTCATTTGCAAAAGCAATGATTTAGAAAACCCGGTTTCTAAATTGGTGTTTACATTTATTTGTTTTGATCTAATCTACAAATAAATATTTGTCGGTGTTTGTTTGGCTTGTTATTGGGTTTGACCCGACTTGGATCATATCACACTAGCCACATCAATCTAATATGTATCTTGGGCAGATCAATTCTTTCAATCTCCCACTTGCACAAGATTCATAAAAGATTGATGCAAGCAGCAAATAACGCCTAGCAACGGTTTGCTACCCCTAATGTGTATGACTAAGTGCCATTCAATAACATCATCCTTTTCAAGTACCTTACTTGAAAATGTTTTAGGTGAATTAATCATCTATCCTTTTGTTACAGATGTCATGTTAAATCCAAGAGACACAGAATTGTCATTCTCTGATGATTTAACTTTAACAGGCCTTAGACATCTAACTCTTAACGAATAAGAGGAACAAATTCCTTCTTGACTACATACGTCTCTCACAATCACCTTATGTCATACCTGAACTCAGCCTTATGTACTGCCTTTTCAGAACAGCAAAGGACTAAGTCAAAGTACAATACTTGGTGAATATCAAGACCCAATATGTATCTCAGGTCTGAGGATTCAATGATATTCGCCTTTACTCAAAATCTCTTATGACTAATCAGAAAGATTCCATGCAGAAATAATTGAGAGCGAGTCAGTCCAATATCTATATCCCATAGACATCAATGAACCTTGGTAGCAACCTCTTGCTCTATATTCATACCTTATGAATATCAACCCATCCAAGTTCATTATAGTCTTACAATCATAGTTGTTCCCATAAGTATGATCGACTACGGATGTTGAGAATAATTCATTTATTCATGGATTTAAACATGCTAAAATAGAAGAACCAATGAAATTATAACCATACAATTAAGTTAAATAACATTAGGTCCAATATTCAAATACAAAATACAACATCAAACCCAGTCACTAGAATATCTAAGTCCCATGGCACAAACATGACCTTCATGCTTTGCCCTTTCAAGGAGCTTTGTGAGTGGATCCGCAACGTTTTCATCAGTATGGACTTTGCGAATACATATCTTTCCCTTTTCAACTTCATCCCTTATGTAGTTGAATCTCCGTTCAATGTGCCGAGTCTTTTGATGAGCACGAGGTTCCTTGATTTAAGCAATCGCACCCTCGTTGTCACAAAAGATCTCTAGGGGATCCTGAATGGAAGGGACTACCCCTAGATCGGCTATGAATTTCTTCAGCCATGCAGCTTCCTGTGCTGCCATTGAAGCGGCGACGTATTCTGACTCTGTAGTGGACAACGCTACGACTTCTTGCTTTGAGCTTTTCCAAGAAATAGCTCCCCCATTCAGAATAAAGATGTACCCCGATTGAGATCGTGAATCATCATGATCAGTTTGGAAACTCACATCCGTGTAACCTTTTACAACGAGTTCCTCTTCACCAGACCCGTAGATCAAGAACATGTCCTTAGTCCTCCTTAGGTATTTCAAAATGTTCTTGACAGCCATCCAATGACTATCTCAAGGATTTTGCTGGTATCTACTTGTCATGCTTAAAGCGCATGGCAGGTCCGGTCTAGTGCATATCATTGCATACATGATGGATCCTATAGCAGATGCATATGGGATTGGCTTCATTCTATTTTGTTCCTCCTTGGAGCTTGGACATTGAGTCGTACTCAATATTGTCCCTCTTTGAATAGGTACAATACCTTTCTTAGAGTTTTCCATCTTGAACCTTTTCAAGATTTTATCAATGTATGCACATTGATTCAAACCAATTAGCCGCCTTGATCTATCCCTATAGATCTTTATTCCCAGAATATAGGCAGCTTCACCAAGATCCTTGATGGAAAAAACAATTCCAAGCCAGGTTTTTACACCTTCCATGGTTGGAATGTCGTTTCCAAACAGTAGTATGTCATCAACATATAATACTAGGAAGGTTATTGTGCTCCCACTAGCCTTCTTATACACGCAAGCCTCATCAGCGTTTTTGATGAAGCCAAATTTCTTTACTTCATCATCAAAACTGTGATTCCAACTTCTTGATGCTTGTTTCAATCCATAGATTGATTTCATTAACTTGCATACTTTATTAGGATATTTTGGATCGACAAAACCTTCAGGCTGAACCATATAGACATCTTCCTCAAGATATCCATTTAGGAAAGCGGTTTTGACATCCATTTGCCAAATCTCATAATCATAATGAGCTGCTATGGCAAATAATATCCTTATAGACTTAAGCATTGCAACAGGTGAGAAGGTTTCATCATAATCAACCCCTTGAGTTTGAGTGAAACCCTTTGCTACAAGTCTAGCTTTGTAAGTATCCAAGTTTCCATACATATCAGTTTTCTTCTTGAAAACCCACTTACTTCCAACTATTTTGGAATTAAGAGGTGGCACAACTTCCCAAACTTGATTGTCATACATGGATTGCATCTCAACGTTCATGGCCTCAAGCCATTTGTCACAATCCAAATTGGACACTGCATCATGATATGTGGTTGGTTCATCTGAACCCACCACATAGCATCCATCCATGAAAAATCCGTATCTGTCAGGTGGATTACTAGTTCTACCACTTCTGCGAACGTTTTGTATGTATCGATCAACCGCTTGATCATCCTCAACATCCTCATGTTGAGTGCTAGTTTCAACCAAACGTGCACCGGGCTGTGTTTCTCGATCCTCCTCAAGATCCACTGTTCTACTGCTAGTTCCTTCCATAAGGAACTTAGTTTCTAAGAACTCACCCTTTCTGGCAACAAACACCTTTTGTTCCAGTGGATCATAGAAATAATATCCCATAGAATCTCTAGGATATCCAACAAAGATACACTTGGTGGATCGGACATCTAATTTGTTTGGGGTGGGAGTCTTAACATAAACCTCACAACCCCAGACCCTTAAATACGATAAGGATGGAACTCTTCCATGCCATATCTCAAAAGGTGTCTTTTCCACCTTTTTGGTTGGGGCCATATTCAGAATACGGGCTGCGGAGAGCAAAGCGAAACCCCAAAATGATAGAGGTAATGTGCTTCTAGCCATCATAGATCGAACCATATCCAATAAGGTTCGATTCTTCCTCTCAGACACACCATTATGTTGTGGTGTTCCAGGTGGAGTGAGTTGTGAGACAATCCCACAACTCCTAAGATGATCTTGAAAAACATCACTTAGGTATTCGCCTCCTCTATCGGTGCGGAGAATTTTAATTGACCTGTTGAGTTGATTTTCTGCTTCATTCTTGAAGATTTTGAACATTTCAAAAGCTTCATCCTTGTGCCTTAATAAGTACACATACCCATAGCGACTATAATCGTCGGTAAAGGTAATGAAGTATCTTTCACCATTCCTAGTCATTGGCTTAAAAGGACCACATACATCCGAATGTATGATACCTAATAAATCTTTTGCCCTTTCGTTAGTTCCACTAAAGGGTGCCTTAGTCAATTTACCTTGTAAACAAGATTCACATACATAAAATGAATCACATTCATTTGTTTTTAAAAGACCGTTCTTTTGAAGTGTTGTATACGTTTCTTGTTTATATGACCAAGACGACAATGCCAAAGGTAGGTATCATTCAAATCTAATTTGAGACTTTTGGTGGTTGCTTGGTACATGGAGCTATCATATGTTACGTTTTCATGAACCAATTCATAAATACCATTACAAGGTATAACTTTAAAATAAAATACATGATTTAAAGAAACATGAATATCATTGTCAACAAACTTGAAATCATAATCATATTGTCTTAAACGGGAAACAGAAATTATGTTCCTAGTCAAACTAGGAGCATATAATACATTATATAAAATGACTTCCAAACCACTTGGAAGCTTCAAAATGTAGTCTCCTCGGGCTTCAACGTGAACCTTTGCACCATTGCCCATGAATAGACTTATTCCCCTTTTGCATAATGCTCATTTCTTTTGAACCCCTGCAATAAATTGCAAATGTGAGTTCCACATCCGGTATCTAATACCCATGTGTTAGAAGAAATAACATTTAGCTCAACATGTATCATGTAAATTATACCTGAGGTTTGCCCTGCATCCCTCTTTTCTCTTAACTCTTTGAGATAGACTGGACAATTTCTCATCCAATGCCCTATCTCACCACATTTGAAGCATGGGTCGTTTGCAGCAACCTTTTGCTTCTTCTCCTTGGGCTTCGGAGGTTCCGCCCTAACAACCATCTTCCCCTTTCTTCCAACGTGCCCCTTTCCTTTGGCAACATTTGCCTTAGGAGGGGGTAGAGACCTCTTCTTTCTCCCACCTTCATTAATGGTGAGAACGGGTAAAACCCTTTTTCCCATTCCCGCCTCAGCTGATTTGAGCATCGAATGAAGTTCATTTATGCTCTTGTCCCATCCGTTCATGTTGTAATTCATGACGAATGCCTCAAACCTTTTAGACAGACCATTAAGGATCAAATCTGTGGCCAACTCCTTTGAGACAGGACAATTTAGCCTTTGAAGGCGGTCGATGTGGCTTTTCATCTTAAGAACATAAGATGAAACTGATTGGGATTCTTCCATCCGACATGCATGAAGTGCTCGAACCGTTTCGAAGCGCTCCACTCTAGCTTGTTGTTGGAATGTTTCCCGCAACTGAGTGATCATGTCATAGGCTCCATGGAGCTCATACTCCTTTTGGAGTTCTGGTGTCATACTTGCTAACATTAAGCAAGAGACTTGGACGGAGTCTTCCACATATTTAACCCAATCATTATAGGCCTCCACATTCTCCTCGTTAGGTTCATCGGGGATGGGATCATGAAGAATGTAGGCCCGCTTTTCTTGCTTGAGAACAATTCTCAAGTTGCGGTACCAATCCATGAAGTTGTTAGGTGTTAGACGATCCCTTTGAAGGATTGCCCTAAGAGATTGGTTGTTTTGGTTTGGTACATCGTTATTAGCGTTGGTGTGGTCGGCCATCTACAAGATTTTACAAAGTTCCATTTTAGTAATCGTTGATATAATTATATATTTCAATTATTAATACCCTTTACGTCTCATAGACTATTAATAAAAAAATTTCGAGTCCAACGTTTTATTTAAATATTGGTTAGGTGACCTTTATCCCATTATTTAAATAAACAAGGTAGTCATATATGACAATTGCAACCCATTGCAACTTCTAATGGTATGGGATCGTTTGAACATCTTATGTTTATAACGACATGTTTATCCCATCAACACCTTTTATAAAACACATTTTAGGTGATCCATTCAATATATTTTATAAATAAAGTCGCCCTACTTACACACACGTGTGAGTTCACCACATAAGTGGTTAGGTGACCTTTATCCCACAAACATGGCATTATCACCTCAAGTTACAAGTTCTCTCAAAGTGGTTAGGTGACCTTTATCCCACTAAGAGTTTGCAAGTAACCTAAGTGTTGTGTAAAAGGATGGTGTTTAACTTGTTTCCCAAAAGGGATTTGTAATTTCACAATTCTTGTTTTAGAAAAGTCCATGTAGTATATGATTGTATGCATTCAACCATATGGTATCCATTTGGTTCTTTTAAATAAAACCCATTTTATTTTGTAAACCAATAACTCCTTTTATAGACCCATTCTATTTAGCTTAATGATTTGAGAACCAATTTCTTGTATTAGCTTGTTCTAGTTGATGGTTTGTTAATGACATCCAAATATCCAAAACAAAAAAACATCATAAGCATTCAACCAAGCATAACCAAATAATTCATATATGCATAACAAAGCATACTAAGTTGAGCACACTTGTTTAGCCAAAACAAGTGTGTCAAAAGGTCTTGTCCTAAGGGTTAAGAACATGACACATGGTTGACAAAAGGAACTCCCACTTGAATCCACATCTTCAAGCATCCTCTTTGTCCATCTTTTCTTCAAGTCTTGATCTTGAACATCCTTACAAAATATGTATCCTAATACATTTTTCTAGTAAAGATAAACTCCTAATCTATTTTTATTACATACCAAATGAATGAATAGATTACAAAACAAGACTTGAACTAAAATAAATATTACATGCCCAAATGAATATAACATGACAACCAAACATTCAATCCAAATGGTCTAGGCTTTGTTATGCATAATTAACAACAACAACAAACATACACAAGAGGATCGATTTTGGCAGCCCCTTTGTGCCCATGTTTTTGGCCAACATAAACCAAGAACAAATGGGATAAGAACATATAAAAGGGCATCTAATAATCTAGAGTTTTAAAGATCCTTATATTCATAAAGAAGCATCTTTAAAACACCAAAGGGGTCAAAATCCAGCCCCTAACTCACGGATTTTGGGTGTCTAGCACCACAAAACCGTGAACTAGAAAGAGAGAAAACATGTATGCATATGTATAAGTGGCTCTAGATGCCATTGTAGGGGTTTTAACATGTTTATCAAAGTTCATATTCTCTTGAGTATATGAAAATGCAGCGGATATAGATTTTAAAACATGTTAATTAGATGATTATTAAATCCATTTAATAAACAACCCCAAGCCATAGATCATTATACAAATGCATACAACAAACGACAATATGAAACTTAGAAGAAAATACAACCTTGTAGCTTACTAAAAACCAAAGATGAGAGCAGTGAAAGATGACTTGTGGCTGAGGTTTCAACCAAGAAAACCTCAAGGAGTGATACCCCAAGCTTGTACAAACACCTTCGTTTGCTAGGGCTTGCAACACCAACTTGAAAAGCTCTCCTCTTGTTGAATCTTTTCAGCCAAGAACACTTCTTTACTAAGCTGAAAATTCTGGATATCTTTGCTCAAAACCGAAATCCTTGAGTAAGAAAAGAGAGAGAGGTTTCTTGAGTGTGTGTGTGTGAATCTAGAGAATGCAAGAGAGAGCAAGCTAGGAGTTAATGCATGGCCTTGGAACCCAAAAAAGGGGAAACCATCAAGGCAAAGGGGCGGCCGATTTTGGCTCCCTTTGCACTCCTATTTTGTTTTCAAAAGTTTTAAAAAAAATACTCTTGCATCCTTATAATATAAAATTAAACCATTTTAATTTTATATGACTAACACACATACTATTATTTGTCATGTTTAACTAATTTAAAATGAACAAATAATTCCATATGAACAAATATATATATATATATATAAAAATTGTTCATTTGCAAAAGCAATGATTTAGAAAACCCGGTTTCTAAATTGGTGTTTACATTTATTTGTTTTGATCTAATCTACAAATAAATATTTGTCGGTGTTTGTTTGGCTTGTTATTGGGTATGACCTGACTTGGATCATATCACACTAGCCACATCAATCTAATATGTATCTTGGGCAGATCAATTCTTTCAATTTGTCCCTCTTTGCTTAAGACTATGACCGGTTGAGCTGTTCTCCAATCATAGTACCACCACTTAAAATGTGGAGTGAAATCCTGTGGCATTTCCTTGAGTGGGATTCTTGACATTGTGCGCGGAGGATTCCACTTCAACACTATCTTAGGCTTGCTAGTAATGGCATCAACCTCAGACCTTCTGATATACCTAGTTGGCTGTTGGGGTCTGAAGTTAACCCATCTAGTGTGGTACTCTTCTTTAGGGCAGCCTCAAACCAGCCTGACATCTTCCTTGGGTCAGCATACAAAAGCTTTAGTTTGGCCAGCTGGTTGAGCTCAAAACTGGTAGAGTCTTCAGATCATGTGGGAATCTGAAGTACTCTATGCCCTGTTCTCTCTTAACTGCATACGCAGTGAGATCTTCAAAGTACGCCCATGCTATGATCCTTCCTGACACCTTGTGATGTTTCTTGACTCTATAGAGTTTGGTGTAAGAATCCTTCTTTGGTGCAGTACGTTGGACTCTAGTTTCTTCAAAACATGCAGCCCACTCAGCCTTTTGAATGTCGACATCATCATTTGAGGCTTGGGATGTGTCTTCTGCTTTCTTTGTTTCGTGCTCCATATAGTTCAACACCTTAATAGTATCGCTGACAAGGGATTCACCCAGATTGGGGACCACATTACCCTCATTGTCAGCGTACTGAGGGTACTCCTCAGCAGTGACATCTTCGATCTCCATATCATCAACATCATTGAGCTCTTCGTCACTTGTCGAATCGCATGTCAGAGCATCTTTTACTATCTCATCTGGATTTAGCTCGAAAAGCTTTGCGAGTTGCTCATTTGATAGGTCATAAATTATTTCCCCTTCTTCAGGGGTATAATTCACTGACCTCCTCACAATCCCTTGCAGATCAAGAATCATTGTTAGCTCAGACTTAACCAGCTGAAGGGGAGCAACATCAAACTCATCTCTTTGATAATTCTGATATGTTTGATTTAAACATTCCACACATAAATTATTAGTAATTAATCAAACAGAAATGCATTAAAGTAATATAAACATTAAATACATTGTGTTCAATACAAGATTCAATTATAAAAGAAGATAAATACATAAACATCTAGTCTTTACTTTTATCTTGTATCATTGTTTCATCACTTGGAAGAGCAGAGGTATTAGCGGATTGATCTTGTCTGTTCTTTGTCCTTTTCTCTTGACCTATAGCAGGGGCCGATGCATGTGCATCCCCTCCTTCTGCATCTTCATCATCGTCCTTCTCCTCTGTCCTATCTCTTTCTGTATCTTTATACTCCTCAGTATCACTCTCATCATCCTCATCATTATCTTCATCATCATCATCTCTGTCTCCTTCCCTCATCTTCAATGGCTCCTCCTTAGATCCTTTCAGTTTTAACAGAATAATCTTCCTTGCCTTCTCCAGCTCCTTTATTTTCTTGCTTGATATGACACTTTAAGCTTGGAGTTGGTCCATCTTGGTGCTCTGAGCAGCCATCTGCTGGTCCCGCTCCTCGATAACTCGAGCCTGCTCCGCAATTTGGTGAGATTATGCCGCAGTCAGGTCAGTAAGCTGGCGGATCTGAGCTACTTTTCCTCATCAGCAGCGAGTAAGCGCATCACCATTCTGTTAAGCGCTGACAACTGTTCCTCTACCCCGATTAGAGGTAGAGGAGATCTATAAGTATGTGAGGGATGGGCTGAGGGTATTGATTGGTATGACGTGGTGGTGGTGGTGGCTGTAGTGAAGATAGGTGTGTATAATGGTGGAGGTGATGTGGGAGTAAAGGATATGGTGGTGGAGGGAATCTGTACTGTGGTGGTAGGTATGGTGGTGGCTGTGGTAGATGTGGTGGATGTGGTGGCTGTGGTGGATGTGGTGGATGTGGTGGCTGTGGTGGATGTGGTGGATGTGGTGGCTGTGGTGGATGTGGTGGATGTGGTGGCTGTGGTGGATGTGGTGGCTGTGGTAGTGAGGAAGGTCACCCGACGCTTCTTCTTCTTTTGACCATGGGGTTTAGCCATTATCTTCCTCCTTGTTCCAGTTGAGGTGGAAGCTCCCCCTACAACCCTGCCTGAGGACCCCGATGTATAGCTTGGGTCAGTATCGGTATCTCTGGAGTCTCTCGGGTGTTCACCAACCACCCTTAACCCATGTTCTGTGGGAACAACTTTTCTTCCCACAGTTCGCGTATGGGGCTCCTCATCCGATTCATCCTCCTCCTCCGCACCAAGAACAAAATCCTGATGAAATCACGTTAACTCGGTAACTTCTCCAGCTATGACGGACACTGGAGGTACAGAATCAGACATAGTGCCTCTGAGTGGAATAGGCATATCGTCTCCAGCATCCCCACTGTCATCATCATCTGAGTCATGAGTGGGTAGAGCTATCTGTTCCACATCAGAGTCACTATCATCGTGACGCCACTTTCTCTTCGCTGGCACCACGTAGTCATCCCGGGCAAGATGACCAAACAACCTCCTGACAGGAGGCTTCACTTGCTTTCCCCTGTACACTTTCATCCTTGCCAGGGTAGTGTCATCCATTACCTCCGAGACTACCGCATCCTCCTTTTCCTTCGGCAGGGAGGGAAGCTTCTGATCTATGATCATCTGTATAAACCTTGGGTACGTACACAAAGCTTCCTTCCCTTTCCCCTTGATATTCTCCACCAGATAGGTGAAGATCATCTTGGAGAAGCTGAACGGATGGTTGAGCACCAACGCAATGTACGCGTTCTGCATCTGGTCAGACAGCTCATCAAAACCACCTTTTCTAAAAGCCATGCACTTGAGCAGCACGTGCGCAAGATATTTAAACTGGGGACAGAGGTTACTCTTGTTGAGTACCCCAGAATTGATGTCCCCGAGTATTTGGCTCTAAGAAAGCATCCTTTGACTGTGAGGGGGTGTAATCGAGTCGGACAATCAACATCATCCCCCAATTGTAGTACGATCCTTAGATCCTCCTCTGAAATAGTAATAGCCTCTCCAAATAGGGTACTTCTGATGCAATGAGGCTCAGACGATCTATCAACTGTAGCCCCTTCCCAGAAGGCTTGTTGAATGGATCGATACAGAGTGCAAGGAGTAGATATGGCATGTGCAATCCTCGATCTCAGTAGGAATGTGATTACACCAGAGAAATCAGCAGCGTTTCTGGATGTTAAGTCCAGATGAGCACATATATTGTGCTTTGTGCTCATAATCCATCTACTCGCCATATGTTACACAAAGATAGTAAACATTAGTACCATTGACTAAGAAAGTCACGAAATCCTTAAGGTTGAAGAAAATCTTTCTGTCATGCGATTGAGATTGTGCGACTGAGTTCAGGCGTGCGAATGAACTGTGCGAAAGGAGTTCGGTCGTGCGATTGAACCGTGCTAAAGGGGTTCAGTCGTGTGATTGAACCGTACGAATGGGACTCAGTCGTGCGACTGATCCCATACGTACCTCTGAGTGTGCGACTGGGCTCCTACGTATAGACCCTCATGCGGTTACACCAGTCGTGCGACTGAACTTCATACGCATGGTTCAGTCATGCATTTAAGCAGTTTGAGCCCTTCAGTTGTGCGACTGAAGTTCATCACTCTGTCCATTCGCATGAAGTACTGACTGTTCAATTCAAAATTACTTTTTCACAATTTTTGAGATTTAGACATCGTTATGTGGTTCATTTGACTCGCAATTCATTCTTAAACCACCTAACATTGTTACTTTCGTTGTTTGAGTCATTTAGGTAGGTTATTTAGTCACTTAAGTCTCGGTTACTTTGGAAGTCTGAATGTACCATTTTATTCATCAAATTTAAAGTTATGGGAGTGCATGTATATAGTAAATTACCTGTAGAGTCGATGTTGATGGTCAGTAATCAAGAAACAGGGGTTTTGCGATCAATTGAAATTTTTGCAGAGTTGGGTTAATTCATGCTATTCAGGGTGATTTTGAAGGTGATGAGTCTCTGCGATCGACTCCCCTTCTATTTATATTAACCCTAGATTCAATCGTGCGACTAAGCTCATACGCACCTTTCAGTCATGCGAGTGGGACTCAGTCGTGCGAGTGGGACTCAATCGTGCGATTGGTTCAATCGTCCTTCTTCAGTCGTCTGACTGAATCTCAGCCGTGCGACTGAGTCACTCATTCTCCCTTAATCATCCGACTGGACCAATCGTATGGGCCATTCGGTTGAATAGTCCATATTCATGCTCCATTCGTACGAATAGCTTCCATTCGTATGATTGGTCCATACGGATGGTCCATTCGTGCGAATAGGTCATATTTATTAACTTTTCTGCCAATTTGAATATTTAACTTTTAAAATCCCTTTAATTGCAGAAACTTACGTTATGAGCAGTTGATCATCTTAGACATGAACGTTTTTGACTTGAAAACCTTTTTATCACCTCAGACGTGACTGATTTAACTTTTAGCACATATGTGGTCATCTCAGACATGACCCTGTTAGTGAGTTGATCCCTTACTGATTTTCTTCATGTAATCCGACAAGCAAACAAACTAAAACGACTGACTAAATTAGAAAATTGAACAAAAAAAAATAAAAAAAGTTTTTTTCTTTTTGTGAGAGATAGGTCCTGAGATGGAAATCTACTGGATTTGGTTCCAGAATAGACAACTTCAATTTAGTTTGACCACACCTGGACCAATTCAATTTCGGAATCATACAGGCAAATCAAATCATTTGGGACTTGTTATCAAAACCTTTTGATGCTCAATTCTTGGTATTCATCCAGAGTCGTTAGCAAATTTAGGAAATCACAATGGTACTATTAGATTTCCCACATAGATTTGAACTTTCAAGAATTGCAGCCACGATGATTGTCAATATGTTTGTCCATTTAAATCCATACACAGACTTTTGACCCAAACTAGTGATTGTTTTAGGTTTAATTATTTCAACTAACATTTGGGGATCCCACACTTATATGGTAAGCAACATTCCTCAGGAGCTTTTGAGCGGTCTACGGGTATTATTACAAGGAAAGACTACTCTTTGAGCTTTCAAAGAGAAGCCAGTCCTCAGGTCATTGCCATCGCACAGCAGAGAGGCGGCAAACAACAATGAATTCTAGAATATTTAGGTTATGCTTATCCTCAGGTCAGTGCCACCGCACAGCAGAGAGGCACACAACCTATCTTCTTGTTACAGCAGCTTAATTTTATGTTGCACCAAATGCACCAATAACATAAGTCATTAGCTTGATAGCATTTTTATTTCATTTTATCGTGCTTTGCTCTATTTATGGTCATCCGCACACATTTGCGGCGTTTACATGCTCATTACCCCTTATTGGAATATAGTTGATTGTGTTAAGCAGTGATAAGATGGGAGCCCACAGTCAGTTGAACCACTTAGTTTGATCTTGAGATCACCAGTCAGGTCTAATCATCTATTGTGTTAAATCTACCGACGTATCGATTGTGGTCTAGCAACCTCTAGGTCTACTCTCATTGTGTTACCTTAGAGTTACCAGTTTTTCTATCATCTTCCCTTTATATTGCTTGGACAACACAGACTTATACTTTGAATTTTTGCACCTTTTGTGAATTAAAATTTCAAGGTCCCTCTTGATTTGTTCCTGTGTACTATCATATCCAAAGGGTTTGAATCGGTATCAAAGATACGATTTACCTTATATCAGCTTTCCACTCGTTCTACCTTTTTTTTAATGTTAACTTGCTCACATATCCTCCCCCTAAAATGCTAAAATCATAACTGGTTTAATTATTTTAGGATTTTAATAACCAGCAAAATAACATGTGTTTAAATTAAACAGACTAAAATAAATCAATAAAATAAAAGGAAATAATTAACTAACCTACATCGGACTACACATGATAATCATCACGAATAACATCAGTTTTCTTTTTAACGCTGTTGACCTCTAGCAAATATTGAAAACGTGGTTTATCAAAGGCTTTAGTGTAGAGGTCAGCGCGTTAAAAATCAGTATTAATTTTTACCACATCAATTAAGTTCTTTTCAAAACAGTCTCTTATGAAATGGTATTTAATACCGATATGTTTGGTCTTAGGATGTTGGACCGGATTTTTAGTTACTGCAATTGCAGCAGAGTTATCAACACAAATAGGAGTAGAGGAGAACATTAAACCGTAATCCCGCATTTGCTGTTGAATCCAGACGATTTGTGAACAGCAACTTGTAGCAGCAACATATTCAGCTTCACAGGTGGACAATGCAACCGATGTCTATTTCTTACACTGCCAAGTCACTAGTCTTCTCCCAAAGAATTGACACTCTGCGGATGTAGACTTGTAGTTCATCTTGCAGCCTCCGTAATCCGAGTCACTATACGCCGTGAGCTCAAAATCATTATCATGAGGATACCACAACCCAAGTGTGGGTGTACCCTTTAGATAACAAAAAATCCTTTTGACCCTGATCAGATGATTGACCTTAGGTTTAGCCTCATATCTAGAACATAAACATGTAGCATCCATGATATCAGGTCTTGAGGCAGTGAGATACATGAGGGATCCAATCATTTCTCGGTACATCGTGGAATCTACAAGATCTCCATTTTCATCAGTTGCTATGTCGTGATTCGTAGCAAGTGGAGTACCAGCAGCAGATGCATTCTCCATGTCAAAGCGATTGAGAATGTCTCCTACGTACTTGGTGTGATGTAGAAAGATCCCATTTGGTGTTTGATCCACCTGTAGCCCGAGAAAGAACTTCATCTCCCCCATAGCACTCATCTCAAACTCTTTCTTCATAACTGCTTCAAACTCTTTGCATAACGCTTCGTTCTTTGAACCAAAAAATTATGTCATCAACATAGATCTGTACAAGCAGTAGGTTGCCATCTTTCTCTTTAATGAACAGCGTGCAGTCAATTACTCCCATGTGAAAGCCGTGTTTCACAAGATGAGTAGATAGTTTCTCATACCAAGATCTTGGAGCTTGATGAAGCCCGTATAAAGCCTTGTCGAGCTTGTAGACTCTATCCCGATGATACGGATCTTCAAATCCCTCAGGTTGACTTAGATAGACTGTTTCTCTGATTTCCCCATGAAGGAATGCACTCTTCACATCTAATTGATAGACTTTAATCTTCATGTATAATGCATAGGCAAGGAATATACGAATGGCTTCCATCCGTGCCACGGGTGCAAACACCTCATTGTAATCAATTCCCTCGACTTGGCGAAAACCCTGAACCACCAAGAGCTTTGTTCCTGATAATGACCCCTCGGTCATCCTTCTTGCATTTCAAGACCCATTTGGTGCCAATTACTTTAGCACCTTTAGGTCTATCAACCAGAGTCCATACACCTAACTTCTTGAACTGAAGAAGTTCTTCTTGCATTGCACCTACCCACGCCTCATCATTTAGTGCTTCACTGACGTATTTTGGCTCAAATTGTGAGACAAAACACCGATAAGCACCATCATGAATATATGCCTTCTCCATACCTGAGGCGTAATCAGCTGAGTATAGCTGATTTCGGGTTAGTACTCCTGATCTAACATCTCCAATGACGTTGTCTAATGGATGATAGATGTTTAGTCGTGATCCTGGAGTAGTAGGAACAGCTACCTCAGAGACAAGATTATGAACATTTGGTTCTGCATGTGAGGTAGTTGGAGTTTGAGGCTCTGAAGTCAAAGGTGCATCACTGGTAGATGCTTGTGGAGTTTCAGGAATTGGAACCTGTTCCTCCTGACTATTCTGGTTATCTTCTTCAGCTTCATCTTCAGAGGAGGAGTCACTGTCGTCGATCGCTTCCCCTGACTGAGTAGATGATTTTCCCTGTGAGCTACATGTTGGTGTATTCAAGATATCATACATCATTCGTGTAGCTAACTCGTCATCCGAGGGAGAGAGAGGGATGTTGAAGGACTTGAAGAATCCATCATAGTCGAAAATGTAGGCGGGTCCTTTGCCAGTAGGTGGTGTGGTATATCGCTGAACGTCAACATTACACCACACTTGTACTAGACCCGTTGAGTTGTTGTAAACTCCTTGTTCGGTATGTTGTATCCTAGAAAGATGCCTTCATCTGCCTTCTCGCTAAATTTACCCTCTTGTGTCTTCTTCAGAAGTGTGCACGGCGCGCCAAATGGTTCGAGATACTCCAAGTTCGGTTTATGTCTTTGTAGTAGCTCGTAACATGTCTTTCCGTGGCGCTTGACTATCAGGACTCGATTCAGTGTATAACATGCATTTGCCACTACCTCATTCCACAATTGGATAGGCCGTTTCGAGTTTGCCAGCATAGTCTGTGATGTCTCTATCGAGCTTCTGTTCTTTCTCTCAGCAACACCATTCATCTGAGGTGTGTAGGCAGAAGTGAATTGATGCATAAGTCCCTTGTCCTTGCAGTATGTCTCCATCCACTGGTTCTTGAATTCCATTCCGTTGTCTGAGCGTACTTGTCTAACTTTCAGCTTGTAGAGAGATTCCAGTGTGGTTACCAACTCCTTGAATGACTCAAATGTTTCTGATTTGAATTTTAGAAACATTACCAAAGTGAACCTTGAGTAGTCATCAGTGACCACAAAACAGTACAAGTCGCCTGCAATGCTCTTTGTACTGACTGGACCAAACAGATCCATGTGAGGAAGTTCAAGAGGTAGTTCAAGACTTCTTTGTCTGTTTGCCTTTCTTGCAAGCTACACAAAAGTCAGGAAGCTGGAAGTTCTTGACATTAACTCCTCTTACCAGATCCTTCTGAATCAAATGATTCATCTTCCTTTGACTAATGTGTCCCATTCTCCGATGCCAGGAGATGGAATCCTTTTCAGTAGCTTTAGATAGAAAACACTAAACCTCATGATCCATTATAGAAGCTGTTGACAGATCCAAGACATAAAGATCTTTATATCTTGAAGCAGTCATCAAAACTTGGTCCTCTGGGATCACGTAGTCTTTCTTTAGTACGTAACACTTCTTGTTGTTGAAGATGACTTTAAATCCCTTATCACATATTTGGGAAACAGAAAGTAAGTTATTTTGTAGTTGTTGAACGTAGTTCACTTTATCAAACTTAACTTTCTGATTCCCCACTTCTCCCTGGGCTGTGATATAGCCACCCTTGTTTCCCGCAAACGAAACATGTCCTCCTTTTATTTGCTTGACGTTTGATAAAAGAGCTCTGTTTCCTGTCATGTGCCTGGATGCTCCGCCATCTACTATCCACGTGTTAGTTTCAGCACTGTATCGAACACCCTGCACACACAAAGTAAAGGATTAGTTTGGATTAGGAATCCAAGCCTTTACTGGCTTGGGTTTCCCTTAGGTATCACACATCATAAATTCTACCCATCGACCCTTAGAGGAAGAGGGTATCTTAGGTTCCTTCTTTTCATTATTATCAGACACAGAGGATGTCTTCTCCTTCCATAATCAAGATTTGTGCAATGCTTGTTTGTGATAAACAGTCGACTGACTCACATGATGAATGTTAGATTCACTAGTTCTTCTAGGTGGAGTAAGAGAAATCCTCTTAGAAGACCTAGGCTTTGAAACCTGAAGTTCAATCTTCTTCCTAGGTGTCTGATAGCTGTGACAATAGGAGGCAATGTGTCCATATTCACCATAGTTGTAGCACGACATGCTATCAACTTTATGATTAAACTTTCTTTGTGGAGAAATGTGTGACACTCTAGTAACATAACTCACTCTAGGTTTTGACTCTGGTTCTTTGGTTGTTTTCTCAGGTTTAACAAAGTTAACTATTTTAACCTGTTTAACATCCTTTTCTTTTTGGTTAATTGGTTTTTGACTTGAGATATGTGAAAGATTAACCTTAGAAGTCTTTTTAGGTCCTGATTTCACTCTGTTTGACCCTGACTTTAAATTAACCTTTTCACACTCCTTTTCCAGATTAACAAAAAGCAATTTATCCTTTGCCTTTGAAGTGGCCTCCTTTTGTTTGTTTCCAGAGTCAAGAGATGAACATAAGGAATCTGGATCACTAATAAGAGGAGTAGACACCATATGATCCTTGATGGGATTATTATTTATCGGTCTAGTCTTAGCGTTCATCAACGTCTGAGGTGGTGGTGGAACCACTTTATAACCCAATCCCTCCCTGTTGTTCCTTTATCTCACTAACTGTTGGACTATGTGTGAAGAACTAGTCCAACTGTGCAGTTTCTGTTTTAATGAATTTACTTCTACTTCTAGAACTGCCTTTTCCTTCTTAGTGTCTTCTAGGGAGTTTAGATAATACCTAATGTCATTAGCTTGGTTAAAAGCAACTACTTCAGTTCCCTAAGCTGTTTAGTCAAAAGCCTATCTTTTCTTTATAACTGTGCTCATTTTGTTTTAATACCCTATTAGCCTCAGTGCATAGTTGCAAATCTTTTACTAAGTTATCATTATGATCTAATAACCTAGCAAATCTTTTGCAAATTTACCATCTATGCTATTCCTAAAGGTATCACAATCAGAACAAGCATGATTATTAAACATTTGGTCAGTAGTACTTACCTGAGTTGATTCAGAAGAGTTAGCCATCAACGCACATCAGATGTCTCTAGTTCAGGTGATTCTCTCTTTTCTGTCCCTGACGTGGTAGTCTCCTCTTTAGGCTTATAACTGACCTCGGTTGCAGTTGCTTCTTCACTGTGTGACATCGATATCTCAACTGCTAGATCTCCTTCACTAGCGGAATCACTGTCAATATCTTCTACACTTGCAATGTTTGATTACCCTGGTGAGACAAACCTAAAACTCCAATCCTGTCCTTCATCATGATGAGCAGTCAAGGCTTTTGAATCCTTGGTTGATGAAGTAGAACTGGTAGCTTGTTTGTCTTGACGAGTGAAGGACGAGAACGGGTTCCCGTTACCCGTCTTCTTAGGCTTGACACATTCTCTTTTGAAGTGCCCATTCTCTCCACACTTGAAGCAGGTCACTTTGCTCTTGTCAAAGCCAAATGTGGTATCCTTAGTAGCTACCAAGTTCTGTCCGTTTGTGTTTTACAAACTTCTTTGCCCTCCATACACCACTAGCTAAAGCCCACATTATATCCATCCTCTCAAGCTCCATTTCATCCACCTGCTCGTAGTCCTCGTCTGCCAGATGGCAGTTTCCAATCTTCCCAGCAACGGGTTCATCATAAGAATGGACCATTGCAGCCAAAAGATCCATGTGTTCTCGAGCTACTTCCACCGTTACATTTCTGAGATTCTCGGTCTCCAGTTTAGTAGCACTTGCTTTGGATCCAATATAGTGGGAACAAGAAAGTCCCGATGTGTCTGATCCTGAAGGAGATGCATGTGAAGGACCCGATGAGCTAGACACAAATGCAGTCTGGAGAGGTGCTCCAGATGTCTTAGCTTGAGGCGTGGCATTGTATAAAGCTAGATTTTGATTGTATGAAGACTTCTGAGCTCTATACTTCATCCTAAGTGACTCTTCTTGCAACTTAAGAATGAAGTCATTAATATCCAGTTTTATCAGCATTCCATTCTGTCTAAGATTAGACACGAATGAAGCCCACTTTTCAGGTAATCCGTCTGCAAAGTTAGTAACTTTCTCTTCCATGGTAGTAGCCACCCCATGTGTATGCAGTTCACTCATCACATGGTAGAATCTATCTATAACGTCGTCTAAACTCTCATTTCCCATCGATGAGAATTTATCGAATTCCTTCTTTAACTCCTTAGCCTTGATTGCCTTCAACGAAGCATTCCCGTCGTACCTCTTTTCTAGCTCATCCCAAAGTTTCTTGGACTGCTTATTCTCTGAGTACTGGTGGAATATGTCTTTAGGGATAGACTGTGTAATCAATGCATAAACTCTTTTCTCTACATTGTATTTAACTTTCTGCGCGTCCGTCATCCCTCCTAACGTGAGCTTAACTCCATCAGCTCCCACCGGTGTAATATATCCAATCTCAATGGCTTCCCACAGATTCGGATCCACTCCATTGAGGTAGATCTCAAAACGTTGTTTCCAGTGGGGAAACTCATCTAATGTCAAGAGCTTTGGTGGTTTATTATGATTACCCACCTCACACTCAAGCAACAACAGGTTCTGTATCCTAGAGTCCGTCCCAGCAGTAAAGGCTGACATTTGATCTTCCATGGCGAATAACTTTAGGTCTAATAAAACAAACTGTCCCTAGTGCGACTGAAGGATGCGAATGTCTAGTCGTGCGTATGAACTCTACGACTGGTTCAATCGTGCGGCTGAACTAAGCGATTGGTTCGGTGCAAATGAATCTGATGCGTATGAGCACTGCGAACGAACGGTTCAATCGTACGAATGGAGATGCTACTAGGTCCAATCGTGCGTCTGGGCATGCGAATGAAGTCCAGTCGTGCGAATGGATCACTCGTGCGACTGAAGCTGCTGTTTTGCGAAAATTTCTAGGTTAAATGTGTTTCAGCCGTAAAAATTCGAATTTTCGCAAGGTCTAATCGCCTATGTCCGTAGAAACCAAACTTTTATGAGCAGCGAACGTCCAAGATCACTTTTGACACCAAAGATTGCGTTTTAAGTTCAAAAACACAAACTTTTTATCAATCATGATTGAATCACACGTAATAAAGAGCCAAAGCTCTGATACCACTTGTTAGGACCTGGTATTTGAACAAAATACCTGGAGATTAGCGTGTAAACCATATCAAATAGTGCGGAATCCTATTTGATTGGCGATCCAATCAGTGAGAACACACGAGGAATCAATCAAGAATTGAAACTAACATTAGAAATTGATTGGGAATCGATCTAATGTGTTCTATGAACTTGGAGAACGAATTGTGAGGGTTCTGGACGGCTAAAGTACGTCTGGAATCGTAATTAATCAAAAGCTCTTATTTTTCACGAATTGGGTTGTATTTATAGGTTGGTAATATTCAATCGTGTGACTGAACGATTAGTATGGTTCAGTCGTGCGATTGAAACATGCGGTTGATTCATCCGCACGACTGAGTGTTCAGTCGTGCGACTGAGCCAATCTTACGTGTCAATCATACGACTAATCCAGTCTCCCGGTTCAGTCGTGCGATAGAGTCATTCGAATGAAGTTATTCATGCTTATGATTCATTCGCATGGGCCATTCGCATGAGAACTTCATTAAGTTAAGTTTGAATGTATTAATTAATAAACATTATGTGTAACAATTCTAACAACCACAAACCTAATTAATCAATTTAATATCAACTCATTAACGAAATATTAGTCATTACAAATCACAAACAACCAATATCATTTCATTAATCATATCGAATTACACCAGAATCAGATAAACAAGATCTATTACATTTCATATCATGATCTAGGGACATACATGTATCAACAGATAAGGATTGGGATACAAGGAAAGGTAGGATTGTGTCGAGTGTGAAACCCCTTGAGACTGTGAGGTGGGTGAGGTTGCTAGATCCCCTTCCTCAACAACTTCAAAGTTTTGAGAAATGGTTTTATGATCACAATACTAGGGAGGTGATGATAAGGTTGAAGAATAGGGTAGAATACTGGTTGTTTGATCCTATGGAGATATTTTCCTTTTGTGTTGAAGACCTACTTTTTTTTGTGTGAGAATCATATCAAAGTAGGGGCAGGAGCTGAAACGCACAAAGAGGTAGGCCTGTTCATGATGGTTGCCAACAAGGGAAGGGTATTCGGGTTGAAGCTAAGAAATTGGCCCAGATGGTTTGTGAAAAAGATGAGTTGAGAATGGACGTGCGGGATTTATCAAAACAAAATGAGTAGGCATGTTAACGTGTCAAGGAAGCTACTACACCATGAGCTGACCAAGGAGAATCATTGGCTAAAGCTTCTGAGGATGATGATCAAGACAAACGAAGAGCTGACCAAGGAGAATCATTGGCTAAAGCTTCTGAGGATGATGATCATATCTGAGGTGGTTGAAGTCACTAGAGTTAAAAAGACAAACGAAGACTGATAAAGACAGTGAGACCCAACCTAGGGGGAGTATTGAAGATCGAGTATAAGTTGGACTCACCATAGATTAGATTTTGGTTATGTTTAATGGTAGTAGGATTAATATTAGTTTACTTTTGTAAATTTGTTAGTTTGTTAAGTTTTTGCTGCCCCGCGAAACTATAGTTTTGCTCATAGGAAGCTATTAGTTTCGCCCGGCGAAACTATTTGTATTAGTCGGGCAAAACTGTGTATTGGCAAGATAGTTTCGCTGGAAGCAAAACTATCAACAAAACTATTAGTACTATATATAGATTTGTTCTTTTTCATTGTGAGGATTCTTGTGAAACCGTAATCTGTTTATCATTGATGCAAGTGCCGTTTTTTCTTAGAAATATTTTGAGCTTTGTTATATTGTTAGTATTGGATTATGATTGTTACATTTTGAATACTTTTAGGTTCTTCATCATCATCAAAGTGTTTGTTGTTATATTTAAATGGGTGTTCACACCCGTATGTATCTCTGCATGTGTTGCCGGTGGGGTTTGAAATGGGTGATTGTATTGGTATGATTATGATATGTATATGTGTTTGTGCCAGAAATTGGCCCATGTGCCCAAGTGTTTCCCAGAGCCTGAAACCCATGTGCCTAATAGTTCCCATGCACCTATGATATTGCCTAAATTGGTTAAGTATTCCCATGCACCCAACAACCCATGTGCCTAGGTGTCCATGCTCCCAAGTCAGGCACATGCACCTGCATAGTGCCTGAACGCCCAAAACATTGTCCAAAAACCCTAAGTGTTGGTCCATGTGTCGATATAGTGCCCATGCACCTGAAAGTTTCCCATGCGCCTAAGTGTTGCCATGTGCCTGAAAGGCCATACGCCTAAATAGTGCTCATGCGCTAAAAAGCCTTAGATTTTTTCTGGAATTTTGGGAAAAATGTAAATTCAGCCTTTGACTTGGGATGTTCCTAGGGGTGATGTAAGATGACAATATGATGTTGAAGGATGTTGCATGTGATGTTATGATGATGCCATGTATGGTTATGTTTATGTATACGTTTATGTTCCTTATTTTGCATGATTATTTCCATGGCATTGTTTGGTATAATTAATATCAATAAATGAAAAGTAGTGTGTAATAAAAAGTGGAATGTAAGAATGAAAGAATGCATCATTGTTGGATTCTTTATACCCAAGACAAATAGAACATTGATGTGGTTAATACGTTACGATCCAAGTCGGGTCATACCCAATAACAAGCTTAGCAAACACCAAATAATATTTAATTGATGATATGATCATGCAATTAAATAAATACACCAACTTAGAAAATGGGTTTTCTAAATAAGTTGAACAACTTATATGGATATTTTGTTCAGGGATATTATTTGAAATGTTGTTTAATTAGTTAAATAACATCAAATAATAAAAGTGTATATGTTATATAATTAAAAGGTTAATTGTATGTCTATTTTAAACAATTAGTTTAACAAAGATTAAAAGGGAGTTTTTGGGGGGAAAACCAAAAGGAGATTTGGGTTCGGCCGCCCCTTAGAGTTGCTCTCTCCTGTTGTTTTCTTTTGAAGTCTTGGATCCTTGAATCTCCTAGAACACACACACACTTCACCTTGTCCTCTCTCATATGCAAAAGGGTCACAAGAACATCAACTCTTCTTGTGGAAGAAAGAGTTCACGGCTAGAACAAAGCTCCAGCAGCTTTCTTGATAGTTCACGGTTGGAACAAGGCACCAACAGCCTTCTTGATCCGATTTTGGTGCTCAAATCCTAGCAAGAGTGGTATTTTCTTGATGCTTGTGGGTATGGATGCTTGAGGACACCTCTCCTTGGTGTTTTGGTCATTCAAAAACCTCATTCTTCTTCACCCAAATTCATTTTTCTGTAGCTCTACAAAAGGTAGTTTGTATGACTTATGTTCTTGGGTTTGTTGATATTATGATATGAACCGTGATTTTCAGATTACAAATGATAATATTAAGGTTTTAATCCGCTGCGTTTTCATAGTTTAAAATGGTTAAACTACTTTGATATGGTCCACAAACCCACATTGGCATCTAGAGCCGGATATGTGGATGACTTGTTTCTTTTGTCCTGTAAAATTGTTTTTATGGGGCTTTAACAACCAAAAGGGGCTGTTATAATTCCCAAACCTTTCAAGGTTATATCTAGCATGCTTGTGATTAAACCTTGAAAGAAAGATATCAAGTAGTTGATTGTGTTTGTTTGGACAAAACACCCTAATTCCTGGTTTATGTTGGCTGAAAATTTAGGGTCATGTTGGGATTTATTTGGTTTTTGAATGTTGTATATGATGATTCATATTGATGCATAACCTAGCCTTGACCTTGTGTTGATTTAGTTTTTAATGGATGTTTGTTTTGGTTGATTTCATTCATAATGGTTTGTAATATATTCTTTTGTGTTTAGTATTTAGATGTAATTTATTTATTCATTCAATGGCTTTAATTTTATTAGAAAATTTGTATTAGGATATAAATTTTATAAAAGAAGATGCACAAGATGGAAGCACAAAAGGAAGACACAAGAGAAGGACTTGAAGCCTTTGGATGCAAGTTCAAGTGGGGGTCTTTGGATATGTGGTCTTTTGTGTTGTGTTCAACCCTTAGGAATGACCAAATGACAACACTTGTGATGGCAAACAAGTGTTGTTAAGATAGTGGCTATTGTTATGCACATGTAGTTGTTTGATATATGCTTGTTTGATTATTCATTTTATGTTGATTGTTTGATATGTGGATATGCTTAACAATCTAAATAAATTATCATAACAAGCTGAATTTTTTGGTTCCTAATCATTAAGTGACTAATAAAAGGTTATTAAAAGGATTAATTATTTCAAAATTAAAGAGGTTTTATTAAAAGAAACCATAGGGTACCATGTATTTGAAAGCATGTGATACAAGGTACATAGAGTTTTCATAACTAGAATTAATGGAAACTTAAATCTCTTTGGAAACAAGTTTAACACCATCCTTTTACACGACACTCGAATCACTTGAGAACTACTTGTGGGATAAAGGTCACCTAACCACTTTTAGGGACCTTGTGTCTTTGAGGTGGGCTTAACATACTTGTGGGATAAAGCTCACGTAACCACTTGTATGTGTAAACTCACACGTGTGTGTAAGTATGACGACTTGAATTGGAAACCATGTGCATAGGGTCACCGAAGCATGGCGTACAATGGTGTTGATGGGATTTTACATGCTGACTAAACATAAGATGTTTAACCGAACCCATAAAGCTAGAAGTTGCAATAGGTTTCAATTGTCAAATGTTGACTACTTTGTTAAGTTAAATAACATGATCGAGGTCACCTAACCATCATTTAAATGTAATGTTGGATTCTAGATTTTAATTATTAATTTTCTATAAGACGTGTAAAGGGTATTAATAATTAAAATTGATCGGTATTGTAGATCCTTACCGAAGTCATATTAACCATTTATTATGTAAACGCAGCGGAGTTAAGGTCAAAAACATGAGTTTATGTATCATATATACTTGTTAAAACAAAATCCAAGACAAGGATCTATTTATATGGACGAACATACTATCAAAAACTCAAGAACACATTACTACCTTTGAAACGTGGGGAATGATGCAAGAAAATGATGATTTTTGAAAGCTAAGACTTCAATATAGAAGCCCTCAAGAGATGATACCCACAAGCCCTTCCAAGACACCTACTTGTTAGGTAGTAAAACACAAACTTGCTACTCGGAATTTTGAGGCTTGCAAAGCTGATTTTCGGCCAAGAAGAAGTAGAGAGAACTTGCTTGTGTGTGTGAGAGAAAAGGTGTTTCTATGGACGAGTGTTAGAGTGGGTTTTTGTTGCATGAACCAAGACCAAAAGAAGGATTCCCAAGGCCAAAAGGGGCGGCCGAATTGACCCCCAAGTGGGTTTCCCTCCTATTTTCTTTTATAAAATGTTACACTCTAACCCTTTCTTTTATAAAACGAAAACCGTTTTTAATTTTATAACACTAGAACACTTTCATTATCATTGTTTAACTAAATTAAATAATGAAACAAATGATTTCTCATGAACAAATCATCTACATATTGTTTTTCATTTATAAAAGAAATGTTTTAGAAAACATGTTTTCTAAATTGGTGCTAACATTTATTTGTATGATCTTATCAACGAACAAATATTTATTGGTGTTTGTTTGGCTTGTTATTGGGTATGACCCGACTTGGATCACAACGTACTAACCACATCAATCTTATATGTGTCTTGGGCATATAAGATCCATCATTCTTCCACTTGCACAATTCATAGAAAAATTGATGTAAGCAGTAAATACCGCCTAACGGTTTACTACCCTTAATACGTATGACTAGGTGCCATTTAATAACATCATCTCCTTCAAGTACCATACTTGAAATGTTTTAGGTGAATTAATCATCCATCATTTTGTTACAGATGTCATGTTAAATCCCAGAGACACAGAATTGTCATTCTTCGATGATTTAGCTTTAACAGGCCTTAGATATCTAACTCTCACGAATAAGAGGAACAAATTCCATCTTGACTACATACGTCTGTCACAATTACCTTATATCATACCTGAACCTAGCCTTACGTACTATTAATTTTCAAAACAGCAAAGCACTAAGTCAAAGTACGATACTTGGTGAATATCAAGACTCAATATGTATCTCAGGTCTGAGGATACAATGATATTCGCCTTTACTCAATACTTCTTATGACTAATCATAAAGATTCCATGCAGAAATAATAGAGAGCAGTCAGTCCTATATCTATATCCCATAGATATCAATGAACCTTCGTAGCACCTTTTGTTCTATATTCATACTTTATGAATATCAACCATCCAGTTCATTATAGTCTTACATTCATAGTTGTTCCCACAAGTATGATCGACTACAGACGTTTAGAATAACTTACTTATTCACGGATTTAAACATGCTAAAGTAGAAGAACAAATGAAGATTATAACCATATAATTAAGTCAAATAACATAAGTTCCAATATCTAAATACAAAATTTGATCATGTCCAATCACTAGAAGATCAAAGTCCTAAGGCACAAGTATGACTTTCACGCTTTGACCTATCCAGGAGCTTCGTGAATGGATCTGCAATGTTTCGATCGGTGTGAACTTTGCGAATACATATCTTTCCTTTTTCAACTTCATCCCTTATGTAGTTGAATCTCCGTTCAATGTGCCGAGTCTTTTGATGTGCACGAGGTTCCTTGATTTGAGCAATCGCACCCTCGTTATGATAACCAAGTTTGGGAATGGTAGCAACGACCCCTAGATCAGAAATGAACTTCCTAAGCCACGCAGCTTCTTGAGCTGCCAATGAGGCGGTGATGTATTCTGATTCTATTGTAGATAGTGCCACTACATCTTGCTTTGAGCTTTTCCAAGAGACCGCTCCTCCATTCATAATGAAGACATATCCCGACTGTGATCGAGAATCATCTCGATCAGTTTGGAAACTCGCATCCGTGTAACCCTTTACAACGAGTTCCTCCTCACCAGATCCATATATTAAGAACATGTCCTTAGTATTTCTAAGGTATTTCAAAATACTTTTAACAGCCATCCAATGACTATTACCAGGATTCTGTTGATATCTACTTGTCATGCTTAGAGCACATGACACGTCTGGCCTAGTACATATCATTGCATACATGATGGATCCTATAACAGATGCATATGGGACTCCATTCATTCATTCTTGTTCAACCTTTGAACTAGGACATTGAGATGAGCTCAATATAGTCCCCTTTTGAATAGGTACCAAACCATTCTTAGAATTCTCCATCTTGAACCTTTTCAAGATCTTTTTCAATGTATGCACTTTGGTTTAAACCTATCAACAGTCTTGATCTATCCCTATAGATCTTTATTCCCAAGATATAGGCGGCTTCACCAAGATCCTTAATGGAAAAACCGTTTCCAAGCCAGGCTTTTACACCTTCCAAGGTTGGAATATCGTTTCCAAGTAGTAAAATGTCATCGACATATAATACAAGGAAAGTAATAGTGCTCCCACTAGCTTTCTTATATACACAAGCTTCATCAGTGTTTTTGATGAAGCCAATTTTCTTTACTTCATCATCAAAACGGTGATTCCAACTTCTTGACGCTTGTTTCAATCCGTAAATTGACTTCTTTAACTTGCATACCTTGTTAGGATGTTTTGAATCGACAAAACCTTCAAGCTGTTCCATATGGACATCTTCGTCAAGTTATCCATGAGGAAGGTGGTTTTGACATCCATTTGCGAAATCTCATAGTCATAATATGCTGCTATGGCAAATAATATCCTCATAGACTTTAGCATTGTCGCAGGCGAAAAAGTTTCATCATAATCAACCCCTTGAGTTTGAGTGAAACCTTTTTGCTACAAGTCTAGCTTTATAAGTATCCAAATTCCCATGCATATGAGTTTTCTTCTTGAAAACCCACTTACTTCCAACTACCTTGGACTTAATAGGTGGTGCAACCAATTCCCAAACTTGGTTATCATACATGGATTGCATCTCAACGTTCATGGCTTCTTGCCATTTATCAAAATCAGGTTTTGACATTGAATCATGGTATGTGGTTGGTTCATCCGAATCTACCACATAGCATCCGTCCATGAAAAGTCCATATCTCTCACGAGGAACACAAGTTCTACCAGATCTGCGAACGTTTTGTGTATCTTGATCATCCATATGATCATTCTCAACATCCTCATGTTGAGTGCTAGTATCAACCAAATGTGTATCGTCTTGTGAATCTTGAACCTCTTCAAGTTCCACTGTTCTTCCACTAGTTTCTTCCGAAAGGAACTTAGTTTCTAAGAACTCTGCCTTTCGAGCAATAAACACTTTCTGTTCTGTTGGATTATAGAAATAATATCCAATACAATCTCTAGGATATCCAATGAAGATACACTTTGTGGATCGGGCTTCCAGTTTGTTTTAAGTGCATTGCTTAGGAAAAGCCTCACACCCCCAAATTTTTAAATATGATAATGATGGAACCCTTCCATGCCATACTTTGAAAGGTGTCCGTTCCACTTTCTTGGTTGGGGCCATATTTAAAATACGGGCCACAGAGAGCAATGCGAACCCCAAAATGATAGTGGTAGTGTACTTCTAGCCATCATAGATCGAACCATATCCAATAGAATCCGATTCTTCCTCCAGACACACCATTTTGTTGGGGTTATTACACAATTTTTCAGCTTGTTTAACCATTTAAACTGTGAAACGCAGCGGAAGATAATCATTATAACATTTTATAATGTGAAATTTCAGCTTTATTTTGATGCTATAAGTTGTAAACAAAACCACAAACAGAGGACCTTTAGTATGTAAGTAATACTAGCTATGCATACATAAACGTACATGATATGGCAGCCACAAAAAGGGCTGCCAAACTACCTTTCTCCAGCAAGAAAAACAACAAAGAAAGAGGTATTGGATGCTTGAAATCGGCCAAGAGCTCAAAGTAGAGGTCCTCAATCTTGTATACCCAAAGCTTGTTGCAAGAACCCTTCTTGTTAGGGAGAAATTACACCACAAAGGAGCTCCAAGAACTCTTTCTTCCTGCTGGAAAAATCCAAAAGTTTTAGGGAGAGAGAGGAGCCTTTTTTTCAATCTTGCATGTATGGATTGAAGAGAGTAAGAGTGTGTAGCTAGTTAATATTGTGTGTTTTCAAGACATAAAATGTCCAATAGGATCAAAGGGGGCGGCCAAATAAAATGGAGATTCAAAATCATTTTCCCTCCTTAAAACTACTAACACATATATTAGAATTAGCCATGTAACATGCATTGAAATGTCACAATTTAGACATATGATTAAATGTGACATATGTCCCTTTTAATTAAACAATTTAATTAAGGTACACTCATATATTATTATTGTTATTTAAACCCCTTTTAAATGAGAAGAATAACAATAAATTCATCAACAAATTATCCTTATAATTGTTCCATCTCTCATGCAATTTATTTAGAAAACCCATTTCCTAAATTTGGTGTAAATATTTAACTGTATGATCATATCATCAATTAAATATCAATGGTGTTTGCTAAGCTTGTAATTGGGTATAACCCGACTTGGATCATAACGTACTAACCACATCAATATTCTAAGTGTCTTGGGCACATAGAATCCTACAATCTCCCACTTGCCCAAGATTCATAGAAGATTGATGCAAGCAGTAAATACCGCCTAACAACGGTTTACTACCCTTAATACGCATGACTTATAGCCATTCAATAACATCATCCCGTTCAAGTACCCTACTTGAATGATTTAGGTGAATCAATCATCTATCCTTTTGTTACAGATGTCATGTTAAATCCAAGGACACAGAATGATCATTCCTTGTTTATTTAACTTAATCAGGCCTTAGACATCTAACTCTCAACGAATAAGAGGAACAAATTCCATCTTGACTACACAGTTTCTCACAAACACCTCGTGTTGTACCTGAACATACCCTTATGTACTGTCCACTATTTCAGGACAGTGAAGAATTAGCTCAAGGTATAATACTTGGTGATTATCAAAACCCAATGTATCTCAGGTCGGAGGATACCAAATGATATTCGCCTTTACTCAAAATTACTTATGATCAATCGATAAGATTCCATGTAGTAAAATTTGAGATGCGGGTTAGTCCAATATTTGTATCCCACAAATATCTATGAACTTTGGTAGCAACCCATTGCTCTATATTCATCCTAATGAATATCAACCAATCCAAGTTCATAATAGTCTTACCCTCATACTTGTTCCCACAAGTCTGAACGACTACAGACATTTAGAGTAAACAATTTACTCATGGATTAAACATGCTAAATTGGAACATTAATTAAAACATTATAACCAAAATTATATTCAAATAATAAAGAGTTCCACATATCCAAATACAAAATTTACAGATCAAATCCAATCACTAGAATATCGAAGTCCCATGGCACAAGTATGACCTTCATGCTTTGCCTTTTCAAGGAGCTTCGTGAGAGGATCCGCAATGTTTTGATCCCTGTGAACTTTGCGAATACATATCTTTCCCTTTTCAACTTCATCTCGTATGTAGTTGAATCTCTGTTCAATGTGCCGAGTCTTTTGATGTGCACGAGGTTCCTTGATTTGTGCAATCGCACCCTCGTTGTCACAAAAATCTCTAGGGGATCCTGAATGGAAGGGACTACCCTAGATCGGATATGAATTTCTTCAGCCATGCAGCTTCCTGTGCTGCCATTGAAGCGGCGATGTATTCTGACTCTGTAGTGGACAACGCTACGACTTCTTGCATTGAGCTTTTCCAAGAAACAGCTCCCCCATTCAGAATAAATGTATGTACCCCGATTGAGATCGTGAATCATCTCGATCAGTTTGAAACTCGCATCTGTGTAACCTTTTACAACGAGTTCCTCTTCACCAGACCCGTAGATCAAGAACATGTCCTTAGTCCTCCTTAGGTATTTCAAAATGTTCTTGACAGCCATCCAATGACTATCTCAAGGATTTTGCTGGTATCTACTTGTCATGCTTAAAGCGCATGACAGGTCCGGTCTAGTGCATATCATTGCATACATGATGGATCCTATAGCAGATGCATATGGGATTGCCTTCATTCTATTCTGTTCCTCCTTTGAGCTTGGACATTGAGTCGTACTCAATATTGTCCCTCTTGAATAGGTACAGTACCTTTCTTAGAGTTTTCCATCTTGAACCTTTTCAAGATTTTGTCAATGTATGCACATTGATTCAAACCAATTAGCCGCCTTGATCTATCCCTATAGATCTTTATTCCTAGAATATAGGCGGCTTCACCAAGATCTTTGATGGAAAAACAACTTCCAAGCCAGGTTTTTACACATTCCATGGTTGGAATGTCATTTCCAAACAGTAGTAAGTCATCAACATATAATACTAGGAGGTTATTGTGCTCCCACTAGCCTTCTTATACACACAAGCCTCATCAGCGTTTTTGATGAAGCCGAATTTTTTTACTTCCTCATCAAAACGGTGATTCCAGCTTCTCGATGCTTGTTTCAATCCATAGATTGATTTCTTCAATTTGCATACTTTATTAGGATGTTTTGGAACGACAAAACCTTCAAGTTGAACCATATAGACATCTTCCTCAAGATATCCATTTAGGAAAGCGGTTTTGACATCCAATTGCCAAATCTCATAATCATAATGAGCAGCTATGGCAAACAATATCCTTATAGACTTTAGCATCACTACAGGAGAGAAAGTTTCATCATAATCAACCCCTTGAGTTTGAGTGAAACCCTTTGCTACAAGTCTAGCTTTATAAGTATCCAAGTTTCCATGCATATCGGTTTTCTTCTTGAAAACCCATTACTTCCAACTACCTTCGAATTAAGAGGTGGTACAACAAGTTCCCAAACTTGATTGTCATACATGGATTGCATCTCAACGCTCATGGCTTCAAGCCATTTGTCACAATCCAAATTGGACACTGCATCATGATATGTGGTTGGTTCATCTGAATCTACCACATAGCATCCATCCATGAAAAATCCGTATCTTTCAGGTGGATTACTAATTCTACCACTTCTGCGAACGTTTTGTGTGTATTGATCAACCACTTGATCTTCCTCAACATCCTCATGTTGAGTGCTAGTTTCAACCAGATATGCATCGGGCTGTGGTTCTTGATCTTCCTCAAGATCCACTGTTCTACTACTAGTTCCTTCCATAAGGAACTTTGTTTCTAAGAACTCACCCTTTCTAGCAACAAACACCTTTTGTTCTAGTGGATCATAGAAATAATATCCCATAGAATCTCTAGGATATCCAATGAAGATACACTTGGTGGATCGGACTTCCAATTTGTTTGGGGTGGGAGTCTTAACATAAGCCTCACAACCCCAGACCCTCAAGTATGATAGGGATGGAACTCTTCTATGCCATATCTCAAAAGGTGTCTTTTCCACCTTTTTGGTTGGGGTTATATTAAGAATACGGGCCGCGGAGAGCAAAGCGAAACCCGAGAATGATAGAGGCAATGTGCTTCTAGCCATCATAGATCGAACCATATCTAATAAGGTTCGATTCCTCCTCTCAGACACACCATTATGTTGTGGTGTTCCAGGTGGAGTGAGTTGTGAGACAATCCCACAACTTTTAAGATGATCTTGAAACTCATCACTTAGGTATTCACCACCTCTATCTGTGCGGAGAATTTTAATTGACTTGTTGAGTTGATTTTCTACTTCATTTTTGAAGATTTTGAACATTTCAAAAGCTTCATCTTTATGCCTTAATAAGTACATATACCCATAGCGACTATAATCGTCGGTAAAGGTAATGAAGTATTTTTCACCATTCCTAGTCATTGGCTTAAAAGGACCACATACATCCGAATGTATGATACTAATAAATCTTTTGCCCTTTCGTTAGTTCCACTAAAGGGTGCCTTAGTCATTTTTCCTTGTAAACAAGATTCACATACATCAAATGAATCACATTCATTTGTTTTTAAAAGACCATTCTTTTGAAGTGTTTGTATACGTTTCTTGTTTATATGACCAAGACGACAATGCCAAAGGTAGGTATCACTCAAATCTAATTTGAGTCTTTTGGTGGTTGCTTGGTATATTGAGCTATCATATGTTGTGTTTTCATGAACCAATTCATAAATACCATTACAAGGTATAGCCTTAAAATAAAACATATGATTTAAAGAAACATGAATGTCATTGTCAACAAACTTGAAATCATAATCATATTGTCTTAACGGGAACAAGATAATGTTCCTAGTCAAACTAGGAGCATATAATACATTATGTAAAATGACTTCCAAACCACTTGGAAGCTTCAAAATGTAGTCTCCTTGGGCTTCCACGTGAACCTTTGCACCATTGCCCATGAAAAGACTTATTTCCCCTTTCTCATAATGCTCATTTCTTTTGAACCCCTGCAACAAATTGCAAATGTGAGTTCCACATCCGGTATCTAATACCCATGTGTTAGAAGAAATAACATTTAGCTCAACATATATCATATAAATTATACCTGAGGTTTGCCCCGCATCCCTCTTTTCTCTCATCTTTGAGATAGACTGGACAGTTTCTCATCCAATGCCCTATCTCACCACACTTGAAGCATGGTCGTTTACAGCAACCTTTTGCTTCTTCTCTTTGGGCTTCGGAGGTTCCGTCCTAACAACCATCTTCCCCTTTCCCCTAACTTGCCCCTTTCCTTTTGCAACAATTGCCTTAGGAGGGGGTAGAGACCTTCTCTTTCTCCCACCTTCATTAATGGTGAGAACGGGTAAAACCCTTTTACCCATTCCCGCCTCGGCTGTTTTGAGCATTGAATGAAGTTCATTTATGCTTTTGTCCCATCCGTTCATGTTGTAATTCATGACGAACGCCTCAAACCTTTTAGTTAGGCCATTAAGGATCAAATCCGTGGCCAACTCCTTTGAGACAGGACAATTTAGCCTTTGAAGGCGGTCGATGTGGCTTTTCATCTTAAGAACATAAGATGAAACCGATTGGGATTCCTCCATCTTACATGCATGAAGCGCTCGAACCGTTTCGAAGCGTTCCACCCTAGCTTGTTGCTGGAATGTTTCCCGCAACTGAGTGATCATGTCATAAGCTCCATGGAGTTCATACTCCTTTTGGAGGTCGGGTGTCATACTTGCTAACATTAGGCAAGAGACTTGGACGGAGTCTTCCACATATTTAACCCAATCATTATAGGCCTCCACATCCTCCTCGTTAGGTTCATCGGGGATGGGATCATCAAGGATGTAGGCCCGCTTTTCTTGCTTGAGAACGATTCTCAAGTTGCGGTACCAATCCATGAAGTTGTAAGGTGTTAGACGATCCCTTTGAAGGATCGCCCTCAGAGATTGGTTGTTTTGGTTTGGTACATCGTTATTAGTGTTGTTGTCGGCCATCTACAAGATATTACAAAGTTCCATTTTAGTAATTGTGATAAAATTTATTTCATTTATTACACCCTTTATGTCGCATAGACTATTAATAAATAAAATTCTAGAATTCAATGTTATATTTAAATATTGGTTAGGTGACCTTTATCCCATTATTTAAATAAACAAGGCAGTCATGAATGACAATTGCAACCTATTGCAACTTCTAGTGGTATGGGATCGTTTGAGCATCTTATGTTAATCAACGGCATGTTTATCCCATCAACACCTTTTATAAAACATATTTTAGGTGATCCATTCAATATATTTTATAAATCAAGTCGTCCTACTTACACACACATATGAATTTACTACATAAGTGGTTAGGTTACCTTTATCCCACAAACATAGTATTCTCACCTCAAGTTACAAGTTCCCTCAAAGTGGTTAGGTGACCTTTATCCCATTAAGAGTTTACAAGTAACTTAAGTGTTGTGTAAAAGGATGGTGTTTAACTTATTTTCAAAAGGGTTTACAATTTTACAATCCTTGTTAAGAAAGCTCTATGTACTTGTATTTGTATGCTTTCAAATACAAGGTACTCTATGGTCCTTTGATTAAAACTATTTTAATCCTTAAAACCATTAAATCATTTTAATAACCTTTTATTAACTTTTAATGACAAAAACCATCATTATTAGCTTGTTAAGTAGGTTAATTAGATTGTAGCACATGTCAAAATATCAACCATACATACAAACAACAAACATTCAACCAAGCATAAATATGAACAACCATATGTGCATAACCATAGCCCTTACATTGACAACACTTGTTTGCCATCACAAGTGTTGTCATTAGGTATTTTCTAAGGTTACAACAAGAGAACATATAGAAGGCATCCAAAAAAACCCACTTGAAACCGCATCCAAAATGCTCCATGTTTCTTTTGTGTCTTCCTTTGTGCTTCCAAGGCACATGTCTTCATATTACAAGATATAAAGTCCTAATACATGATATCTAGTAAAATGAAAAATTCACCTAATCCATTTATTACATCCATAATAAATAAATTACACCTTTTATACTAAGCACAAATAAATAATATACAACCCATTGAATAAGCCAAAACAACCAATGCATTCATTCAAAAAAAAAAGGCCAAATGCTAGGTTATGCACATAAACAACATATGATCATATCATCCAAAAGTATGATGAAAACCCCACTTAAACCATGAAATTTCAGCCAACATAAACTGAAATTTCAGGTTTTATTTTGTCCAAACAAAACAAATAATAAACATGTATATCTTTCAAAGTTTAATCACAAGATGTGTGATATGACTTTGAAAGATTGGGGTTTCATATTATATGAACTTAGCAACCCCTAAAAGGGGTTTTAAAGTCTATAAAACGAAATCATAAGAATCAAAGCAAGCTAGCTACCTACATAACCGGCTCTAGATGCCATTGTTGGGGTTTATTACACAATTTTTCAGCTTGTTTAACCATTTAAACTGTGAAACGCAGCGGAAGATAATCATTATAACATTTTATAATGTGAAATTTCAGGTTTATTTTGATGTTATAAGTTGTAACAAAACCCACAACACAGGACCTTTAGTATGTAAGTAATTCTAGCTATGCATACATAAACGTACATGATATGGCAGCCACAAAAGGGGCTGCCAAACTACCTTTCTCCAGCAAGAAAAACAACAAAGAAAGGAGGTATTGGATGCTTGAAATCGGCCAAGAGCTCAAAGTAGAGGTCCTCAATCTTGTATACCCAAAGCTTGTTTCAAGAACCCTTCTTGTTAGAGAGAAATTACACCACAAAGGAGCTCCAAGAACTCTTTCTTCCTGCTGGAAAAATCCGAAAATTTTTAGGGAGAGAGAGGAGCCTTTTTGTCAATCTTGCATGTATGGATTAAAGAGAGAGTAAGAGTGTGTAGCTAGTTAATATTTGTGTGTTTTCAATACATAAAAATGTCCAATAGAATCAAAGGGGGCGGCCAAATAAAAAAAAATGGAGATTCAAAATCATTTTCCCTCCTTAAAATTACTAACACAATATATTAGAATTAGCCATGTAACATGCACTGAAATCTCACAATTTAGACATATGATTAAATGTGACATATGTCCCTTTTAATTAAACAATTTAATTAAGGTACACTCATATATTATTATTGTTATTTAAACCCCTTTTAAATGACAAGAATAACAATAAATTCATCAACAAATTATCCTTATCATTTGTTCCATCTCTCATGCAATTTATTTAGAAAACCCATTTCCTAAATTTGGTGTAAATATTTAATTGTATGATCATATCATCAATTAAATATCAATTGGTGTTTGCTAAGCTTGTAATTGGGTATAACCCGACTTGGATCATAACGTACTAACCACATCAATATTCTAAGTGTCTTGGGCACATAGAATCCTACAATTATGTTATGGTGTTCCAGGTGGAGTATGTTGTGAGACAATCCCACAACTTCTAAGATACTCTTGAAATTCACTACTTAGGTATTCACCTCCTCTATTTGTACGAAGAATCTTGACCGTTTTGTTGAGTTGATTTTCAACTTCATTCTTGAAGATTTTGAACATTTCAAAAGATTCATGTTTGTGTCTTAACAAGTACACATACCCATAACGACTATTGTCATCGGTAAAGGTAATGAACTATCTTTCACCATTCCTAGTTAATGATTTAAAAGGTCCACATACATCCGAATGTATAATCCCTAATAAAACATTTTGCCCTTTCATTAGTCCCACTAAAAGGGGCCTTTGTCATTTTACCTTGTAAACAAGACTCGCATACATCAAATGAATCAATTTCCTTAGT
This sequence comes from Flaveria trinervia, assembly GCA_025506515.1. Lineage (NCBI taxonomy): Eukaryota > Viridiplantae > Streptophyta > Magnoliopsida > Asterales > Asteraceae > Flaveria > Flaveria trinervia. The sequence goes on along the minus strand of CM046449.1, from coordinate 19,394,472 downwards.
TTTTAAAAGACCATTCTTTTGAAATTTTTGCATACGATTCTTGTTTATATGACCAAGGAGACAATGCCAAAGATAGGAATCACTCAAATCTAATTTGAGCCATTTGGTGGTTGCTTGGTACATTGAGCTATCATATGTTGTGTTATTATGAACCAATTCATAAATACCATTACAAGGTATAGCCTTAAAATAAAACACATGATTTAAAGAAACATGAATATCATTGTCAACAAACTTGAAATCATAATCACATTGTCTTAGATGGGAAACAGAAATAATGTTCCTAGTAAACCTAGGAGCATACAAAACATTATTTAAAGTAACTTCCAAACCACTTGGAAGCTTCAAAATATAGTCTCCTTGAGCTACTACGTGAACCTTTGCACCATTTCCCATAAAGAGACTAATTTTCCCTTTTGCGTAATGCTCACTTCTTGTGGACCCCTACAACAAATTGCAAATATTAGTTCCACATCCGGTATGTAATACCCATGTGTTAGAAGAAATAACATTTAGCTGAACATGTATTATAAAGATTGTACCTGAGGTTTGCCCCGCGTCCGTCTTCGATCTCAACTCTTTGATAGAACGCACAATTGCGTTTCCAATGGCCTACCTCACCACACTCAAAACACGGGTCTTCATGAGCAACCTTTTGCTTCTTTTCTTTCGATTTGGTTGGTTCCACTTTAGCTTTACCCTTACCCTTTCCCTTAACGTGCCCCTTCCTTTTGTGAACACATGCCCTAGGGTTGGGGAGGATCCTTTGCTTACTACCTCCTTCATTGATCGTAAAGACCGGTAGAACCTTTCTACCCATGCCTGCCTTGGCCGTTTTGAGCATTGAATGAAGCTCACCAATGCTCATATCCCATCCATTCAAGTTATAGTTCATAACAAAGCTATCAAACTTCTTGGATAGGGAGTTGAGGATCAAATCCATTGAAACTCGTTGGACACACGATAGTTAAGCCTTTCAAGGTGATCAATGTGGCTCTTCATCTTGAGAACGTAACATGATACTGATTGGGTCCGGTCCATCTGACATGCATGGAGTGCTCGAACTGTTTCGAAGCGCTCCACCCTTGATTTTTGTTCGAACCGTTCCGACAGTTAAGCCTTTCAAGGCATTATGGTTCTCAAAGTCCTTTTGCAAATCGCGAATCATACTCGCTAGCATGAGACATTGGACTTGCACAGAGTCCTCGGTGTATTTGACCCACTCGGGAAAGGCCTCTACGTTATTCACATCGGGTTGATCGGGAATGGGATCGTCTAACACATAGGTCTTCTTTTCTTTCTTGAGAATGATTCTCAAGTTTCGATACCAGTCCATGAAGTTCCCATGGTTTAGACGTTCCTTTTCAAGGATAATCCTTAGTGATAGGTTATGGACGGTCGGGATTGAGTTGTTGTTGTTAGCCATCTACAATTTACAAAGTTCAATATTTAGTATTTTGATATCAAAGTATTTTAATTATTAATACCCTTTTATGTCTCATAGACAATTAATAATTAAAGTGTAGAATCCAACGTTATATTTAAATATCGGTTAGGTGACCTTTATCCCTTTATTTAAATTAACAAGGTAGTCAACGTTTGACAATTGTATCCTATTACAATTTCTTGTTGTATGGGATCGGTTTAAACATCTTATGTTTTGTTTGGCATGTGTATCCCATCAAAACCGTTTGTATGTCATGCTTCGGTGATCCTAATGCATGATTTCCAAATAAAGTCATCCTACTTAGACACACTTGTGATTTTACAAATATAAGTGGTTAGGTGACCTTTATCCCACAAATATGGTAATTTCACCTCAACTTCACAAGTTTCTACATTTATGGTTAGGTGACCTTTATCCCATAAATAAGTTGCAAGTGAATTGAGTGTTTTTTAAAAGGATGGTGTTACTTGTTTGCAAAGGGTTTTGCGGTTCTAAAATTCTAGCTTTTAGAATAACCTTTTATACCATACAATTTGTATGCATTAGAATGCATGGTATTTTATGAAAAACTATTTTCATGGTTCCTTTTAATAAAACTCACTTTTATTAAATCATTAACCCTTATTAAACTCATTTTGTTAATTCCTTTAATGAAATTAAAAGAACCAATTTTATGCTTGTTTTATCATAGTTGTTCAACAAGTTTATCAACTTTCAATTAAAATGTCAAACACAAACAAAACAACCAAACATAAAATATAAAAGCATAACCATAGCCAACTATTTTTGCCACACTTGCTTGCCATAACAAGTGTGTCAAGAGGTCATTCCTAAGGGTAAAACATGACACAATGTTGTGTTGATGAACTCCCACTTGAACTTGCATCCAAATGCTTCGAGTATCCATTTTGTGTTATGATTCCACCACCATCTTTAGGCACCTTCTTTGTCTTACAAATCAGCCCCAAAATGCTTATTACATAGAAAAAACTTAATACATTTTTTCTAGGAAAATAAAGTGCAAACTAATCTATTTATTACATACCAAATGAAACAAATAAATTACATAGCCTTTATTACAACCAAATGAAATCAAAACCGAGAATGGCAGCCCCTTTTGAACCCAAGTTCTCGGCCAAAACAAACCAAGAACAAGTGGGTTTTTGTCCAAACAAACAAACTATCTCATGATTTTAATTTTTCAAGATCCTTACATGCATATAAAAGTAATATCTTGAAAAACAAAGGGACTTCCATGTGTGAAATTTCCAACCCACTTTTTATTAAAAAAGGACCCGAAAATTTCAATTTTTGAAGCATGTATCCATATAACCGGCTCTTGATGCCATTGATGGGTTTTGTAGATCCTTACCAAAGTCATATTAACCATTTATGATGTAAAACGCAGCGGAGTTAAGGTCAAAAACGTGAGTCTATGTATCATATATACTTGCTAAAACAAAACCCAAGACAAGGATCTATTTATATGGATGAACATACTATCAAAAACACTCAAGAACACATTACTACCTTTGAAACTTGCGGAATGATGCAAGAAAATGATGATGTTTGAAAGCTAAGACTTAAATATAGAACCCCTGAAGAGATGATACCCACAAGCCCTTCCAAGACACCTACTTGTTAGGTAGTAAAACACGAACTTGCTACTCTTCTTGTAGATCCGAATCTACCCAAAACAAATCGGAATTTTGAGGCTTGCAAAGCTGATTTTCGGCGAAGAAGAAGTAGGAGAGAACTTGGTTGTGTGTGTGTGAGGAAAGGTGTTTCTATGGAATAGTGTTAGAGTGGGTTTATTGTTGCATGAACCAAGACCAAAAGGAGGATTCCCAAGGCCAAAAGGGGCGGCCGAATTGACCCCCAAGTGGGTTTCCCTCCCATTTTCTTTTATATAATGTTACACTCTAGCCATTTGTTTTATAAAACTAAAACCCTTTTTAATTTTATAACACTAGAACACTTTTATTTTTCATTGTTTAATTAACTTAAATAATGAAACAAATGATTTCTCATGATCAAATCATCTACATAATGTTGTTCATTTATAAAAGCAATGTTTTAGAAAACCCGTTTTCTAAATTGGTGCTAATATTTGTTTGTATGATCTTATCAACGAACAAATATTTATTGGTGTTTGTTTGGCTTGTTATTGGGTATGACCCGACTTTGATGATAACGTACTAACCACATCAATCTTTTATGTGTCTTGGGCATATAAGATCCAACAAAAATGCAATTTTTCAAAAATACTAAAATGAACTTTGTAATTTGTAGAAATGGCCTCAAACAATAGTGCTACCACCCCGCCCGTCCCTAGCCTATCACTCAGAACCATGTTACAAAGGGACCGTCTTAACCATAGTAACTTTATGGACTGGTATCAAAACTTGAGAATTGTTTTCAAACAAAAGAAAAGGGCCTATGTCCTTGACGATCCTTCTGACGAACCCGACCCCGAGGATGTTGAGGCCTATAAAGATTGGCTTCAATACACTGAGGATTCCATGCAGGTTTCCGGCCTCATGTTGGGAACTATGATTCCCGAACTCCAAAAGGACTTGGAGCATCTTGGGGCATATGACAAAATTACCCAGTTGAAGGAAATGTTCCTTCAACAAGCTAGGGTAGAGCGCTTCAAAACGGTTCGAGCGCTTCATAATGAATTACGATATGAATGGGTGGGACAAGAGCATTAGTGAGCTTCACGCAATGCTCAAAACAGCTAAGGCAGGGTTGGGTAGAAATGTTCTACTAGTTCTCTCCATCAATGAGGGAGGCAATAAGAAAAGGCCATTCCCCGATCTGAAGGCAAATGTTGGCAAAGGAAAGGGGTACATCAAAGGAAAAGGGAAAGGAAAGTCTAAAGCGGAACCTCCAAAGCCTAAGCTTAAGAAGCCTAAGGTAACGGAGAACGATCCATGCTTTGAGTGTGGAGAGACAAGACATTGGAAAAGGAATTGTCCAACCTATCTCAAAGAGTTGAGAAACAAGAGGGATGCTCGGCAAACCTCAGGTACAACTTTCATAATTCACATTGGTTTAAATGTTATTTCTTCAAACACATGGGTATTGCATACCAGATATGGAACTCACATATGCAATTTGTTACAGGGGTTCAAAGAAATAAGCACTTCAAGAAGAGAGACACAAGTCTCTACATGGGCAACGGAGCAAAAGTTGATGTCGAAGCCCAAAGAGACAATATTTTGAAACATTCAAATAGTTTGGAAGTTGTTCTTAAACTACAATTTGTATGCTCCTAGTTAGACTAGGAACATAATTTTGATTTCCCTTTTATAACAATGTGGTTCTGAATTAAAGTTGTTAACGGTGGTATTATGTTTGTGTGGATGATGTATTTTATTTCAAGGCTATGCCTTTTAAAGGAATATATGAATTGGTTCATGATGATTCATCCTATAATTGCTCATTATACCAAAAAAGCACCAAGAAACTTAAAATGGGTTTAAGTGATTCATATCTTTGGCATTGTCAGAATCGGATTCAAACACCTCAAAAGAATGGTCTTTTGAAAAACAAATGAAAATGTTTCATTCGACAAGTGTGAATCTTGTTTACAAGCTAGATGACCAAGTCGCCCTTTAGTGGAACTAAAGAGAGGGCAAAAGACTTATTGGGAATCATACATTCAGATGTATGTGGCCTTTTTAAGACAATGACTAGAAATGGTGAAAGATACTCCATTACCTTTACGGACGGTTATAGTCGCTATGGTTATGTGTACATGATGACACACAAACATGAAGCTTTTGAAATGTTCAACATCTTCAAGAATGAAGTAGAAAATCAACTCAATAAAACTATCAAAGTTCTTCGTTCAGATAAAGGAGGTGAATACCTCAGTGATGCCTTTTTGTACTATCTAAGAAGTGTGGGATCGTCTCACAACTTACTCCACCTGGAACACCACAACATAATGGTGTGTCTGAGAGGTGAAACCGAACCCTCTTCGATATGGTTCGATCTATGATGGCTATAAGCTCACTACCTCTATCATTTTGGGGTTTTGCAATGCTCTCCGTGGCTCGTATTTTGAATATGGCCCTGACCAAGATAGTCGATTCACTACGTGTATATTTGCTGGATATCCCAAAGATTGTATAGGATACTACTTCTTTGATTGAACAGAGCAAGAGTAATTATTGCTCAAAAAGCTGAGTTCTTGGAAACTAAGTTCCTTATGGAAGGGATAACGTATAGAATAGTTGAATTTGATGAGGATCAAAATCCACAAGCCGATACACGTTTGGTTGACACTAGCAATCAACCAGAGGTTGTTGATAATGATTAAGAGGTTGATCAATACACACAAAACGTTTGTAGATCTGGTAAAGTTAGCATTCCACCTGAAATATATGGATTTTTCATGAATGGATGCTATGTGGTTGACTCCCATGAGCCAAGTACATAACATGAATCAATGTCCAATTCGGATTGTGCAAATGGCTGGATGCCATGAACGTTGAGATGCAATCCATGTATGACAATCAAGTTTAGGAATTGGTTGACCCTCCACTTAACTCCAAACTGGTTGGATGTAAGTGGGTTTCAAGAACAAAATGGATATACATGAAACTTGGATACTTACAAAGCAAGACTTGTAGCAAAAGGTGTCACTCAAAATCAAAGGGGTGATTATGATGAGATTTTCTTGCCTGTGGCAATGCTAAAGTCAATTAGGATATTATTTGCCATAGCTTCATATTATTACTTTGTGATTTGGGAATGGATGAGAAACCACTTTTCTTAATGGATATCTCGAAGAGACTATCCATATGGTTCAACTTGATGGTTTTTCGGTCCACAACATCATAAAAGTATGCAAGTTAAAGAGGTCAATCAATGGATTGAATCAAGCATCGAGATGTTGGAATCAACGCTTGATGAAGAGATCAGAAATTTGGTTTCATCAAGAACGCTGACGAGGCTTGTGTATATACGAAGGCTAGTGGGAGCATAATAACATTATTAGTATTGTATTTTGATGACATACTACTTTTGGAAATGATATTCCAACCATGGAAAGTGTTAAAACCCGGCTTGGAAGTTGTTTTTCCATAATATCTCGGTGAAGCCGCCTATATTTTGGGAATAAAGATCTATAGGGATAGATCGAGGCGGTTGATAGGTTTAAATCAAAGTGCATATATAATAATGTCTTGAAAAGGTTCAAGATGGAAAAACTCTGAGAAAGGTGTGGTACCTATTCAAAGAGGGACAATATTGAGTATATCTCAATGTCCAAGCTCAAAGGATGAGCAAGATCGAATGAAGGACATCCCATACGCATTTTCTATAGGATCCATCGTGTATGAGATGATATGCACTAGATTGGACGTGTCATGCGCATTAATCATGACGAGCAGATATCAGTAGAATCCATGTAATTGCCATTGGATGGCTGTTAAAGGTATATTGAAATACCTTAGGAGGACTAAGGAAATATTTCTAATATACGGATCTGATGAAGAGGAACTCGTTGTAAAGGGTTACACGGATGCGAGTTTCCAAACTGTTTGAGATGATTCTCGATCACAAATCGGGGTATGTCTTCATTGTGAATGGAGTAGCATTGTCCACTACAAAGTCCGAATACATAGCCGCATGATTAGCAGCTGAGGAAGCTGCATGAATAGAGAAATTGATAACCTACCTAGGGTGGTCTCTACCATTCAAGACCCCTAGAAATCCTTTTGTGATAATGAGGGTACGATTGCATAAATTTGGGTACCCTGTGCACTTCAAAAGGCTAGGCACATTGAGCGGAAATTCAACTACATAAGGGATAAAGTTGAAAAGGGAAAAATATGTATTCATAAAGTTCACACCGATCAATACATTGCGGATCCACTCACGAAGCTCCTTGAAAGGGCAAAGCATGAAAGTCATACTTGTGCCTTGGGGATTCGATATTCTAGTGACTGGAATTGATCTGTTTAGTATTTACAAGTTTAGAACAATGTAATGTTTAAATCTTATATACTTGTGATATTTGAGTTATATTCATTTTAGCATGTATACATCCATCAATATTATTATTCTAATTGTCCGTAGTCGGTCATGTTTGTGGGAACAAATATGAACGTATGACTATTATGAACATGGATTGGTGGATATTCATAACAATGAATATAAAGCAATTGGTTGAGCCAATGTTCATAGATATTTGTGGGATACAAATATTGGACTGGCCCACATCTCAATTTTACTACATGGAATCTTCTATATTGATCATAAGTAAATTTGAGTAAACACGAATATCATTTGGTATCCTCCGACCTGAGATACATATTGGGTTTTGATATTCACCAAATGTTATATTTTGAGCTAGTTCTTCACTTTACTAAAATAATGGGCAGTACATAAGGCTATGTTCAGGTGTGACACGAGGTGATTGTGAAAAAAACATATGTAGTCAAGATGGGATTTCTTCCTCTTATTCATTAAGCGCAAGATGTCTAAGGCCTGATTAAGTTAAATCAACAAGGAATGATCATTCTACGTCCTTGGATTTAACATGACATCTGAAACAAAAGGATAAATGATTTACTCACCTAAATCATTCAAGTTGGATACTTGAATGGGATGATGTTATTGAATGGCTTAAGTCATGCGTATTAAGGGTAGTAAACCGTTGTTAGGTGGTATTACTACTTGCATCAATCTTCTATGAATCTTCTGCAAGTGGGAGATTGTCGGATTCTTTATGCCCAAGACACATAGAACATAGATGTGGTTAGTACGTTATGATCCAAGTCGGGTCATACCCAATAACAAGCTTAGAAAACACCAAATAATATTAATTTGATGATATGATCATGCAATTAAATAAATACACCAATTTAGGAATGGGTTTTCTAAATAAGATGCATATGAGATTGAACAACTTATATGGATATTTTGTTCACGGATATTATTAGTAATGTTGTTTAATTTAGTTAAATAACATCAAATAATAAAAGTGTGTGTATGTATAATTAAAAGGTTAATTGTATGTCCATTTTAAACAATTAGTTTAACAAAGATTAAAAGAGAGTTTTTAGGGGGAAAACCAAAATGAGATTTGGGTTCGGCCGCCCCTTAGAGTTGCTCTCTCCTTTTGTTTTCTTTGAGGTCTTGGAACCTTGAATCTCCTAGAACACACACACACTTCATCTTGTCCTCTCTCATATGCAAAAGGGTCACAAGAACATCAACTCTTCTTGTGGAAGAAATATTTCAGGACTGGAACAAAGCTCCAGCAGCTTTCTTGATAGTTGATGGTTGGAACAAGGCACCAGCATCCTTCTTGATCTGATTTTGGTGCTCAAATCCTAGCAAGAGTGGTCTTTGCTTGATGCTTGTGGGTATGGATGATTGAGGACCCCTCTCCTTGGTGTTTTGGTCATTCAAGAACCTCAATCTTCTTCACCCAATTCATTTTTCTGCAGCTCTACAAAAGGTAGTTTGTATGACTTGTTTTGGTTGTATATTAATCTTGATAGGTAGTTCATACATATATATATATGATCCTTATGTTCTTGGGTTTGTTGTTATTATGATATGAGCCTTGATTTTCAGATTACAAATGATAACATTATGGTTTTAATCCACTGCGTTTTCATAGTTTAAAATGGTTAAACAACTTTGATATGGTCCAACAAACCCAACAGAATGATATTGCATGTGATGTTTATGATGATGCCAAGTATGGTTATGTTTATGTATAGGTTTATGTTCCTTATTTTGCATGATTATTTCCATGGCTTTGTGTGGTATAATTAATATCAATAAATGTAAAGTAGTATGTAATAAAAAGAGGAATGTAAAGAATGAAAGAATGCATGCTAATGAATGAAAGAAGGAATGAAAAGTCTTGCAAGCAATGTATGGAGGTTCACACCCAAAGAAGGGTGTTAACTTAATTGTGTTCGGGTTAGCTACTCCTGAGGGATGCACACTGGGGTCTAATATTTGTGATTGACCATATGTATGGGACCCTTGTCGCTTGCCCTAGGTATTGTAGTCAGCTTCATGCATAATGTTTGTGGCCTATAATAGACCTCAGGCTCGGTAACCAGCTTCGTGCACAATGTTGGGGTATAGCACATGGCATTGGTCCGAAATGTAAGTAAGGAAGATAATGATGAAAGCATGAAAGATGTGTAAGGAAGAGAATGAATGAAAGAATGTTATTGATAATACCATGAATGTTAACAAACAATGATGAAATGTAATAATATTTATTATCAATTTGTACATTTGATTTATGACCATGTATGAAAGTAAATGAAGGTTTTAAATGAGTGTAAAGTATTTTATTTATAAAACTAGAACCCACTCAGCAATGTTGACTTTAATGTGTTTCGAGTTGGCAGGTAAATGGATGGCATGGCGTAGCTACTTGGCATTTTGTAACGCTCGGTTATTTTTAAAGACAAAGAAAGAAAGGATAAAGTGATGGAAATAAGGAAAAGAAATAAAACCCAAGTCTAGGGGTTAAAAGTGACAAAAAGGATAAAATCTTTGAATGTTGATGAATAAATGTGATGTCCGCCCACCCTTGCACATCACCTTTCTGCTACGGGTTCTAGAGAGAGAAAGTGCAGAGTTTTCGGGTTTTGAAAAAGAACAAGAAAGAGTTCGAATTCAAGGTAAGAATTCATGTTTTATGGTGTTCTTAACTGGCCAAGTTTTCCAAAGAAATGCATATGAGTAATGAAAAGTCAATGCGGAGGAACAGTTAATGCGAATGAACATTAGCCATTAAGTACGTCAATGTGGATGAACATGTAATGCGGATGAGCATTAACCATTAAGTAAGTCAATGCGGATGTGTAATGGAAAGTCAATGCGGATGATTATTGACCATAAAGTATGTCAATGCAGATGAGCATTCACCATTAATTAAGTCAATGCGGATGAGTAATGGAAAGTCAATGCGGATGAACAGTTAATGCAGATGAGCATTAACCATTAAGTAAGTCAATGCAATGAGTAATGGAAAGTCAATGCGGATGAACAGTTAATGCGGATGAGCACTAACCACTAAGTAAGAGAAATGCGGATGAGTACTGAGGAAATGCGGATGAACTAAAACAAATGCGGATGAACAAAAAGGCCAATGCGGATGAATACTTAGAATATTTTTGACTTTCTGGAGAAATAGTGAAATTTGGGCTTTGACTTGGGAGGTTCTCGGGGGCTATGTAAGTTGACTTTTTGAGGTCATAGATGATGTGATGGTCATGATGTTATGATGTATGATTGATGCTTATGCATGATGGTATGTATGATGTATGTATGAGGCCATATATGATGATCTTGACTGTTTGTGTTTGTGTTCCTTGTTATGTATGATTATTTTCCCTTGGCTTTACGTTGAATGTTAATGAATGAAATGAAAGTATTATGCAACGTAAATTGGAAGATAATGAAAAGAGGAACATCATGAATGAATGCATGCATTAGTGAACAATGGAACGTAAAGTAAGTCTTGCAAGCCTTGTATGTGGGAACACGCCTAATGAAAGGTGTTAGTCCAACGGTGTGTGGGTTAGCTACCCCAGGAGGATGCACATCGGGGTCTTTCTTGTGATTGCCATTTGTATAGAACCTTGTCGCTTACCGTAGATATTGTGGCCAGGTTGCTGTGCGCCATGACGGAAGGTCTATGATTGACTTCGTCCCAGTATCCGCTTTATGCATGATGGTGGGTATATCACATGACAATGGTACGCCTGAATTTACCCTTAGGTACTGTGGCTAGGCTGTTGTGCGCCATGACGGGGGGTCATTGATAGACCCTGGCTGAGTACCCGCTTTATGCATGACGGTGGGGTAAAGTTCATGGCTTTTGATGGAATGAAAAGAAGTAATGATGAACGTACGAATGAAAGTATGAAAGTATGAATGAATGGGAATGAAAGTGATGAAAGTGAATGATAATGACCTAGGATGAATGAACAAAAGTTAATGGACGAATGATGAAGATAATAATGATATTATCTGTTTGTACGTACGATGTGTGTTCACATGCAAAAATAAAGAACGGTTTTAATGAAAGTAATGTATGTTGTTATAAAACTAGAACTCACTCAACAACGTTGACTTTTTATTCATTTTCCAGTTGGCAGGTGAGCATTGCTCAGGGTGGCGCGGGCCAACTACTTGGAATTCTGGATGGCATTCTTTTGTTAATGTTTTTGCAGTGTAATGCGATCAAATGAAATGTGTAATGAATGTTTGATTGAGTTGAAAAAGCAGTTATTATGAAATGAGAAGTTATTTTAATGTTCTGATATGATGTTTTTATGAAAGTTAAATGTAATTGTATGTTTAATATGCAATGCTTGGCTAGATGTAAGCATCCCGGGGACGAAGCCTTACAAGTTGATATCAGAGCCAAAGTAGAGTAAATTTTCGAAAGAAACCTTAACTTAAACTGAGAATGGGATGGAAAAGGAAGGGATGCCAGTCCGAGTAGCTATGTGCCATGAGATATTTTCCTAATGATAACCGGCATTATATGCACATGCTAGGTGGTTATGTGTTGTTAGTAGATTAGATACTGATGTAGTGAGGATAGGTAATGCTTGGGGTATGAAGAGTAAAGTAAGTGGCTAATCATAACTAGCCACTTTAATTAGGGACTTACTATACTTGACATAAACTAAGTTGTTCCCTTGAATGCCAATGTTGGTGTTTGAATCTTACAGTGTTTGTGTTAGAGGATGGCTGGTGGTAGATCATCTAAAGCTTCATGTGGTGGAGGCCGTGGTGCTGAACTACGGGTTACAAGAGGAAGGCCTCGAGCCGATGTTAGGATCAGTGATCTACGTTTGATGTATTAGAGAGTATTGCAGCGGAAATCATACAATGAATTAGACAATTCACAAGAATACAGTTGATATTCAAAGTAAGAACAAACGATTATAGAAAGAATTATGCAAATCAATATTTCATTCAATACGCGCTTTCGTGGTGGCAAAATGTCACCCTTACAATCAGGTCAATCATCCCTTATATAGGAATGTCGTGGTGGAACATTCCTTATATAGGAGATGTGACGTCTGCTGATGTCACTTGATAGTGACAGCTAACAGAATTATTCAAACTACTGAAAGTTAACACAACTATTGAAGATGTCAAAACAGCTGACATCTTCTTACAAAATACTAAGTGTTAACTGTCACTACAACTACTGAAAAGAAACTACTGAAACTACAACGACTGAAGAACATGCTCTTCAGTCGTTTTACAAATACTGAAACAAAAAAGAAAAATACTGAAAGCAAACCATCACAACAACTGAAGAATGCTTCTTCAGCTGTTGTAACAAACTCTGAAGGCTTCAGTACTTGTACTTGAATTTCAGCTGTTGTCATCAGCTAATGTCTTCAGTCTTTGTACTTCAGCTGTTGATCTTCAGTACTTTGTTCTTCAACTATTGATCTTCAGGACTTTGGTCTTCAGCTGTTGAAGTCTTCAGTACTTTAGTCTTCAGCTGTTGAAGTCTTCAGTACTTTAGTCTTCAGCTGTTGAAGTCTTCAGTACTTTAGTCTTCAGCTGTTGATCTTCAGACTTTGGTCTTGAGCTGTTGAAGTCTTCAGTACATTAGTCTTCAGCTGTTGAAGTCTTCAGACTTTGTCAAATAGCTGATTAAGTCTTCAGCAGTTGTTGTGATGTCTGTGGGACTTAGAGGTTTTTCTAATCAGGCTCATTGGTTCGTTTGGTCCAACAAACTCCCCCTGAACAATGCAGCCAAAACCTCTAAACTTGTTGAAGATGTCCCACTTATTATGGCTGCAAGATTTGGTCTTTTTGTCTTCTAGATTAGCTCAGAAGTGACCCATATAAGCACAGGCCTGGGAAGAAGTCTCAATGATTTGTTTGGCAAAGGATGAATGGGAACTCTGTCTTGGGGAACTGGACACAGAGCTGTTACACATGAGATCTACTTCCCAACAATGAGTTGTATGACTCCCTTGTATAGGCCTCAAGGAAGGTTATGTGTTCCTCCATGGTAAGTTCTTCAGCTCCTCCTTCAAAAAGTGATTCTGGCCCATAATATTCACATAGGTATTTGACCTGTTTCCCATTTTTGAGTTCCACAGTTGTTATTACTCTATAAGCAAATTCATCTGGGTGATTACCCTCTAAGAACAACTGGAGCTCATTCTTTCTGACTTCCTCATGCCTCTTATATACTAACCCCTTTTTCACCATTTTATTTTCCAGCATCTTCTGTGGGGTCAGGTTAGCTTTATAGGCTTTCTTGAAGTCATCTAGGATTTCCCATGGTGATACTACAAAGACCAGTGAGATCACTTCATCTACAATCTTCTTCAGTTGGCCAATGTATCTCTGTGGAATGTTTTTCTTGTGAATCCTATGAGACACCCTGGGATCAGGCCAAATCCTCACTCTCTCCTTTTTATATTGAAATGTATGTTTAAGAGTGTATAATCTGAGAGTGTGCTTCTTCATGTTGATGATTGAAGATGTGGCAGCATATGCTTTGTCAGCTCTCCTCTACAATTCCTCATCATGTTGTTTATGAAGCTCTTCTTCTTCTAGCTTCACTTTCACAATTTGTCTTTGAGTTTCAGGAGTAATTGTTGGAGAGTAACTTGTGGCCTTCGGCAACTGTATAACAGCTGAGAGTGGCAGCCTATCTTCATCTTCATCATTATCTTCATCATCTTCTTCTAGCCTCAGTACCCTTCTCTTCCTCTTCTGGGGTACTTCATTGGCTACTGGTTTTGAGGGTAGAGCAGTTGGTTTGGTGGGTTGTGGTTGTGGTGGTTTTGGTGTGGGAATGTTGACAGGTTGTTCTAGCATTCTGGATGTGAGGTCGGCTTTAGTTTGCTTGACTAGTTCAGTCCTGCTCCCAGCCCAGCTTCGTTTAAGGCTTCAATAACCAATCCTTTTGTATATACTTCAGATGAACAGATCTTGGTGGTTATTGCCAAGATGTTGTCCCTGGACCATGCCTTGATCTCAGTCAATGATCTACCCATATATTTTGCTATGAACCTGATCATGATCTCTAACCTTTCCCTTTCCAACACATGATAACTTGCCTATTAGCTTGGATTTCTTCAATCTCTAGTCTTCTGATTTCTGAGTCAAGTTTTTCAGTGTCGTGGCCTTTCCTAAACAACTGATTAATGATGTTATCCATTGATCGGCTGTGTTCGGCATCAGCCTTCTTCACCATTGTCTCCAAGTCAGTCTCCTTCTCATTCTTCCTTGTCTCCAAGTCAGTCTCTTCTCATTTTTCCTTTTCTTGTATGTGACATGAAACTCTTTAGTACTTTCAGTCACTTTCTCCATGTCAGCATCCTTCACCTTCTCCTTTTTAGTTTCTTTCCTATCTGTCATCCTCTTTCTTTTTACTTTCACTGACTGAATCTCCCCCTTTTTGGTTGCATTGGTTGCAAGGGTTTGATTGTCAAAAAGCCTTTTGCTCACAGCATCCTCTATCATGGGTTGTATAACTAAGGGAAGCCTCTTATCAAGGGTTTTAAGGACCATATCAGTGATAGTTGATGTGATGAGAGGTAAGGAATGTTGAAAGATAGTAGCTATTTGCTCAGGGGAGGTTCTGTCCCTGAGAAATAGTGCGAGAAGCAGAGGCAGGTGGCTGAGTGTTTTGGAGTGGCTCAGTGTATGGGAGACCTTCAGAGGAAGGTGCCATCTCTGGGTTGTGAGGGGTAGATGGTCTTTGATCCTGAGAAATGTTGGCATGCAGCTCTTTGAGTCTGCTCACCTCATCCTCGAGGATGGTGTTTTGGGCTAAAACATCATAAAAGAAGCCCAGGTCATCATCCATGTTTACTGAATCACCTGACCTTCTCATAGAATCAGGATGAACATGCTCTGAGTGTAGATCAGTAGTAGCATGTGCCCCTTGGTCATGGTACTGGGGACTTTCTGCCTCAGGACCATGTCCTTCATCAGCAGTTGCCTCTGGTGTGGTCTTATGAATGTTACCAACTTCAACCTGATCATATTATGAAGCAGGAGAAGTGGCAGCCTCACCAGAAATTCGAATCTCCGCTTCTACACCTGGAGATTGAATATGGTAACCCTTGTGCTGTGGGGTGTCAGAAGCGCTTTGGTCCTCCCCCTCAATGGTTGGAGCTATCCCAGTTGTGATTGGTATCTGGGGAGGAGGTGAGGAGTGCAACTGAGTCGCACTTTGGCAATTATGATGGTAGGACTTTAGGGGGCGGTTGTAGTGGGAGAGGGTGTGAAGGCAGTATGCACCCGGGGAGAGTGGTGCGTTTTAATGGCAACCTCCTCAAGTGAGGAAGGTTCCACATGTATAGGTTCCCCAGAGATGGTTGCTACAGGCTCCTGTTGAGAGGAAACCTGAGCGGTTGAGGGTGAGTGAGTCCGTGTATCTACTGGGGGGTTATGACCAGTAGATATAACCTGCGTTTGTGTTGCAGGGGCATCCTCAGGGACTCATTTCCCTGAGTAGCCTTTTTGGCTTTCTTGTGTTTGGGTTTGGTGGGGACAAAGGATTTTGAGGTGGTGGCTGTGGGTTCGAGCTGCGTGGGTTTTCGCAGTTTGGCAGCCAGTTTTAGTGACTGGTCTGAGTTGTGCCTGGAGTATACTTCAGGCAATACAGCCGTGGCAGGGACTCCAAGGCCAACAAGTCCCTCAGCTTTCAGCTGCTTTACTATAATGGCCATTAGGAACCGAGGATATAATATCCATCGGTTAGCTATAGGCTTGGGGGCCATATCCTTGAGTTCAAGAAATAATATTTCAGAAAAATTTAAATTTTGTTGGTCAAGGATAGAGAATAGTACCTGCTGCCACCTCATCGACATTTGATCCCAAGAAGAAGTCTTAGGAGCTAAGCATACATTCACCATATGAAAAATTAGTCATTTCGCATCATGGAAATGTTTCTTCAGGATGGTGGAGGCACTAAGGTTACCCTGGTATCCATGTTGGGCAAATGATAGATCAGTGGTGCCGTTTGGATACCCAGTGGGGAAAGTGGCATCATCCAGTTGTAGGGTTTGGTGAAGGATTTCTGGAGTGATGACCACCTGACGATTGTTGACGAACGACTGGAGTGAGACGGTGTCATTCTCCCCAGTGATGAGGGTGACGTTCGTCCAGAACTGCTAGAGGGATTCAGCATGAATGGTAGGATTTAGAAGGAAAGCCGTTTTGTATGGAGAGTTGATCATTAGATCAATGGCATTGTCAAACTTTGTCGAGAAGGATGGTTTGGTAAGGTAAGCAACACAGTTGTGTCGTGGTTTAAGCTTCATGTTCGCCATTGATGTGAGAGAGGGTTCTGAGTTTTTGAACGTTAGGTTTGAGATGATGAAGCTCTGTAAGACAAGGTATTTATAGGGTATGGGTTATAAAGCAACTCAAGGGTTTGGTATGAGTCATCAGTAGTTTTAAGCGATTGATGACGTGGTATTAACCTTCAGATGTTGAAACAACTGAAGTCTTGGTTTTAGGCGTCAGTAGTTATAAAACTACTGAAGACCATGGTTTTAGCTTCAGATGTTGGAAACAAATGATAACTTGGTGTTAGTCATCAGTAGTTGTGAAACTAGTGAAGACATGGTTTTGTCATCAGTTGTTGTAAACAGCTGACGACGTGGTGTTAGTCATCAGTAGTTGTGAAACTACTAAAGACGTGGTTTTGTCATCAGTTGTTGTAAACAGCTGACGACGTGGTGTTAGTCATCAGTAGTTGTGAAACTACTGAATACGTGGTTTTGTCATCAGTTGTTGTAAACAGCTGACGACGTGGTGTTAGTCATCAGTAGTTGTGAAACTACTGAAGACGTGGTTTTGTCATCAGTTGTTTAAGATGAAGCAGCAGTTTTAGAAACAACTGAAGAGAAAATTCTCATCAGTAGTTTTTGTCAATTCATAGCTTTTTAGCTGTTTCATACTGTCCTCAACACTTACTCATCAGTCTTTTTGGCTGTTTTTCAGTTGTTTCATAGGACGTCAGTACTTATCTGTTTGTACTTATATCAGTAGTTCTGACTGTATCAGTTCTTGTAATAGAATCAATACTTATTTGGGATATGGTTACAAATGATCATCAGTACTTATTTACTGAGATCATCAGTAGTTATCACTTATTCTAGCTGCAGCATACCAAGCCTTAACACTAGGTTTTGGAAAGTCGAACTATCAAAAGGCTTAGTAAAAATGTCTGCAAGCTCATTAGCACTAGGCACAAACTTTGGATCAGTCAGACCCTTTTCAAAACAGTCCCTAATAAAATGATGTCTGATCTCTATATGTTTGGTCCTAGAGTGCTGGACAGGATTCTTGACAATGCAAAGAGCTGAAGCACTATCCATTAATAATGGAGTCTTAGTCTCTGTAATGCCATAATCCAAAAGTTGGTTCTGAAGCCAGAGTACCTGAGAAGTACAGGTTGCAGCAGCAATGTACTCTGCTTCAGCAGTGGATGTAGCAACAGATGTTTGTTTCTTACTCTGCCAAGAAATCAAACAGTTGCCTAGGAATTGACATCCACCAGAAGTTGACTTTCTGGTTAACTTACACCCTACATAGTCACTATCAGGAAAAGCAACCAATTTGCAAGAGTGTCCAGTGGAATACCATAAACCTAGAGATTGTGTATCTTGCAGATATCTAAAGATCCTTTTGACTGCAATCAAGTGAGACTCTTTAGGAGCAGCCTGAAATCTAGCACAAACACACGTTGCAAACATAATATCTGGTCTAGAAGCTGTTAAGTACATCAAGGACCCAATCATACATCTGAAAAGTGTTTCATCAACAGCTTTACCTTTCTGAGTTGCATCCAGTTGTGTGGTGTTGCACATGGGAGTAGAACAGGGCTTACAGTTTTGTAAATCAAACTTATTCAAAAGATCTTTTCTATATTTAGACTGATGAATGAAAGTCCCATCAGCCTTTTGTTTGATTTGCAATCCTAGAAAGAACTGTAATTCTCCGATTGCACTCATTTCAAACTTCTTATGCATTAAATTGGTAAAGTCATCACATAACTGGGGATCAGAGGATGCAAAAATAATATCATCAACATAAATTTGAACAAGTAGGTTATGCTGATCCACCTTCTTAATGAATAAAGTTTTATCTATGGAGCCTCTAGTGAAATTATTTTGAAGAAGAAAATTTGATAATGTCTCATACCAGGCTCTAGGAGCTTGTTTCAACCCATAAAGAGCCTTATCAAGCTTGTATAGCCAATCTGGATATTTATTAACCTCAAAACCTGGTGGTTGACATACATAAACTTCTTCTTTTATTTTACCATATAAAAATGCACTTTTAACATCCATTTGAAAAACTTTAAAATTGTGAAATGCAGCATAGGCTAGGAACAATCTAATTGCCTCCAGTCTGGCTACAGGGGCAAAGGTCTCATCATAATCAATACCTTCTTCTTGTGAAAACCCCTGAACAACCAGTCTGGCCTTGTTCTTAACAATAAGCCCATTTTCATCTGTTTTGTTCCTAAACAACCATTTAGTGCCTATTGCACACTTACCTGGGGGTAGAGGAACCAGTTCCCACACTTGCTGTTCTTGAACTGAAGTAGCTCAAGCTACATGGCTTCCACCATCCATTGTCTCTCAAAGCAACATGATAGTTCTTTGGCTCTTGCTGACTGATGAAGAGAGCATAGAAGCACAAGTTAGACAATTGACTTCTGGTTGGGACACCAGCATTGATACCACCAATGATTTCAAACATGGGGTGATTCTTCAGCTCTTGGTGCACGATAAGATCAGTGCAAGTGTTTGTAGTCGGTTCAGCAATCGCAGATGTTGATTCAAATTCTTGAAACCAAGTATTAGATGGCAAATCATACGATGTAGAGGAATCAGAAATCTGCGCATCATTTGTTGTGGATGGAGCTGCTCAAGGTCAGGAACATCAAGTTTAGCAGACTCAGGCAGTTGGTCACTGAACTTGAAAAGGTGAGTACTGATATCATCATCATCTTCAGTACCACCAGGTGGAAGACTTGCTAAAGAAGATGATTTATCCACATGATCTGCAACAGCTGGAGTTTGATAAGGAGCATATTGCAGTATGTCCAGATTAAACAACTCCACAGGGTTTTGTGGAATTTTATCCTTAGGAGATTCATTGAATTTCACATGCAAGGTTTCTTCAACTATCTTTGTTTTGCAGTTGAAGACTCTGTATGCCTTGCAAGTGGATGAATAACCTACAAAATACCCTGCATCCACCTTAGGATCAAATTTGTGGAGTTGACCCTTTGTGTTGAGAATGAAACAAGGACATCCAAAGGCTCTGAAGAATGAATTCAAAGGAGCCAAATGATGTAGAGCTTCATATGGAGTCTTCATCAACCTCTGATTTACTAACACTCTATTCTGCACATAGCAAGCTGTATTGATAGCTTCAGCCCAAAAGGTCAAAGGCAAACTAGAATCAGCCAACATGGACCTTGCGGCTTCAATTAAAGTCCTGTTCTTTCTCTCCACTACTCCATTTTGTTCCGGAGTCCTTGGCATGCTAAACTGCCTTTTGATTCCTTTTGAAAGATAAAAATCATCAAGTGTATGGCTTCTGAATTCAGTACCATTGTCACTAATTATACACTTGACTGATAGGGAATATTGCTTCTCAACACACAGCACAAAGTTTATAATCTTCTGAGCAACCTCATCCTTTGAATGTAGAAAGAACGTCCATACGAATCTGGAGTAATCATCCACAATTACCAGACAGTATTTCTTCTTTGCCATGCTCATCACTCTCACAGGACCAAATACATCCATGTGCAGTAACTACAAGCAGGCAATGGACTTAGGTTCTTCAATGGGAGGGAATGAGACTTTGTGCTGTTTTCCTTTCAAACAAGCAGTGCAGGCTTCATCACAGTGGAACTCCTTTACTGATAAACCTCTCACTAAACGATTGTGGATCAGCTGATTCATGTTTCTGAGATTGACATGACTCAGCCTTCTATGCCATAGCTCTTCAGTCGTTTTACAAAACTACTTAAAAGAAAAACATAAAACTACGGAAAGAAAACTGTCACAACTACTGAAGAAGACCTCTTCAGCTGTTGTGACAACGACCGATACTTTGTCTTCAGCACTTGTGTCTTCGGACTTTGTCTTCAGCACTTGTGTCTTCAGACTTTGTCTTCAGCACTTGTGTCTTCAGACTTGTCTTCAGCACTTGTCTTCAGACTTTGTCTTCAGTAGTTTCGTATCAATAGTTTTATGTTTTGTACTTAGCACTCTGATATGTTCTCAGTAGTTGTGAACATTTCAGTAGTTTGTTAAGTCTTAGTTATTTTTGTAATAAATCGGCAGATGTCACTATCCCGTGATATCAGTAGTGATTGCACACTATATAAGGAGTGTCAACCTAATTGTAATTGATGAATGATTGAGCAGAAACATTTGATATTATTGAAACATTCCTTTTCACAAAAATATATTCTGTCGTTACAACCGTATTTGTTCTTAATGCATACGAATATCAAATTCTTGCTATAATTTGTCTAATTCTTGTTCTTATTCCGCTACGTTACACTCTAATCCATCAAACTTGAGATCACTGATCCTGTCAAATGGTATCAGAGCAGGTTAATCATTGATCGATCTAATAATTGATCATTGAAACTGCTTTCCAAGATCCAAGTTTGATTGAATTAGCATTTTTGCAAGAAACGGTTATAGAGATTGAATTTTCTGTGTTTTTGGTCATTCATCCTGAGATTTATTCTTGGTTTTGATTGAGTCTATTGTGGTCTGTGTAAAATCATTTAAAAGCTTGAATTAAATTGTATTTGGACCTAAAATGACTACTCCTTCCAATGATCTTCATAATACTGGTTCCTCAACCAAGCCTCCGATGCTGGTTAGGAATGAGTACAACATATGGCAACGACGAATTCTCCATCACATGTGTGTTAACAGCTCAGGTTGTTGGACATCAATGGTACATGGTCCACACAAGCCTATGGTGAATAACCCGGAAACCAATCAAATGGTTCCGAAGAGGAGGGATCAATACTCAGATGAGGATAAGAAATTGTTTGAGATTGATGCAAAAGCCCATGGAATTCTGGCCATGGCACTGCCCAATGAAATCTATTCTGGGCTAATGCATTATGAAACTGCCCATGACCTCTGGAATGCCTTGAAAGAACAATTTGGAGGAACAGATGAGGTCTTGGCAAATAATAGAGAAATCCTTCCTAACAATATGAGACATTCTCTCATAGGAAGGGTGAGACACTGACTTAACAGTTTGAGCGGTTCTCTTGTTTGATCTCTGAATTAAAAATGGTCAAACATGAGTACACAATAGCCAGATGAATAACAGATTTCTCAGATCACTGCCTGAGAGATGGGACACATATACTATTGTCCTACGCTCCAGTTCAAATTTGGACAAACTATCTCTCACCCAACTCCATGGGAAATTGCTCACATTTCAGAGAGACATAGAACAGAAACAAAAACTGTCATCATCTGGAAAGCTCACTGATGATTTGTACCAGGAAACACTACCTTGGTAAGTCATGAGTCAGAGTATGCAGGATCAGAATGCCACTATGATGAGCATATTGATTTCACCTCAAACAATTCTAATCATTCCTTTGTGAGTGTTGATTGTCATTCTGGTAATAATAGTGACAATCTATGCTTTATCATGGATGATTTGAAGGGCATTGTTGATGATGATTTAGAAGAGATGGATATTTTGAGCCAAATGGCCTTGATCAATATCAGATCTCAGAAATTCTACAAGAGAACTGGCAGGAAATTTCCTGGACTCTCTGACAAAACCAAAGTCGGTTTTGACAAGAGCAAGTTGAAGTGTCACAAATGCCACAGGCTTGGACACTTTGCAACAGAGTGTAGATCAACTCGATCTAACACTTCTGCACCCTTTTTGACTTTTCCAAATAACAATTCACAATTCAAAGGGCAACATTCTGTTGGTTCTAGTCATTCATCACACCTTCAATCTCCTGCATATTTTGTTCCTCAGGGTCAAATGCCATATCCTTATCCCTGCTATTATATGCCACAGTCAAATCAAGTTCAAGCTCCTATAGTACCGCAATCTCATGCACTACCAGAACCTCAACCATCTCCTTCTCAATCACAACCTCATCACAGCTTCTTCACACCTGGAGTCGTTGACTAAAGTAGCTTACCTGATAACTTGTCTAGTCACACTGAGCAATACTATGCTAGTGCTAGTCAACATGGTGGTGAACACCCTTTTGGAAATCTTGCTCTCATGGCCCTGGAGTCTACTGAGGGTTCCTGTTCAAATGCATCATCTTCACAGGTAACTCAGGTATCTTCAGAGGCTAAAGCCAAGTTATGTTCTAAATCATGCATAGCTGCCTTTGTCTCTATTAGCGAGGCAAATGTAGCATTAATAAATCAAAAACTTGAGTTTGAGAAAACCATTTTCAAAAGAAAAGCTGGGTATGAGTCTGCTCTTAACAGTAAAAGTGATGAAATTTATAAGCTTAAATGCCAATTAAATGATGAAAAGGCCAATCTAGAGGTTATTCTGGAAGACCACAGGAGTCTCAAGAAAAACTTGCAGTGACCCAAGTTGAGTGTGAACGCTGGGTCTCATCATGCAAGGGATTTGAAATGCTTCTTAGCAAGCAAACTGCTTCAAATGTGAAGTTGGCATTGGTTACAACCATACTGCTCCACCAACAGACTTTACTCCTAACTCCATAGTTAGTCTGAAAGTGAAAGCAATCTCCAAACCACATTATCGTGTGAGTCATTCTCCAATGATAATCTAAGATCAGAAAATGAAACCAGTGTTAAGATCTCAACAAATAAATTGACTAATGTTCTAACTACTGAGACTCATATGAAGCTGAGTACTTCAGATGTTGTTCCTCAATGTACCCCAAGTACTGAAAGAGACCCAACATCTGAAAAGCATTTCAAATCAGTTGACATACAAGGACTAACAACTGCTGAGGAATCCATCAAACAGTCTATTAGGATGGATGGAAAACAGTTGAATTACCAGTCTTCAGCTGTTACAAATCCTTTAGTACCTAGTACTGATAGGAGGAAAGTACTGAAGATCACACCTTCAGTAGTTTCCACTTCAGCAGTAAAGATGTTCAAGATGAAGAATAAACCATGTGAAATTTGTGGTAATTCAATCATCTATTTGATAAATGTTTGTACAAAAAGGGTTTAAAGCTCTAAAGGGATGAGCTCATTAAACTACAAATAAATAAAATGAAAACTGAGTTTGAGACCAAGTTTGTACCAAAATCATCTCAACCTGATAAACCCAAGGCCTTACCCAAATCCACTAAGAAGGATGTGGTTTATCAGAAGACAGCTAATATTGTTCCTCATGATAAACATAAGACTAAGTCCGTGAAGTCTAAGAAGGAGGAAATGGTGGGTCACAGGAACTCATCAAAAACAAGCTCTGGAGTGTCAAATTAACTGAAAGGTCGAGCTTCAAATCAGACACAGCTTGTTATGATGGTTCAGCATCTGTTGGGGAGAGTTAACCAACTTGAAGCCCATGTGATCAAACCACTAGAGAGGAATTCCAGGGTTCTTCAGCATGCCAAAGAAGCATCTGGTATGTGGACAGTAGAGGATCCATGCACATGACTGGGAGCAGCTCTCTTCTTCATGATTACTCTCAGGGAAAGAAGGGATTTGTCTCATTTGGAAATGATGCTAAAGCTTACATCATTGGAAAGGGATTTGTGTCTAGTGGAGATATTAGATTTGATGATGTCAACCATGTGGAGAATCTCAAATATAATCTGTTGAGTGTCAGTCAGATGTGTGACAAAGGACATGTTGCTCTTTTCACAAGCCAGAACTGTAGGATTCTGTCTTCCAAGGTTCTGAGCCTGATTGACAAAGTACTGGATGATAATACTCTCCTGAAGGCCAACAGGATAGGAAGAGTATATGCCTTGGATATGTCAACGAAAATTGAGTTAAGAGGCCATCCATTTTTGTTCTCCAAGGCCTCTCTCCAAGAATCTAAACTGTGGCATAGAAGGCTGGGTCATGTTAATCTCAAAAACATGAATCAGCTGATCCACAAGAGTTTAGTGAGAGGTCTTCCAATAAAGGAGTTCAATTGTGATGAAAGATGCACTGCATGCTTAAAAGTGAAACAACATAAAGTTTCATTCCCAACCACAGAAGAATCCAAGTCTAATGCCTGCTTACAACTACTGCACATGGATCTTTTTGGTCCTGTGAAGGTAATGAGTATGGCAAAGAAGATACTGTCTGGTAATTATGGATGATTACTCTAGATATGTATGGACCTTCTTCTTGCATTCAAAGGATGAGGCTACTCAGTCCATTATGAACTTTGTGTTACACGTTGAGAAGCAGTATTCCCTACCAGTTAAGTGTGTGAGGAGTGACAATGGTACTGAATTTAGAAACCACACTCTTGATGAGTTTTACTTGTCAAAGGGAATCAAGAAGCAGTATAGCATCCCAAGGAATCCAGAGGAAAATGGAATAGTGGAGAGAAGGAACAGGACCCTCATTGAAGCTGCAAGGTCTATGTTGGCTGATTCTAGTCTGCCACTGACCTTTTGGGCTGAAGCTGTCAATACAGCCTGCTATGTACAAAATAGAGTTCTAGTAAATCAGAGGTTGATGAAGACTCCATATGAAGTTCTTCATCATTTGGCCCCTTTGATTTCATTCTTTAGAGCATTTGGGTGTCCCTGTTACATTCTCAACACAAAGGATCAACTCCAAAAGTTTGATTCTAAGGTGGATGCAGGGTATTTTGTTGGGTATTCATCCACTTGCAAGGCTTATAGAGTATTCAACTGTCAGACAAAGATATTTGAAGAAACCTTTCATGTGAAGTTCAATGTATCCCCTAAGGATACAATTCCACAAAACCCTGTGGAGTTGTTTGATCTGGACATTCTACCATATGTTCCTTATCAACCACCTGTTGTTGCAGATCATATGAATCCATCATCTTCTATAGCTAGTCATCCATCTGGTGTTGCTGATGATGATGATGATATCAGTAATCACCTTTTCAAGTTTAGTGATCAACTGCTTGATTCAGCTAGACCTGATGTTCCTGTAGCTTCAGTAGCACAATCCACAACAAATGCTGATGAGATTTCCACAACTTCAACTTCCTGTGAATTACCATCTAGTGATTGGTTTCTAGGAAATGCTTCACCATCACCATCTGTTGCTGCTGAGCCTGCTACAAACACTTGCACAGATCTTATTGTGTACCGAGATCTGAAGAATCACCCTATGTCTCAAATCATTGGTGATATCAATGCTGGCGTTTCAACAAGAAGTCAATTGTCTAATTTCTGCTTCTATGCTCTCTTCATTAGTCAGCAAGAGCCAAAGAACTATCACATTGCTTTAAGGGACAATGGATGGGTTGAAGCCATGCAGCTTGAGCTTCTTCAGTTCAAGAAACAGCAGGTGTGGGAACTGGTTCCTCTACCTCCAGGTAAGTGTGCAATAGGCACTAAATGGGTGTTTAGGAACAAAACTGATGAAAATGGGCTTATTGTTAAGAACAAGGACAGACTGGTTGTACATGGGTTTTCACAAGAGGAAGGTATTTATTATAATGAACCTTTGCCCCTGTAGCCAGACTGGAAGCAATTGATTTTTTTAGCTTATGCTGCTTATCACAACTTTAAAGTTTTTCAAATGGATGTCAAAAGTGTATTTTTGTATGGGAAAATTAAAGAAGAGGTTTATGTATGTCAACCACCAGGTTTTGAGGACAATAAACATCCTAATTGGGTGTATAAGCTTGATAATGCTCTCTATGGGTTGAAACAAGCTCCTAGAGCCTGGTACGATACATTATCAATCTTTCTTCTGGAAAATAATTTCACTAGACGCTCCATAGATAAGACTTTATTCATTAAGAAAGCTGGGCAGCATAATCTACTTGTTCAATTTATGTAGATGATATTATTTTTGCATCCTCTGATCCACAGTTGTGTGATGTATTTACAAAGTTGATGAAACAGAAGTTTGAAATGAGTGCCATGGGAGAATTACAGTTCTTTCTGGGTTTGCAAATCAAACAAAAGGCTGATGGAATTTTCATTCATCAGTCCAAATACACAAAAGGTCTTTTGGAAAACTTTGATTTACAAAAGTGTAAGCCGTGTTTTACTCCCATGTGCAACACCACACAACTGGATACAGATAAGAAAGGTAAAGTGGTTGATGAAACACTTTACAGATGTATGATTGGGTCCTTGATGTACTTAACAGCTTCTAGACCAGATATTATGTTTGCTACATGTGTGTGCTAGATTTCAGGCTGCACCTAAGGAGTCTTATTTGATTGCAGTCAAGAGGATCTTTAGATATCTGCAAGGCACTCCATCTCTAGGTTTATGGTATTCTACTAGACATTCTGGTAAATTAGTTGCTTTTTCTGACAGTGACTATGCAGGGTGTAAGTTGACAAGAAAGTCCACTTCTGGAGTATGCCAATTCTTAGGGCAACTGCTTGATTTCTTGGCAGAGTAAGAAGCAGACCTCAGTTGCTACATCAACTGCTGAAGCAGAGTACATTGCTGCTGCAAGCTATACATCTCAGGTACTCTGGCTTCAAAACCAATTATTGGATTATGGCATAACAGAGACTAAGACCCCATTGTTAATGGACAGCTCTTCAGCTCTTTGTATTGTCAAGAATCCTGTCCAGCACTCTAGGACTAAACATATTGAATCAGACACGATTTTATTAGAGATTGTTTTGAAAAAGGTCTGATTATCCAAAATTTGTTCCTAGTGCTGATGAGCTTGCAGACATTTTCACTAAGCCCTTGGATAGCACAACTTTCCAAAACCTAGTGTTAAGGCTGGGTATGCTGCAGCTAGAATAAGTGACAACTACTGATGATCTCAGCACAAGTACTGATGATCATTAGTTTATTATTGTCATATATATAAGCACTGAAGTTATTTTCCCTTCGGAAGTTTTCTTTAAACTACTAGAGCTTAACTTCTCAGTACTCAAGTACTTTATTTGTTAAAACAATTGATGTAGTTACAACAGCTGATGTAGCTACAACTACTGTTGTCAGAAATACAAATACGTACTGATGTCCTATGAAACATCTGAAAACAGATGAAAATGTCTGATGAGTATGTGTTGAGGATAGTATGAAATAGCTGAAAAGCAATGAATTGACGACAACTACTGATGAGCCTTTTGTCTTCAGTAGTTTCCCAACTGCTGTTTCTTTCTAAACAACTGAAGCAAAACCATGTCTTGAGTAGTTTCACAACTACTGATGATTAACACCAAGTCTTCAGTTGTTTACAACAACTGATGGTAAAACCAAAGTCTTCAGTAGTTTCCCAACTACTGATGACTAATACCAAGTCCTCAGTTGTTTCACCACCTGAAGTCAAAACTGTCTTCAGTAGTTTTATAACTACTGATGACAAAATCTGAGACTTCAGCTGTTTCAACGTCTGACGGTTGAAACCAAGTCTTCAGTTGTTTTATACCAACTGCTGATCACACCAATACGGTCAGTCATTCCAAACCTCTGAAAGTTAATACCACGTCATCAGTAGTTTCAACAACTGATGACTAACACCAAAACCTTCAGTCGTTTTCTAACCCTACCCTTTAAATACCTTATCCCACCTTCAGAGTTTTACTCTTCTCTTCTCAAACCTAACGTTCAAAAACTCTGTAACCTCTCTTCATCAATGGCGACCATGCAACTAAAACCCCAACACAACTTTGTCGCACATCTCACAAAATCGCCATACTGGACCAAGTTTCACAACGCCATTGATTTAATGGTTCAGTCACCTTGTCTCTGAGACTAAATCCCACCATATATGCCGAATCTCTTAACCAATTCTGGACAAACGTCACTCTTGTCTCTGAGGAGAATGACACAGAGTCTCTTCAATCGTTTGTCCATCGTCAAAAAGTGGTCATTACTCCAGACATTCTTCGCCAAACCCCCAATCTGGATGATGCCACTTTCCCAATGGTTATCCAAAGGGCACAATAGATCAATCATTTGCCCACCATGGATACCAGGATAACCTAAGTGCATCTACCATATTGAAGAAACATTTCCAGGATGCCGAACGTCTTATCTTTCACATGGTAAATGTCTGCCTTGCCCCCAAGACTTCATCATGGGATCAAATGTCCACAAGGTGGCAACAGGTAATGTACTCCATCCTTGAGCAACAAACTTTAAATTTTGTGAAATACTATTTTTAGAGCTCAAGGATATGGCCCAAAAACAACGTGCTAACCGTTGGATATTATATCCTCGGTTCATAATGGCCATAATTGAAAACCAGCTTCAAGCTGAGGGACTTGTTGCCTGGGAGTCCCTGCTACGGCTGTATTGCCTGAAGTATACTCCCGGCACAACTCTGACCAATCACTAAAAATGGCTGCCAAGCTGCGCAAACCCACGCAGCTGGAACCCACAGCCACCACCTCCAAATCCAAAGTCCCCACCAAACCCACTAAAAAGAAGTCAAAAAAGGCTACTCAGGGAAATGAGTCCCCTGAGGATGCCCCTGCAACACAAACACACGCTATATCCACTGGTTATAACCCCTTAGTGGATACAAGGACTTCACCAGCCACAGCCGCTCACGATTCCTCTCAAAAGGAGCATGCAGCAACCAAAGAAGGGGTACCCACTAATCTGGGATCTTCCTCATTTGAGGAGATTGCCATTGAAGAGCACCATTCTCCCCATGTGCATACTGCTTTTACCCCATCTCCCACTGCAACCGCCCCACAAAGTCCTACTCCCATTATTGCAAATGTGCTAACTCAGCTGCATGCCTCTCCTCCTCCCCAACAAACACCAACAAAGGGGAAAACCATAGCAATTGAGGAAGAGGATCAACATGCTTCTGACAGCCCACAGCACAAGGGTTTAACTGTTCTATCTCCTGGTGTGGATATGGAGACCAGAACATCTGGTGAGGCTGCCACCTCTTCTGAATCAGCACATGATCAGACTGAGGCTGGTAACATAGCTAAGACCTCACCAGAGGCAACAACTGATGAAGGACATCGTCCTGAGGCTGGAAGTCCCCAGTTCCAAGAAAAAGGGGCACATGCTAAAATGGTCTACACCCATTGCATGTACATCCTGCTACAAGCAGGAGGTCAGGTGATTCAGCATCTGCTGATGATGACCTGGGCTTCTTTTACGATGTTCTGGCCCAGAACACAATTCTTGAGGAAGAAGTCATAGACTACAAAGACTACTTGAGCAATTCTCTCAAACAGCAAGTCCATCTGCCACCAACAAAACCACAGATGGCACCTTCACCTGAAGGTCTCCCACACACTCAGCCACTCAAAACTTCCGAGCACCAGCTTCTATTTCTGGCACTGCTTCTCAGGGACAGAACCCCTCTGAGCAAACAACTGCTATCTTTCAGCAATCCCTACCTCTCATCACCCCAATAATCCAGACATTGTGATCAAAACCATGGATGAGAGGCTTCCCTCAATCATACAACCCCTGGTGGAGGAGATTGTGCGCACAAGGCTTTCTGCTACTCAAAACCCTGCAACCAATGTAACCAAAAAGGGGGAGAGTCAGTCAGTGAAAGCAAAGAGGAAGAGCATAAGGGGAAGAAAGAAAAGGAGACTGAGAAGGAAGAGGAGTTTGTGAAGGGAGCTGACATTGATCAAGTGGGTGAAAGTCACAAAGACTTTCATGTCACATATAAGAAGAGGAAGGTTGAAGGAAAAGAAAAGGAACTCGAACTCGATGAGATGATCAAAATGGCGGATGCTACACATAGTAAATCAATGACTCCATTATTGATCAACTTTATAGACAGGGGTTCGATACTGCACAGCTTGACTTAGAGATTAGGAGACTTGAAGTTGAAGAAATTAACTCAAGATGGGCAAGTTATGATGCATTAGAAAGAGAAAGACTAGAGATCATGATCAGATTCATTGCAAAGTACCTTGGGAGATCATTGATTGAGATTAAGTCATGGACCAGGGACAGTATCTTGGCAATAACCACCAAGATCTGTTCGTCTGAAGCATACACTAAGGGATTGGTGATTGAAGCACTAAATGAGGCAGGTGCTGGGAACAGAAATGAACTAGCAAAACACTCAAAAGCCTCACTCACTACAAGAATACTAGAACAACCTGCAAAACCTCCCACTTCAAAATCACCACTACCACAACCCACTAAACCAATTCCTTTACCCTCAAAACCAACAGCCGATGATGCACCCAAGAAGAAGAAGAGAAGGGTGTTGAAGCTAGAAGAAGAAGAAGAAGAAGATGATGATGATGAGGAAGAAGATAGGCTGCCTCTTTCCGTAGTCCTAACTTTGCCTAAAGCCAAACCTATGTCCATCACTCCCACCTCACAGATGGACGCTGTGAGAGTAAAGATAGAAGAAGAACAGCAGCAAAAGCTTCATGATGATCAGATGCTGAAAAGCATAGACAAAACTTATGCTGCTTCTTCATCAATAATCAGTATGAAGAAAGAAGCTCTGAGATTGTACACCTTGCTAACACATTTCAATATCAAAAGGAAAAGGTGAGAATATGGCCTGATCCTAGGGTGGCTCACAGAATTGTGAAGAAAGACATTCCTTCGAGATACAAGGGCCAAGTAAAAAGGATCGTAGATGAAGAGATCACAATGGTCCTCGTAGTATCACCCTGGGAAATTGTAGAAGATTTCAAGAAGGCCTATGAAACTAAACAGCCACCCCAAAAGATGTTAGAGAATAGAGTAATTAAAAGGGGGTTAGTCTACAAGAGGCTTGAGAACTTCAAACAAAATGAGCTCAGTCTGTTACTTGAAGGTACTCACCCAGATGAGTTTGCATACAGACAGATTACAATAGTTGAGCTCAAAAATGGCAAACAGGCTAAGTACATTTCAGAGTTGTATGGGCGTGAAGGACTGTTTGATGGTGGAGCTGAAAATCTTACCATGGAAGAACAAATTATGTTTCTCAGAGCATACACCAGAGAATCCTGCAGGCTTATACATGGGAAGTAGATTTCAGGGATAGGACCACAGCCCTGTGTCCAGTTCCCCAAAGTCAGGGCTCTTATCCATACTATGCCAACCAAATTTCAGAAATCTATTCCCAGGCCAGTGCTTAATTGGGTCATCTTCTTAGCTGATTAAGAAGTTAAAAGACCAATCTTATCGCCAACAATAAGTGGGACCTCAGTAATGTTAAGGTTTTGGCTGCATTGGTTCAGGGGGAGTTTGTTGGACCAAAAGAACCAATGAGCCGGATCAGAAAAACCTTAAGTCCCACAGACGTCACAACAACTGCTGAAGTCCACAACAGCTGAAGACAAGTGCTGAAGACAAAGTCTGAAGACACAAGTGCTGAAGACAAGTGCTGAAGACAAAGTCTGAAGATACAAGTGCTGAAGACAAAGTCTGAAGACAAGTGCTGAAGACAAAGTTTGAAGACACAAGTGCTGAAGACAAAGTCTGAAGACACAAGTGCTGAAGACAAAGTCTGAAGACACAAGTGTTGAAGACAAAGTATCAGTCGTTGTCACAATAGCTGAAGAGGTCTTCTTTAGTAGTTGTGACGGTTTTCTTTCAATAGTTTTATGTTTTTCTTTTCAGTAGTTTTGTAAAACGACTGAAGAGCTTGTTCTTTAGTCGTTGTAGTTTCAGTAGTTTCGTATCAGTAGTTTCGTATCAGTAGTTTTATGTTTTGTACTTAGCACTCTGATATGTTCTCAGTAGTTGTGAACATTTCAGTAGTTTGTTAAGTTTTAGTTATTTTTGTAATAAATCTGCCAGATGTCACTATCCCGTGATATCAGCAGTGATTGCACTCTATATAAGGAGTGTCAACCTAATTGTAATTGATGAATGATTGAGTAGAAACATTTGATATTATTGAAACATTCCTTTTCACATAAATATATTCTCTCGTTACAACCATATTTGTCCTTATTGCATACGAATATCAAATTCTTGCTATAATTTGTCTAATTCTTGTTCTTATTCCGCTGCGTTACACTCTAATCCATTAAACTTGAGATCACTTATCCTGTCATCAGTACTTGATATACTTTGAGGGACAACATCTGAAATACTTAGCTTCATGTGCTTATCAGTAGTTAACCATCAGCCAATTGACTTGCTGAGGTATCAACCCTTATTTCATCTTGTGATTTTGGGAGATCACTTGAGGATGATGCACATGATGATGTGTTTGGAGATTGCCTTCACCTTCAGATTTTACTATGGTTTTGGAGTAAAATCTGTTGGAGGTGCAATATGGTGGTAACCAATTCCAAACTTCATATTCGAAGCAGATTGCTTACTGAGTAGCATTTCAAATCCCTTGCAGGATGACACCCAGCGGTCACACTCAACCTAGGTAACTGCAAGTTTTTCTTTGAGTTCCTTATGGTTCCCAAGAATGACCTCTAGCTTAGCCTATTTAATTGACATTTAAGATTATAAATCTCATCATCTTTGTCCTTAAGGACAGACTCATATTCGGCTTTTCTTTTGGAAATAGTTTGCTCAAACTCTAGATTTTGATTAATTACAGCTACATTTGCTTCTCTAATAGAGACAAATGCATCTATGCAAGATTCAGAACAAAGCTTGGCCTTAGCCTCAGAAGATACCTGGGTTACCTGTGAAGAAGATGCATTGGGGCAAGAACCCTCAATAGATTCCAGGGCCATGAGAGCTAGATTCCCAAAAGGATGTTCACCACCATGTTGACCATCACTAGTAAATAATTGCTCAGTAACAGAGAGATCATCTGGTAAACTGCTCCAGTCAACATTACCAGGGGTGAAAAAGCTATGATGAGGTTGTGAATGAGATGGTAGAGGCTTAGGTAATGCCTGTGGTTGTTGTGCAGTAGGTACTTGATTTGGATTTGGCTGAGGCATGTAATAGCAGGGTTACGGATATGACATTGGACCCTGAGGGATAAAATATGCAGGTGAAACAGGTTGTGAATGATGACCAGAACTAGCAGGTTGTTGCCCCCTGTTTTGTGGACTAGTGCTTGGAAAAGTCACAAAGGGTGCAGAGGAGTTAGATCCAGATGATCTACACTCTGTTGCAAAGTGTCCAAGCCTTTGGCATTTGTGACACCTCAACTTACTCTTGTCAAAACCAACTTTGGTTGTGCTAGAGAGTCCTGGAAATTTCCTGCCAGTCCTCTTGTAGAACTTCTGAGATCTGATATTAATCAAGGCGATTTCGCTTAGAATATCCATCTCCTCTAGATCATCATCAGCTATTCCTTTCAAATCGTCCATCATAAAACATAAATTGTCACTATTACAGCCTGAGTGACTATCAACACCAACAAATGCATGATCTGAGCTGTTTGAAGAGAAATCTATATGCTCATCATAATTACTTTCAGATGCAGCATATTCTGACTCATGACCAACCAAGGCAGTGTTCCCTGGTACAAAGTCATTAGTGAGCTTTCCTGATGATGCCAGTTTCCTTTTCTGCTCTATCTCTCTCTCAAATGTAAGCAGTTTCCCATGAAGTTGGGTGAGAGATAGTTTATCCAGATTTGCAATGGAGTGTAGGACACTAGTATATGTGTCCCATCTCTCAGGCAGTGATCTAAGGAATCTGTTGTTCATCTGGCTATTGGTATATTCATGTTTGACCATTTTTAGTTCAGAGATCAAATAGGAAAAACGCTCAAACTGTTGAGTCAGTGTCTCACCCTTCCCATGAGAGAATGTTTCATAATGTTGGGCAAGGATTTCTCTGTTGTTTGCTAAGACCTCATCAGTTCCACCGAATTGTTCCTTCAGTGCATTCCAGAGGTTATGAGCAGTTTCATGATACATAAGCCCTGAATAGATTTCATTTGGCAGTGCCATGGCCAGAATTCCATGGGCTTTAGCATCAATCTCAAACAGTTTCCGATCTTCATCTGAGTATTGTTCCTTCTTCTTCGGAACCATTTGATTGGTTTCCGGATTGTTCACCAAAGGGTTATGTGGACCATGCACCACTGATGTCCAACAACCTGAACTGTTAACAGACATGTGATGAAGCATTCTTCGTTGCCATATGTTATACTCAGTCCTAACCGGCATCGGAGGCTTGGTTGAAGAACCGGTATTGTGAGTGTCATTAGAAGGACTGGTCATTCTCAGATTCAACCAAAATCAATTAAGTTTTAACAGATTTAGAACATAACACAACAGACCAAATTGAACCAAGAGAAAACAGAAAGCAATAAAACGAAAGTAGCAGAAATTCAATTTCACTATACCCAGTTCTTGCAAATATGCGAATTCAATCAAATGCAGATATTGATTAGCAGTTTCAATGATCAATTGTTAGATCGATCAATGATTAACAAAGCTCTGATACCAATTGTTAGGATCAGTGATCTACTATTGATTGATTAGAGAGTATTGCCGCGGAAATCAAACAATGTATTAGACAATTCACAAGAATACAGTTGATATTCAAAGTAAGAACAAACGATTATAGAAGGACATCTGCAAATCAAATATCTCATTCAATACGTGCTTTCGTGGTGGCAAAATGTCACCCTTACAATCAGGTCATCATCCCTTATACAGGAATGTCGTGGTGGAACATTCCTTATATAGGAAATGTGACGTCTGCTGATGTCACTTGATAGTGACATCTAACAGAATTATTCAAACTACTGAAAGTTAACACAACTACTCAAGATGTCAAAACAGCTGACATCTTCTTACAAAAATACTAAGTGTTAACTATCACTGCAACTACTGAAAAGAAACTACTGAAACTACAACAACTGAAGAACATGCTCTTCAGTCGTTATACAAATACTGAAACAAAAAAGAAAACCACTGAAAGGAAACCATCACAACAACTGAAGAATGCTTCTTCAGCTGTTGTAACAAACTCTGAAGGCTTCTGTACTTGTACTTGAACTTCAGTTGTTGTCATCAGCTGATGTCTTCAGTCTTTGTACTTTAGCTGTTGATCTTTAGTACTTTGTTCTTCAGCTGTTAATCTTTAGACTTTGGTCTTCAGCTGTTGAAGTCTTCAGTACTTTAGTCTTCAGCTGTTGAAGTATTCAGTACTTTAGTCCTCAGCTGTTGATCTTCAGACTTTGGTCTTCAGCTGTTGAAGTCTTCAGTACTTTAGTCTTCAGCTGTTGAAGTCTTCAGACGTTGTCAAACAGCTGATCAAGTCTTTAGCAGTTGTTGTGATGTCTGTGGGACTTAGAGGTTTTTCTGATCAGGCTCATTGGTTCTTTTGGTCCAACAGCCGAAAACGTGGTTTATGAAGAACCAGAGACCCCTTATCCGGAGGGCAGTAACGAGAGTGTTAACTTAAGGGCCTTTGTGAAGGAGGCTGTTGTCGAAGAGGTGCACCAGGTCATACAAATAATCTTACCGTCTATGGTGACTGAAGTTATAAAGGCTCTGAGGGAAGGAGAAAGGAAGGAGAGAAGCAAACCTAAGGGCGAAAGAAAACAGCCTGAGACTAAGACGGTTTTGTCTGACGACGAAGAAGAAGAGTTGTGCCGGAGGCGGCACGAGGCTATAACTACGGGGCGTTTCAACGATGCAAGCCCCCTACTTTTGATGGTAACGGCACTGACCGGTGGGTGAGAGAAATGGAAGCTGTTCTGAACATCAACAAATGTTGGAGGATCAGAAACTGAAGTTTGCTGCCCACTCTTTCATGGACTCAGCTTTATGCTGGTGGGACAATATTGTCCAAGCTGAGGGTAGTCGGACTATGAGGAGGATAAGATGGTCTGAGCTGAAAAAGTTGGTGACCGAAGAGTTTTGTCCTCATCGGGAAATGGACAAGGTTGAGGGAGAGTTCTTGCAGTTGGAGGCGGTTACGATGACGCATCAGTAGTACACCACCAAATTCAATAAGATGGCACGTCTGGTGCCGGACCATGTGACCTCTTTGTCATGAATGATCAAGTGGTACATTTAGGGTTTGCCAGCGGATATTCGCAGGCACATGATCGCTGCCAGGCCGAGCACTTTTAGGTCGACAGTTGATTTAGTAGGAAGGTTGTATGATGAGAGCACTGTGGTGGTGGATGAAGGTTGCAAGAGAGGGGGTGGTGACCGGAATTGGAGTGGGAAAAGGTTGGTCGAGGTGGTGCCCTGACGACTAACAAGAAGGCACGGGTAGACGACCGCCATGTGGTCACATCTGGTGCAGGGTCGAAGATGTGTGGTAGATGTGGAAAGGAGCATATTGGAGAATGTAGCAACGGGGCATATGTTACGGACTACCGTACGGTCCGGTGTTTTAACTGTGGCGTGGAGGGCATATAGCAACGGACTACCGTACGGTCCGGTGTTTTAACTGTGGCGTGGAGGGCCACATGAGTAGAGATTGTAAGAAGCCGAGGGCTGTGGGTTCTGTGGTGAAGAAGAATACAGCTGAAGGACCAATGTCGAGTGCTAAAACAGTTGCGAGACGTAGGAGTAGGCTAGGAGGTACCCTGATGTTTTTTCAGGTACGTTTCTAGTAAACCAAACTTTAGTCTTTGTGTTATTCGATTCTGGGGCTAGTAAAAGTTTCATACCGGTCCTGTTGTGAAAAAGAAAGACGGTAGCATGAGGATGTGTATTGACTACCGTGAGCTAAGTAAGTTGACGATAAAGAATCGATACCCCTTACCGAGATTTGATGATTTGTTTGATGAGCTTCAAGGTGCTAGTTGGTTCTCAAGGACAGATCTTTGATCGGGGTACCATCATTAAAAGGTGAAAGAGTAGGATGTCCCTAAAACAGCTTTTCACACGTGTTATGGTCACTACGAGTTCCTCATTATTTCATTTGGTTTGACCAACACGCCAGCTACTTTTATGGACTTAATGAATTGAGTGTGTCAGCCGATGTTGGATAAATCAGTGATTGTGTTTATCGATGATATCCTGATTTAGTCCAAGAGCGAGGAGGAGCATGCCTTTCACATTCGGGAAGGGTTGGAGATGTTGAGAAGGGGGAAGTTGTATGCTAAATTTTCCAAGTGCACATTCTAGTTACGCGAAGTTCAGTTCATGGGTCACGTGGTGAATCCCGAGGGGATTATGGTGGACCGGCAAAGGTCGAGGCAGTGATGCAATGATGTTGGACCCTGAAAGGATCATACATGCCAATTCAATTGGTGAGTTGATGGTTGTTCTCTCAGTTTCCACAAGTCCAAGAAATAATGCGGATGAAGGTCATTCAGTAGAAGAAGAAGTATTGGCTTACCGCATTGTTAATGCGGAAGGCAAAGAACAAATACTGACAAGTGTTGTTCTTCCGCATAAACAAATGTGGAAGACCAAAAGTAATGGGGACAAGATTCTGTTCATCCATATTTGCCAATGCGGATGACCGGACAAGAATGCACACAAGTATTTGTTAATCCGCATTACCCAATGCGGATGACCAATATACTAATGCACATGACCAAGTGAACAAATGCTCATCAAGTCCATCTCATTCGCATTTGCCAATGTGGATGAACAAGCAGAAATGCTAATCAAGATATAGACTAGTTCTGATGTAGAGGTTAAGGGTAGTTTAGTCATTTTTTAAAAGGC
Source organism: Flaveria trinervia (assembly GCA_025506515.1). Taxonomy (NCBI): domain Eukaryota; kingdom Viridiplantae; phylum Streptophyta; class Magnoliopsida; order Asterales; family Asteraceae; genus Flaveria; species Flaveria trinervia. The sequence continues at coordinate 19,356,362 of CM046449.1, read as the reverse complement.
ATCTTGTCTGCCTATAAATAGAATAGAAAACATCGTACATGACACGATGGTCGATAGACAATTAAAATATATTTTGTCATTTACTATCAAGGTGTATCATTACTGTTTTATGCTCAAACCTAACATTTACTGTAATCATCATCTCATTCAATGCAAACAAGCATTTATTAGTATTTCTTCTGCATTGAATGTTTATTGATTGTTTGTTTCCACTTTCCCATCACTAACTCAGTCATTATATTCGATGCTAAGTGAGAATCTCTATCTCACTACCTAGTCAATTGGTATCAGAGCTTTGGCTCCCGGTTCTTTTTCTGATCAACCCAAGACCTGAATAGAACTTGATTAATCTGGTTATTGAGTTGCTAATAGAGTATTCTATCATCTTTACTTAGTAAACAAAAGAAAATACTCTTAGCACAACCTTCTGTCAACACGTTCTCACAAAACCTACAGATTCAAACAAAGAACAGTAATACAACAAAAGTTGCAATGGAAACCAAGAAACATTAACATATGTGATTTTCTAAGCATTTGTTGAAAAATTTGGACTATTCGGACTAATTAATCTTAAAACTTACCTAATCTATATTTGTACAAGTTAAAACACCTTGTTAAAATGGATTCACATAGTTTTTCAGAACTTGGTCACACTCCAAAACCACCAATGCTTAAACATAAATTCAAATCGAAAATCAGTTTTAGGAATAACATTACACATGTAGATTCTAATTTTTGGATCTCAATATGCAAGGGGCCACACATCCCTGTCACTCTGTCTGCAGATCAAGATGCGATCTACAAGAAAGCAAGGATACCTATTGAAGATCTAACTCTTGATGATGAATATTACAAGAAAATAAAGATTGATCTGAAAGCTTACTCTATCCTAACTCAAGCACTCAAGATAGGTGTGCTGAACAGATTGGAGATGTATGGTACTACCAAATCTGTATGGGATGCACTACAAATTATGTGTGAGGGAAGGAGTGAAGTTGCAGAAATTAACAAGGATAAGCTTGTTAATCAGTACGAAAATTTCATCACTCCAAGAGGAGTAAATATCCAAACAACTACATAGATTTGTACAGTTGGTAAATGACTTGGAAATCATGGGAGTCACTTACAAGGTGAAGGAGTTAAACAAGAAAATGCTGCACAGTCTTCCAAAGACCTGGAAACAAAATGTGACGATGTGAAAGAACACTCTTGATCTTGAGAGTACAACTCTGGACATAATGATAGCCAAGATAGAAGCATTGGAGTTAGATGAAAGAAGCAGAAACTTGTGAGGACCCAAAGTGATTGAGGCATATAAATTTCCATCACAATCTCATTGTGTGGGAAATGCCTTCATTACTGAGGAGGATGATTTCATCTCTTCAAGAGATCAACTGAATACCACATGGTTCATTGCAACTCGATCAACTAATCAACCACCAACTTCATCCCAAGCATTCACAGTCACTGCTGCTCCTACAACCACTCCTGATGACCCAAGATCCAAAGAACAAAAGGCAACTTACAATGCCTTTGTTGCAAGCTTTGAAGCATATTTAGGAGGAAGACTCACATGAGCACATCTGATCCAGGAAGACTTAGAAGAAATGGATCAAGATGATGTAGAAGAAATGGATTTGCAATGGCAAATGGCCATGATTGGTATGAGAGCAAAGAAATTTTTCAGAAAAGGCAGAAAGCTCAGCCTTAATGAAAATATAAAGCTTGGATATGATAAATCCAAAGTGAAATGCTTCCACTGTTGCATGGCTCGCCACTTCTCTCCAGAGAATGCAATGCCCGCAAAAGAAATAACTTTTAAACGAATTCTCAAAGCTAGTCATCCACACAGTCAAACTCAAGCTTTCACTCCAATAATCATCATTAGTAGTATCATCATCCGTAACAACATCAATCATATCAAAATCAACCTCAACTGAAAAACCAAGCTCATGGAAGTAGTCAGTCATTCGCAAATGCTCTTATGATCAAACAAGATGGAGTATGTGACTGGAGCCTTTATGCAGAGGAAGTCAAGCCTCAATTTCAAAATCATGCACTTATGGCTCACATCAACGATGGTCCATCTCCAATGCCTACTGAGGTAAAATCTAACCCTTGTAGTGAAAAATGTATTACTGAATTCCAAGCTTATAGAGAGCATAACCATAAACTAGCAAATTAAATTAAAATGGAAAAGGTGAAGTCAGAGATGATGAAAAGAGATATAAAAAGCCTTTGAAATCAGAATAAAATCTCTCATCTCTGACATTGAAAAACTGCATGGTGAAAAGTATACTTGTGTAGCTTAGAATGAGCTACTGACTGAAAAGTTAGCTCAATCTAAGGCTAAACACACACTTACTGAAGTGAAACTTGAAAAGTTTCAGCTGTCTTCAGTCAACCTGCAAGAGATGATTGATTCTCAAAAGGATCCAAAGGACATGTCGGGGATTTGGTATAATTCATTTCCTCCACCATACAATGACAACTACACTGTCATGCCTAAATTTGTCAAACTCAATAAGGAACTTGAAACTAAAACTATGGATCAAAATTCTATAGTAAAACAAGTAACCAATCCTCAAAACAAACCTGATGTTTATATTGAAACAAATGAGGAGAAAATCAAATTAGGTCATCCAATCAAGATTAAAGAGTGTTTAGACAAGGCTGTGAGTGTCATCAAACCTACAAGGCCCATAAAGGCAGTTGTTCCACATATAAAATTCATACCTTTTGTTTTAAAAGGTAAAAGGAAGTTTGTGAAGTTAGTGAAACCCACTACTAAAATCAATTCTAATAATGAGATTATATCTCCAAACAAATCAAGCAAATCAGACAAGGTTTCACTGCAAAAGAAACAAAAGAGATCACTGATTTCAACGTGTAAAACTCTATCAGACCCCCAACCTTCAAAATTAAGATAGGGTGTTGGTTTTGATATATGTAATAAAGAAAACATTGATCAATTTGAGAAAGAGGTATAGAAAGTGATGAAGAAACAAAAACAACCAAGAAAATCTAACAAAAAGGCTGATTTTGTTTTATCCCCTAAGAAAAAGAAAGTGGCTCAGTAGCAATTGAGAAAATCAGTTGAGTCCCACAAATCAAAATCTGATTCAAGCAACAAACAAATGTATTGTGACAATTATGATATGTTCAATCACAAAACAGACAAGTGCTTTTACGATCAATATTGCTCTATCTGTGACATGAACAACCACCCAACCAAAACCTGTTATTTTAACAAATATTGTTCAGTCTGTGATATGAACAATCACAATACATCTGATTGTTACTTCAATTAGAAGGGATTGAGAATTCCCCAAAACAAGCCCATCTCAAAAACATGTACCGAGAAACACACTGTCAGAACTCATTTTCATAACAATCAATCTAGGATATCTAGATCAACAAATGATTTGAGCAATTTGAAGGAAGTGTGGAAGGGTCAAAGAAAACATCACACAAGAAAACCCAAAATTGACCTTCCCAAACCAAAAGTAATTTTTTATAATAAAAAACGGTTTAAATTTCTACAATGAAATAGAGACCAAAGGTTTCATTACTCATCTGAATCTTCAGTAGATGTTGATGAAATGACTCAACCCGATCATTACCAAAAATCTCCCAGGACACCTCCATCTAAACCACAATTTAGGGGGAAATACCCAAAATCACCATTATGAATAGCAATAGGAAACCCAAGACAATCATAGCTTGGGTTCCTTATTCTAATTAGTTCTTTTTTCTTGCAGGTTCATCCACACAGGTCCAATAGCTTATGGTACGTGGATAGTGGATGCTCCCGACACGTGACTGGAGATCGTTCCCACGTTCATGACTTCAAGCATATACAAGGAACTACTATGGCATTTGGTGGAGATTCACAGGGTGGTTGAATTATAGGTGAAGGATCTGTGTCAAACGGGATGCTGAGCTTTGACAGAGTGAACTACTGTGAACAACTAAACTTCAATCTACTAAGCATGGCTCAGATCTATGACAAGAAATATTCAACTCACTTTACAGACACTCATTGCTACATTCTTAAACCTGGATTTCAGATCTCAGAAGAGTGGGTTGTCCGAAAGACCCCGAGGAAGAATAATACTTACGTTTTAAACCTGTGTTCTACATCACCTACAGAAGAAAGATGTCTTTTGTCAAAAGCATCATTTGATAAGTTGCAGCTTTGGCACAGGCTTTTGGGGCATACAAACTTTAAAAACATGAAAAGATTGGTCAAAGGAAACCATGTCATTGGTCTTCCTCAAAAGGAATTTCATTTTGTTAATCACTTTTCAACATGCCTCAAAGGAAAAAAACAAAAATCTTCTCATAAATCTAAGCTGGTGAACACAAACAATACGCCATTGAAGCTACTTCATATGGATCTAGTTGGACCAACTCATTTCATGAGTATTGGAACGAAATAGTATTGTTTGGTGATCATTGATGACATTTCACGATTTAGATGGGTTTTCTTCTTACTTCATAAAAATGAGGCATCCCAAATAATTCAAAACTTTATCACTAAAATAGAAAATCAACTTGATCATAAGGTCAAAACAATAAGAAGTGATAATGGTACAGAATTTGAAAATGTGGACATGAGTTCTTTTTGTGCAACCAAAGGCATTGATCATCAATTCAGCGCAGCTAGAACTCCTCAACAAAATGGGGTAGCTGAAGGAGAAATAGAACGCTGATTGAAACAGCAACCATAATGCTAGCCGATACCAATCACCTTTTGGGCAGAGGCAGTTAACACATCATGCTTTAAACAAAATCGAACTCCAATTGTCAAAGAAAGCAACATGACTCCATATGAACTGCTCTTTCATAGAAAACCATTCATTGCATTTCTCAAATATTTGGTAGCCTTGTATCAATATTAAACACCCAACACTATTTGGGAGAGTTTTCATCTAAGCCTGATAAAGGATTCTTTGTAGGTTAATCTTCTATTTCAAAGGCTTACAGAGTGTTTAATCCTAGATTAAACATTATTGATGAATCAACAAATGTTTAATTCAAGGAACATTCATTTCCCAAATCATAAATGGTCTTGACTGGTTGTTTGATATTGACTCATTTACAAAATCATTTGATCAATTTCACTTATCTGATGCAGGAAATCTCCATTCTGGTGACAATTCTTTAGCTGTAGAAAGAAGAGATGACTTTCCATTGATCCCTCCTACTTCTGCTGAATACATAAATGAAGATGTTCCTCTCCAAGCTGATCCCATCACACAACCATCACAAAACCAGAGTGTTACAACTGAAGGAGGTCCAAGCCTGTTACCATCACACTCTGATGATTTGTCAACTGAGATTAGAAATAAAAAACAAGCTACTCCTCCAGCTAAAACACAAAGAACATCAAATGATGGAAGCAATCATAGTGCTACTCAAGCAGTAACTGAAACAGAGTCTGACTATCTTCATAATTCCCTAACAGTACAAGATGAAGGTGCCTCTGACCATAATGAACTGAATATCTACATTCTTGATGTAACCATTGCTGGTGACTCCATTCCAACCACCAGAATACACAAGAATCATCCAGTTGAAACCATTATTGGTGAACTTCATAAGAGGGTGACAAGAAGCAAGTCTAGAATTGCAAACATCTGTTTGTTCTCATGCTTTATCTGTCAAATAGTACCCAAGAACAGCAAAGAGGCTCTTCAAGACAATAGCTGGATTGAAGCAATACAGGAAGAATTGCTCCAATTCAAGAAGCAAGAAGTATGGCAACTGGTAGATCTTCCCGAAGGACAATACTCTATTGGTACCAGATGGTTGTAGATGACAAGACTGATGATAGAGGGATCGTCATTAGAAACAAAGCAAGATTAGTGGCACAAGGATACACTCAAGAAGAAGGAATCGATTATGACGAAGTGTTTGCACCTGTTGCGAGATTATAAGTAATCAAAATCTTTCTAGCATATTCTGCGTCCATGAAATTTACTGTTTATCAAATGAATGTGAAGTGTTCCTTCTTGTATGGAAAGATTGCTCAAGAGGTCTATGTGAGTCAACCACTGGCTTTGAAGATCCAGATTTCCCTCATAGAGTTTACAAGCTTGACAAAGCTCTGTATGGTCTTTGCCAAGCTCCATGGAAGTGGTATGAGACTCTATCATCCTTTCTTCTTGAAAATGGATATGACAGAGGAAAGATTGATTAGACTCTCTTCAGAAGGTGAAGAGGAAAAGACATGCTGTTAGTCCAAATTTACGTTGATGATATCATTTTTGGCTCAACAAACAAGCAACTCTGTAAAACCTTATGCATTCAAAATTCCAAATGAGTGCATTGGGGAACTCACTTCCATTCTAGGGGTGCAAGTCCAACAAAAAACACATAGAATCTTCATCAATCAATCAAAATACATGGAAACATTGTTGATAAAATTCCACTTTATGATTGTCAGTCTATGAGAAGTCTTGTGGATACTAAAGTGAAGATTGGACCTGGTCCAGAAGGCAAATCATTGGACCAGACTCACTATCGATCTATGATCAGTTCACTTATGTATCTAACAGCTAGTAGGCCTAACATTATGTTTGGTGTTTGTGTGTGTGCCAAGTATCAAGATGATCCAAAAGAATCACATGTGAATAAAGTCAAGAGGATATTCATATATCTTAAGGGCAAAACAGCTCTTGGATTATGGTATCCAAAGCAAGGAGACTTCTATCTCTATGCCTTCACTGACAGTGATTACAAAGGATGCAACTTCAATAGGAAGTCCACCTTTGGCGGTTGTCAATTTCTTGGTCCCAGACTAGTGTCATGGCAATGCAAGAAGTAGACAAACGTATATATATCAACAGTAGAAGCCGAGTATATTGCAGCATCAGCTTGTTGCTCTCAAGTACTCTGGATCAAAAACCAGATGCTTGATTATGGTTTTAACTTAATGCACACATCAATCCACATTCATAACACATTAGCTTTTTTATTACAATTAATCTTGTTTAGCACTCTAAAACAAAACACTTTGAAATCCTATATCACCTTTTGAGGAACTATGCTGAAAAGGGGCAAATCAAATTGATTCAAGTACATACTGAAAATCAATTGGCTAATCTATTCACAAAGCCATTTGAACCTAGTAGGTTTGAATTTCTAGTGCAATCAATTGGTATGATTAATCTTGAGTAAATCAATCAAAATATCAAAAAACAAAAAACATGTCAAAATACCAGAAAAACACAAAAAAGAAGTCAATTTTATGAAGAATAGAATATCTCTGGGAAATGATATAATTACAGTAGTTATATCATTCACTGTGCTTAATTTCAAAAATTACAAGACTGTCATGACTTACCAGATATGTTGGTGGGCTCAACTTGGAAGAGAAGATACATGTAGTGATGAATAAAAATTTTATTCAATAATGAAACACTTATCATAAGTAGAGGTATGTATTGGCTTATCTGAATGCATGTGTGTAGTAACCTAAACACACCAGGTAATGATACGTTATGAATCTCTTTCACCTACATCAAGATTCTCTTTGTCTTGCTAAGTAAAGACTTGATGAAACAAGCACATAGTGCAGATGTACTGATCTAAAAGACTCCCAATGAGGAATGCATCCAAATTGGATGAATCTACAAAAGCAATACATTCCATGTGAATGAACAAAAGAATCCTATCATGGATCACCTTGCAAAGTGAAGTGAAAAGAATCCCAATGTGTATCATCATAAAAAGGATCAAATTATAAGAATCCCAATGAGGATCAGTGAAAATGAGTCTCATAACTTAAGTAACCTGGTAAGGAAAGTTGTGAAAAAGTTCTACCATGCATCGTATAAGGATGGTTTATCATTCCATACTTGTGTGTGTGAGGTACATATTGAATAATAAAATCAACCAAAAACATGAGAAATATCATTTGCATCAAAATATCAACCTAGTATGAGTTTTAGACGACAAACATGCCTTCAATCATCAAGTTCATACACATGTCCATTTTATCATAAAGGATGCACATGTGTAATGAAAGATTGATATGATCCTAACAAAAGATATACTTCTCTTCATTATTAATAATCAATATACATAATAGTCAAAAAGTTTTTAAATCTTTAAAGTTTCTATCCAGATGTGGATTAAACTTTATGGGGAGTAATTTAAAACTTTTTATTAAATCTATATAGATTTTTACTATCTTAAATTACTTTCCTTAAAAATTAGAAAAAACAAAAAGAAAATGCATGTGGTGATGCAGAAGTTATACCATAGTATCTCAGCATATGTAGATTCTTGGAAGCATGAAAAGTCCAAGATCAGTCAAACAAAGGGAAACTTGTATCACTTCTTACATACAAGTCAATCCAAGCAAGAATTGACGACCTCAACAGTGAACGACTTCATAAGAAAATTCAATCAATGACATCTCTTCATAACATGAAAATCCAAAACAGACACATTAACTTATGATTATGTTCAAAAGTTAATGCAGGTAAGTGCATTGGTTAATGCGGGTAAAGGTAACCCATACTTTTACCAATGTGGGTAGCTTTTTATTTCCAAGTAAAAATAATTCAGATAAAGATTGTACTCTACCGCATTAGTGTGTTACAAGTATGCACGAAAATTTGAAATGTTAAAACCTATGTGGAATAAAAAATGTCCTAGCACATTTTTCAATGCAGATAAAATGTTTTTCAAGTGTTCAACAGCATTTGTCAATGCGGATAAAATGTTTTTTTAAGTGTCCAACCGCATTTGTAAATACGGATGAATTTACACTTCCGCATTTGTTTTAGTCTTCCGCATTTGTGGTTGTGTATCTTCAATTTTCATGTATTTTCAAAGAGAAATAAAATAAGTGCTTAATCTCTTCTATCATAATGAATGTTGATCAAGTAAATGTGGATTTTATTCTATTGCATTTGCTACAGTGAGCAAATGGAAAGAAAGTTTAATTATCCGCATTTGCTACAGTGAACAAGTTTTGTCAACCGCATCTGTTACAATGCATAATGTGGATAGAAGAAAACTTTAAGTATCAATCTTCCGCATTTGCTACAATGTTTAAATGCGGATGCCTAAAATCACAAGTTAAACACTTCCGGATTTACACCTATAAACAAAGGCTAATAGCAAAGTACTTTAAATTTTCTATTCCGCATTTACAACAGTAAACAAATGCGGGTAGCAAAGTAATTTAAATTTTCACTTATGCATTTACAACAATGAACAAATACGGATGTATGAAAACCATCCGCATTTGATACAGTGTAAATTAAAATTCCAACTACATTTGTTCTGAGACTTAAAAAATTTTTTAAAAGCCATTTTTTTGACTATTTAAAGCAAGTTCAAAAGGTCATTTAATACTTTTCAAATTTGAGAGACTCTATAGTGCGACAAGCGAAAACACTGTTCTTCATCAACAATCATCATCTTCTTTAATAATCAAAGATTCAAGTTCATTTCACCCAATGTGTCCTCGTATTAGATACTACACAACCGTATTATCAAACAAAAGGTGAAAATTTTACATTGTGTTAACCTAATGTTTCAGACGTTTGAACTAATAATGAACTTAGAATGAACATTCAAACCTAGTAAAATCTGATTCAATCTAAAAAAACTCAAAGTTAAGTTCATGGCATGAACAGAGCATTATGAAACCGAAAATGTTGAAATCAGAACATGAAATAAAATCCAATTAACAGTCAAAAACATCAAATTTGGTCTTCAAACATAAACAATCAAGTAACAATGAGTATTCATGAAAATCTCAATCTAAAATAATTCCTATGGTGTAGTATCCTTAAATGTTCACATTTGACCCTCAAAAGTCAAAATGATGAATGTTGCTTAAAGTAGTGCATATACTATCATAAATCTAACTCATATTCCTCTAATGTAGGGTACATGGCTGATATCTCGTGGAGCAAGCTCCATAATGTCAGTGGTTTTCTAGACCCTGATGTACGTGAGGTAGAGGGGATCTTTGACATGATCATATTCATCTCCACAACTAGAGTGGCTTATGCTATCACTGTCAGACCTATCATATATGAGAGACTCATAAGGTTATTCTACAACTCTACTGAAGTGGTAGAGGATGCTGGTGTTAGGTCTTTATGTGGAGGATTGAAGATCAGCATACACAGATCATAACTGAAGATACTATGAGAAGGTGTCTGCAATTTAGTGATGATGCACATGCACCAATTGAGCTAGAAGATGATGATATTACTACTTTCTTTGCAGAGATTGGATATGAAGGGCGTTTTGAAGCAAAACAGATTGTGAAGGGGTTAGTAGACTTGCCATGGAGGTTTTTGATCCATATCTATCAACATTGTTTGTCTAAAAGGAAAACAAGATGGAATGATATCCCAGTTACTAATTCATCAGCAATTTGTGCTTTATGCACAAATAGGCCATTTAATATGCCAGCTTATGTCTTCAATGGCCTATTATCCAACATAAAAGAATGAAGGAGATACAAATTCTTAATGTACCCAAGGTTCATCCAATGTCTCATAAATGAAGCATTCCCCAATCTAGCTACTGATGGATAGTTCTAGATATTCCATACTATGACGCTAAGTCATATAATACATCAAGAAGAGGGATCCTAGAAAATTTTATAGTGGAGTTAACTCTCCTCTTCTACCTTGGATGCTTTAATAGATTAATCCAGATGAATAAGGTGAAGACAACATGTTCCTGGTAATGAGCATATTGAAGAACAAGCTGCTCATATTCAACACACTACTGATGAGCAAGTTGAAAACATTGATAGGCTAAGTTTAGTGTCACCCCAGGATGGTGCAGGGGGTGATTCTCACACTGAACCTGAAATTCATGATTTTGAATCTTCCTTTGTACCTCTACCAATCCCATCTCCACAAAGAACCCCACAACAAACACCTTACTCTTTACAAACTCCATCTCCAAAAGGAACCCCAACACCTCACAGCTCATAAAAACAATCTCCACAAACACAACCCATTACTTCTCCACATCTATATCATATTCATCATTCTCCTATCCAATCAACACAACCACCACCAATCTCTATAGAACCTATTAAGTTGGTGATTCGGCCACCTCTTCAGAAAGATCCAAATCATGTTCTCATGAGGATGATAACCCCAACAAAGTGCCTGTCAAGAAAGTTGTCTCCGAAGTTGCTCCCTCTGAGAGTTATGATGAATCTGATGTCAACAAACGAAATGAGAAAGATGATATGATCTCTGAACTTCTATAGAAAGTAGCAAAGATGGAAAGACTACTAAACAAGAGATCAAGAATCATTCAAAACAAATTAGTGGAACTGGATGAGAAGGAAGGTGAGCTGAAATCATTGAAAGAAAAATATGATTCTAAGAAGAAAGAAAAGGATAAAGAGATTTTGAAGTTAACAGCTACTCTTAATCATTCAAGAGAAGAAATCAGCGGGCATGTTGACACTCTTGCTATTCAAAGCATTTCCATGGAAGAACAAGAGAAAATAATTGATGAACAAGCAGAGAATATCACTAATTTGCAAAATGAAATTCAAACCTAAAACAAAAGAACTTTTGAGGTTGAGATACTGATTGAAATTAAGAGAAGAGATGAGGCTGAAGCAAGTGAAAGTGAAGAGGAAAGATTTAGAGCTGATGAGATACAATCTTCATCTAAAAGTGATGAAAAAAAAGAAGATACAAGTAAGTCAATGAATGAAGAGCCAAGCCTAGAGATGATGGTCTATTCTGGAAAATCACTTGATACACTCACTAAAGAGGCTGAATTTGAAGAAATGATCAGTGCACTAGACAGTTTCACATCCGAAGAGTTCATTATTGATGATGAGTTCTGGGATTTTGTAGCTAATCAAAGGATTTACACTGAACCCATTGTGATTATCCCTCAATCCTGTGTCCCTATGGAGAAGGAATGATCATGCAAATAATCACAGCTGTGACTCTGTCTGATGAGCAAAAAGAAATGATCAGAAAACTATGTGAAGAACAAAGAGAAAAGGAAGAAAAAGTTGTTTCTGCTCATGAACAAGTAGAATCAGAAGTTGAAAAAGTGCCTCAAAGGTCTAAAATTCCCAAAACCTCTTGTGGTCTTTCACTTCAAACCTATACCAGAAAAAGAAAGTATTTATCTAAGAAGGCAAAGGGCAAAAGACCTATATTGGAAGAATAGCCTGTGAAGAAAAGTAAACAAGATGATACAAGAAGCTTGGAAGCTATAGCAGAACTCTTAGAAGAACATGAGCAAGCAGAAGCTCATTAAAGAAGCAGGATATTCTTGTTGATCTGGAAGAAGGTGAAATTGAAGGAGGTTATGTGGCTGATGAGCCAATAGCAGTTGATGTCCTATCAAAGAAGAACGCTCAGTAGATGAAATGGTGAAAAAGGCTAAAAATGATTATTTAATGGGTGAAGCTATGTATCTGATTAATCATGGATATGATCCTCATGAAGTCTTTGGCATGACTTATGAGGGGCTGAAGGCAGAAAGGGAAAGATTAAACAAACTGCTAGACCTTACTTTTAAAACTGACTATGAAAAGACTATCTCACCTAAAGCTAACAAACCAAAACTATCTGCCATTAAGAAGCAAACTTCAACTGCTCAATCATTATATCCCGATCCCTATTCCATGACTGATAGGGAAATGAAGGATTATTTATTAACCCATGGATTTACGAAGAGGAAACTAGGAAACATGACGACTAATTCAATGCGGGCTGTCATTTTAAGACTGATGACCGAAAAGAAACAGAGCCTTAAAGCTTTAGAAGAAGAGATCATTAGCAAGAAGCCAAGATCAAGAATGTCTACTCAAGACATGCCACTTACTCTTAGAGATCAAGACTCTCTGGCACCAATGCTTCAAAGATATCCTAAGTGGTTTGCTGAGCCTTCACAACTGAAGCTTCAAGAACGCCTCACCACTGGAGAGATGATAAAGGGTGTGTCTACTCCAAAGGGCAAAATGGATCGGAAAATCATTGCCTCGAAGTATGATAGTAATTGGAACATGTTCATGGTGAAGAAGATCTCCGGGCTAGTCCAATTCCTTATACAGTACTCTGCTCTAGTAAATGCCCTAGAGATCCATGACCTATAAGAACTAGCACAATTAGAACTAATCAATCACTCACCTATGTTCAGAGGCTATGAGTTTGAAGAAATTCTTAGAATGTTCAAGAGAACTGACAACTTCAAGTCTTTGAAAGCCATATGCATGAGGAAAGACAAATCTTTCAAAAACCCTCAAGAAAAGACAAACACAACCAGCAGAAGAGGTAGTGTTTCCAGAACTGAAAGTGAAACCTACAAAGGCATTAAAAAGGAAAATGGTGGATGTCACTCATTCCACAATACTAATCTCCAATGTTTACTATAATAAGAAGACTTATGATTTGGTGATTGAGAGGAAGTGGAGCGGGAAAGAAGGTGTAGAAATCAAATTGTTTCGTGGTTATGAAGGGAGACTATTAGATCAATCTACATACAATATATCTTCACCAGGCACTTCAGATAGATCTCCAACAAACTTGGTGAAGAAGATATGCACTTCTTTCTAAAGTGCATCAAGATACTAAAGATGGCATATGACCAGACCATTGCCAAGAGGGAGAAAAGAAAGAAGAAAAGGACACCTCTGTAGTTGGGAAACATTGTAAAATTGGAGGTTGATATAGATGGTGCTTTGTTGATTCACATGGATGGGCTGTCTACAGTATCAATTTAGGAACCAGTTTCACTCAAAAACCTACCATTAGAAGCCATTCATGCAATGAGTCAAATGAAGATACACGTGCTGAATAGAGAAAAGGTGTTTGATGCTAAAGACTTTGTCAACATGATGAAGGCTATGTTGGACCCATCGCAAGCTGAACCTCTAGTGCCACAACAAGATCTAGCAGAATCTTCACAACCTCAATCACCACCAAAGCATTGAAGAACATTGGATGTATAATCCTAAGGGGGAGTATTGTTTGACCCTGAAAGGATCATACATGCAAATTCAATTGGTGAGTTGATGGTGGTCTGTTGATTTTCCCACAAGTCCAAGAATTAATGCGGATGAAGATCTTGCAGTAGAAGAAAAAGTATTGGCTTACCGCATTTGTTAATACGGAAGGCAAAGAATAAATGTCGTCAAGTGTTTGTTCTTCTGCATTAACAAATGCGAAAGACCAAAAGTAATAGGGACAAGATTCTGTTCATCCGCATTTACCAATGTGGACGACCGGACAAGAATGCACACAAGTATCTGTTCATCTGCATTACCCAATACGGATGACCAACATACTAATACGGATGATGAAGTAAAGAAATGTTGATCAAGTCCATCTCATCCGCATTCGCCAATGCAGATGAACAAGTAGAAATGCGGATCAAGACTTAGACTAGTTCTGATGTATAGGTCAGGGGTAGTTAAGTCATTTTGTAAGAAGGCATCTTGTCTGCCTATAAATAGAATAGAAAACCTCGTACATGACACGATGGTTGATAGACAATTAGAATATATTTTTTCATTTACTATCAAGGTGTATCATTACTGTTTTATGCTTAAACCCTAGCATTTACTTTAATCGTCATCTCATTCATTACACACAAGCATTTATGAGTATTTCATGTGCATTGAATGTTTATTGATTGTTTGTTTCCGCCATCCAATCACTAACTCAATCATTATATTCGATCCTAAGTGAGAATCTCTATCTCACTACCCAGTCAAATGGAAGTCTCCAATGCCAACCGAGATTCGTAGTTTCTTAGGTTTGGCGGGCTATTAGAGGAGATTCATTCAAGACTTCTCTACGATCGCTTCTCCACTGACCAAGTTGACCCGGAATGATGTATAGTTTGTATGGGGTCAAGCTCAAGAGAACGAATTTGAGGAGTTAAAGGAGAGGTTGACTCAAGCTCTTGTTCTGTCATTACCCAATGGAAGTGAAGATCTGGTGGTTTATTTTGATGCTTCCTACTCAAGGTTGGGGTGTGTGTTAATGCAGAGGGAAAAGTTATAGCTTATGTGTCCCAATAGTTAAAATTTCATGAGGTTAATTACCCTACTCATGATTTAGGGCTAGCAGTTGTGGTCTTCACGTTAAAGATTTGGAGGCACTACCTATACGGTACAAAGTGCACCATGTTCATCGACCACAAGAGCTTGAGGTACTTCTTTGAGCAGAAGGACCTGAACATGAGACAAAGGAGGTGGTTAGAGCTAATAAAATACTACGAGTGTGAGATCCATTACCATCCGGGAAAAGCCAACGTGGTGGCGGATGCCCTTTGTCGGAAAGAGAGACCCGAACCGGTTAGGGTGAAAGCTTATCAGTTGATTATGACCTCTGACGTGATGAAGCAGGTCAAGGAGTTTCAAGACGAAGCATTGAAAGAAGATCATCTTAACTCCAAAATAATGAGAGGTCTGGTTGCGGAATTGGGTGAAAACACACTTGGTGTTAGAACCCGATTCGTACGGATATGGATACCTTCTTTTGGGGATCTACGCATGAAGATCATGGATGAAGCTCACAAGACTCGGTACTCTATTCATCCCAGTACTACAAAGATGTACCAAGACATGAAGAAATACTATTGGTGGCTGGGTATGAAGCCTGATGTGGTGGAGTATGTGAGTAAATGCCTTACTTGTTTACAAGTGAAGGCCGAGCACCAAAAGCCATATGGAAAGATCCAACCTTTGGAAATACCGGAGTTGAAGTAGGAGCACATCACCATGGATTTTATTACAAAGCTACCACATACCCTGAAAGGGTATCATGCCATATGGGTGATAGTTAACCGTTTGACGAAGAGTGCTCACTTCCTACTGATTCGCGAGACTTATTCATCCAAGAGGTTGGCGGTTCTTTCATCAAGGAGATTGTAACTCGTCACGGTGTGCCAGTGTCTATTGTGTCTGATCATGACACCCGGATTACATCTAAATTTTGGAAGAAATTCCATGACGTGATGGGGCCGAAGTTACATATTAGCACGACTTATCATCCCCAAATGGATGGTGAGTCGGAAAGGACCATTCAGACGCTGGAAGATATGCTTCGAGTGTGTGTCATTGATTTTGGAGGAAGTTGGGATGACCACTTACCGTTAGCCGAGTTCTCATATAACAACAACTATCATGCTAGTATTTGCATGCCTCCTTATGAGATGCTATACGGTAGGAGATGTAGGACACCCGTCGGTTGGGGTGATATTGGTCAGAAAGAGTTAGGAAGCGTCGAGGTGACCGACGCTATGACTAAGAAGCTTGAAAAGAACAAGGCCTTCATGAAGGTACCCAAAGATAGACAGAAGTCGTATGCTGATAAACAAGGTAGACCGATTGAGTTCTAGGTGGGTGACAGGGTTATGTTGAAAGTCTCACCTTGGAAGGGTATCATTTGGTTTAGAAAGCGGGGCAAGTCGAGCGCGAGATACATAGGGCCTTTCCAAATCATTGCTAGAGTAGGAGAGGTGTCCTATAGGTTGGAGTTGCCAAATGAGTTAAGTGAAATTCACCCGACATTCCATGTATCCCATCTGAGGAAATGTTTAGCAGATGAGGATATGGTTGTACCACTGGAGGATATCAAAGTAGATGAATGGCTCAATTATGTCGAGCAACCAGTGGAGATCATTGATCGAAAGGAGAAGACGCTGAGGCAAAAAGTGGTTCCTCTTGTGCATGTATAGTGGAAGCACAGGAAGGGATCTGAGTCTATGTGCGAGACTGAAGAAGAGATGAGACAACATTACCCATGATAGTTTCATGAATAACAGGTTTTGGGGACGAACCCTATATAAGGGTGGTGGACTTGTAATGCCCGGTTATTTTTAATGACAAAGAAAGAAAGAATAAAGTGAAGAAAAAAAAGGAAAAGAAATAAAACCCAAGTCCAGGGGTTAAAAGTGACAAAAAGGACAAAATCATTGAAAAGTTGGTGAATAAAGGTGATGGTCGCCCACTCTTACACATCACCTTTCTGCTACGGGTTCTAGAGAAAGAAAGTGCAGAGTTTTCGGGTTTTGAAGAAGAACAAGAAAGAATTCAAATTAACGGTAAGAATTCATGGTTTATGGTGTTCTTAACTGGCCTTGACTCGGGTGTATGCATATGTTTGTTTGGATGTTTGGTTGTATGAGATTTTAGTGGGTTTCTAGGTAGTTGAACTCAATTGCAAATGAGTTTGGAAGAAGCCACACTCAAGAGCTACTAAGGTGAGTTCTAGAACCCCTCTATTACCTGTTTTAACTGATTTTGGCGCTGGAAATGCATGAACTTATGTTTTTGTTAAACTAGGTTTTTACCCGTATGTTGAATGTGTGTATGTTACTGTTATGATGTGATGTTGGAATATGTTCATGCTTGTTTATGTTATGGTTATGTTTCTAAGGCTTAGAATGTAAGATTTAAGCTTAGAGCAAGATAGATGGTGTTTGGGAACTGAAATTCAATTGTTTAGGGCTCATATGTGTAAGTTTTAGAATCTGCCCAAGTGTTCCAAAGAAATGCGGATGAGTAATGAAAAGTCATGCGGATGAATATTTAATGCGGATGAACATTAGCCATTAAGTAAGTCAATGTGGATGAACAGGTAATGCGGATGAGCATTAACCATTAAGTCAATGCGGATGAGTAATAGAATGTCAATGCGGACGAACAGTTAATGCGGATGAGCATTAACCATTAAGTAAGTTAATGCGGATGAACAGTTAATGAGGATGAGCATTAACCACTAAGCAAGTCAATGCGGATGAGTAATGGAAAGTCAATGCGGATGAACAGTTAGTGCGGATGAGCATTAACCATTAAGTAAGTCCATGCGGAAGAGTAACGGAAAGTCAATGTGGATGAACAGTTAATGCGGATGAGCATTAACCACTAAGTAATAGAAATTTGGATGAGTACTAAGGAAATGTGGATGAACTAAAACAAATGCGGATGAACAAAAAGGCCAATGCGGATGAACACTTAGAATATTTTTGACTTTTTTTTAGAAAAGGGAAATTTAGCCTTTGACTTGGGAGGTTCCCCGGGACTTTTTGAGGTCATAGATAATGTGATGGGCATGATGTTATGATGATGGATTGATGCTATTGCATGATGGTATGTATGATGTCTGTATGATGTCGTGTATGATGATGTTGACTGTTTATGTTTCTGTTCCTTGTTATGTATGATTATTTTCCCTTGGCTTTACGTTGAATGTTAATTAATGAATGAAAGTATTATGTACCGTAAAGTGGAAGAGAATGAAAAGAGAAACATGATGAATGAATGCAGGCATTAATGAAAAAAGGAAAGTAATGTAAGTCTTGCAAGCCTTGTATGTGGGAACACGCCCAATGAAGGGTGTTAGTCCAACAGTGTGTGGGTTAGCTACCCTAGAAGGATGCACATCGGGGTCTTTCTTTGCGATTGACCATTTGTATAGAACGTTGTCGCTTAGAACGTTGTCGCTGACCCTAGATATTGTGTCCAGGCTGTTGTGCGCCATGACGGATGGTCTATGATAGACTTCGACCCAGTATCCGCTTTATGCATGACGGTGGGTATAGCACATGACAATGGTATGCCTGAATTTACCCTTAGGTACTGTGGCCAGGCTGCTGTGCGCCATGACGGGGGGTCTATGATTGACCCCGGCCCAATACCAGCTTTATGAATGACGGTGGGGTAAAGTTCACGACTTTTGATGGAATGAAAAGAAGTAATGATGAACGTATGAATGAAAGTAAGAAAGTATGAATGAATGGGAATGAAAGTAATGAAAGTGAATGATAATGTCATACGATGAATGAACGAAAGTTAATGGAAGAATGATGAAGATAACAATGATATTATCTATTTGTACATATGATGTGTGTTCACATGCAAAAGTAAAGAATGGTTTTAATGAAAGTAATGTATGTTTTGTTATAAAACAAGAACTCACTCAACAACGCTGACTTTTTATGCATTTTTCAGTTGGCAGGTGAGCATTGCTGAGGGTGGCGCAGGGCAGCTACTTGGCATTTTGGAGGGCATTCTTTTGTTAATGTTTTTGCATTGTAATGCGAACAAATGAAAATGTGTAATGAATGTTTGTATTGACTTGCAAAAGCAGTTATTATGAAATGAAAAGTTATGTTAATGTTCCGCTGCGATGTTTTTATGAAAGTCAAATGAAATTATATGTTTTATATGCAATGATTGGCTAGCTGTAAGGGTCCCGGGAACGGGGCCTTACACATTTTTGGATGGCATCCATTTCTTTATATTATGATGTTTTTATGATGTAATGCAAACACTAATATTTTGTAAGAGTAAACTAAGTTGTATTGTTTTGTAAAAGTAGTCATTAATATAAGGAATGGTTTCCGCTGCGATGTTTTAGTAAATTTAAATAAATATTGTATGTTTTATGTGCAATGATTGACTAGTTGTGAGCATCCCGGGAATGGGGTCTTACAATAGTCCTCATTAGGATCAAGACGATTCCATTCTTCATCACTTTCTCATGATATTTTAGAATATTCTCATGTCATGGAGATCATGCCGACGTACTTTAGAATCTTCTCATGTCATGGAGATTATGCAGAGGTAGATCAAGCATGTCTTGCCAAAAGTAGACATCTTGACCACCTTCATCTCTAATGACATACCATCTATGTGGATTAGTTGCAAAAGTCCAGGACAAGATGGGTATTCAAGAGGCTCTACTTATGATGGAGTTTGTTGACAGCCTCATATTGCACTTCCACGGGATGCTCTTACTCATCCAGAGGTTTCGAGGTTGATACTTGTGGCTTCTTCTATCATACACTCTTCAAAGCCATCATTTTCCTCTTCTTTGGAGTCTTTGACAGAGAGGGCTAGTCTTAAGTACCAAGTGTTCAGTTGTGCCTATCTCAAATAGATCCTCCTCTCTCAAAGGTTCAGAAGAAAAGGGACCTGAGACCTGCTGTGGAATAGAAGATGAGGTTGGCTAACATTCAGCTCTATGTTTAGGTTGTGTTTTCAAAGTGAGTTCAACTTAACCTCAACCTCAGGTGGAGCTTGTCTTGGTGGAGAATGCAAGTCCATAAGCCTTCCCTTTTTAATCTTTTGCTTGGTCACCCTAATGTGCTCATTGATAATGGAAAAAGACACTGGACCAAACCTCCAAGAGAATCCCTACAACTTCAAAAACATTATCATCCTCTGCCTATTAATAGACTTCTTTTGACTTTTATAGATGATGGCTCTTGACCCTTCAGCTTCTTCCCTCATTTTTCTATTAGCAACCTGTTTTTTATTAATAACCTATTGTTCCATCTGCTTAAGATACTAAAATTCAATGTAATCATATGTTAGGGGCCTGTGCTACTAAAGTAGTTGATCATATTTTGACTGTTAGCTTCCTTATCTACTTGAGGTTGTTAAAATTGCTTGGTTCGCTAGCACAACCTCTAATTGAGAGCTTTCTTGAGCTAGGGAGAGGGTAAAAGCATGCTTCTAGATCCTTTTATGTCTTCTTTCTGCTTTAATCTTGAGGAGCAACTCTGCATCATCTGCTTCCTCTCTCTCCTTAGACATTTCCATGTCTTCCAGTTCAACTAATTCTTCTAAGGCAAGAGAAATAAGCTCATCTACTTCATAGAGTCATTACACCAGTGGGGCCAAAACATCCATATGTAACAAGTGTAGGGGAGTAGTGACGGAGATCCTTTCTTCAGCTTCTAAGATACCTTATGTTGCGTCCCATTCAAGCATGCAAGAAATGACCATCACTTGTAAACTCTTTCTTTGGCATTCTAGTTACCAAATGATTTTAATTAATTTATTCATGTTTTAAAAGTTTTCATAGCAAATTCTTTTATACCAAATGAAAGACTCATCACTATTTCTTTTAGATAGAAATCAAGAAATTTCTCCGGAAGGGTTGTTTCCTGCAAGTCCAACTTGTTCATATTCCCTTTCGTAGGGGCTCTAAGCCATATATGCTCCTGAGGATTGACCATCCCGGGCATAAGAACAATAGGCTCATGATTAGTGAAGATCATGTTATGTCTTCGTTCACAAATTGAGATACACTCAGTAGATTGTATCCAAGCACCTTGACAAAGTTTACCTTCTTAGTGTTGAGCTTAACATTTATGACCATGCCCCTCCTAGTAATGTAAACTCTAGCATCTCCTCCAAAAGCAACTGGCCCTCCTTCAATCTTGTTAAAAATTTGAAGTAAAAAGCCATTTCCAGTCATATGCCTGGAACAGTGAGTATCAATGATCCATACATTCCTATTTGTCTTTAGCTATTCCTGTGTAAAAAGAGATAGTTAGTTACATTTGGAAACCTAAGCCTTGCTAGTCTTAGGCTTGTTAAAGTGAGTCAAAGACAATGTAATAGTGACTAATCCTATGTTCAAGCTTCAAGGACCATCAACTATTGTTGATGAAGAACTTTTAGTCATATTGTGTGCCTCTGTCTTTCACATCACCTTTGGAAACTAAGACGTGATCTTCAACACTTTGTACCGATAAACACTTATGTTTGCTTAGAGTTGAAAGTGGCCTTGATCTCTTCAGCCTTCTTTGACTTCCTTTTGACTTTATTAAACAACTTCTTCCTCTTAGACTTGGTTATCTTAATGTCTTTTCATTCCTCATGAGAATTGTTAGGATCAGTGATCTACGTCTGATTGATTAGTGAGTATTGCAGCGGAAATCAATCAATGAATTAGACCATTCACAAGAATACAGTTGATATTCAAAGTAAGAGCAAACGATTACAGAAAGAATTCTGCAAATCAAATATTTCATTCAATACACGCTTTCGTGGTGGCAAAATGTCACACTTACAATCAGGTCAATCATCCCTTATATAGAATGTCGTGGTCGAACATTCCTTATAAAGGAGATGTGACGTCTGCTGATGTCATTTGATAGTGACATCTAACAGATTTAATCAAACTACTAAAAGTTAACACAACTATTGAAGATGTCAAACAACTGACATCTTCTTTCAAAAATACTAAGTGTTAACTATCACTACAACTACTGAAAAGAAACTACTGAAACTACAACGACTGAAGAATATGCTCTTCAGTCATTTTACAAATACTGAAACATAAAAGAAAACTACTGAAAGGAAACCATCACAACAACTGAAGTATACTTCTTCAGCTGTTGTAACAAACTCTGAAGACATCAGTACTTGTACTTGAACTTCAGATGTTGTCATCAACTGATGTCTTCAGCTGTTGTCTTCAGTCTTTGTACTTCAGCTGTTGATCTTCAGTACTTTAGTCTTCAGCTGTTGATCTTCAGACTTTGGTGTTCAGCTGTTGAAGTCTTCAATATGTTAGTCTTCAGCTTTTTAAGTCTTCAGTACTTAAGTCTTCAGCTATTGTCTTTAGTCTTTGATCTTCGGCTGTTGAAGTCTTTAGTACTTTGTTCTTCAGCTGATGCTCTTCAGACTTTGTCAACAGCTGATCAAGTCTTCAGCAGTTGTTGTGACGTCCGTGGGACTTAGGGGTTTTTCTAATCAGGCTCATTGGTTCTTTTGGTCCAACAAACTCCCCCTTAACCAATGCAGCCAAAACCTCTAAACTTATTGAAGATGTCCCACTTATTATGGCAGAAAGATTTGGTCTTTTTGTCTTCTAGATCAGCTCAGAAGTGACCATGTAAGCACAGGCCTGGGAGGAAGTCTCAATGATCTGTTTGGCAAAGGATGAATGGGAACTCTGTCTTGGGGAACTGGACACAGAGCTGTTACCCCATCCATGAGATCTACTTCCCAACAATGAGTCTGTATGACTCCCTTGTATAGGCCTCAAGGAAGGTTATCTGTTCCTCCATGGTAAGCTCTTCAGCTCCTCCTTCCAAAAGTGATTCTGGCCCATAATATTCAGATAGGTATTTGACCTGTTTCCCATTTTTCAGTTCCACAGTTGTTATTACTCTATAAGCAAATTCATCAGGGTGATTACCCTCTAACAACAACTGGAGCTCATTCCTTCTAACTTCCTCAAGCCTCTTATATACTAAACCCTTTTTCACCATTTTATTCTCCAGTATCTTTTGTGGGGTCAGGTTAGCTTTATAGGCTTTCTTGAAGTCCTCTAGGATTTCCCAGGGTGATACTACAAAGACCGGTGAGATCACTACATCACAATCTTCTTCACTTGGCCAATGTATCTCTGTGGAATGTTTTTCTTGTGAATCCTATGAGACACCCTGGGATCAGGCCAAATCCTCACTCTCTCCTTTTGATATTGAAATGTATGTTTAAGAGTGTATAACCTGAGAGCGTGCTTCTTCATGTTGATGATTGAAGATGTGGCAGCATATGCTTTGTCAACTCTTCTCAACAATTCCTCATCATGTTGTTTGTGAAGCTCTTCTTCTTCTAGCTTCACTTTCACAATTTGTCTTTGAGTTTCAGGAGTAATTGTTGGAGAGTGACTTGTGGCCTTAGGCAACTATATAATAGCTGAGAGTGGCAGCCTATCTTCATCTTCATCATTATCTTCGTCATCTTCTTCTAGCCTTAGTACCCTTCTCTTCCTCTTCTGGGGTACTTCATCGGCTATTGGTTTTGTGGGTAAGGAATTGGTTTAGTGGGTTGTGGTTGTGGTGGTTTTGGTGTGGGAATGTTGACAGGCTGTTCTAGCATTCTGGATGTGAGGTCGGCTTTAGATTGTTGACTAGTTCAGTCCTGCTCCCAGCACCAGCTTCATTTAAGGCTTCAATAACCAATCCTTTGGTGTATACTTCAGACGAACAGATCTTGGTGGTTATTGCCAAGATGCTATCCCTGGACCATGCCTTGATCTATATCATCTACCGAGATATTTCGCTATGAACCTGATCAGGATTTCTAGCCTTTCCCTTTCCAACACATCATAACTTGCCCATCTAGCTTGGATTTCTTCAATCTCTAGTCTTCTGATTTCTGAGTCAAGTTTTTCAGTGTCGTGACCTTGCCTAAAAAACTGATCAATGATGTTATCCATTGATCGGCTGTGTTCGGCATCAGCCTCCTTCACCATTGTCTCCAAGTCAGTCTCCTTTTCATTCTTCTTTTTCTTGTATGTGACATGAAAGTCTTTGGTACTTTTAGTCACTTTGTACATGTCAGCTTCCTTCACCTTCTCCTTCTCAGTTTCTTTCCTATCTGCAGTCCTCTTTCTTTTTGCTTTCATTGACTGAATCTTCCCCTTTTTGGTTGCATGGTTACAAGGGTTTGATTGTCAGAAAGCCTTTTGCTCATAGCATCCTCTATCAAGGGTTGTATAACTGAGGGAAGCCTCTCATCAATGGTTTTAAGCACCATATCAGTGATAGTTGATGTGATGAGAGGTAAGGAATGTTGAAAGATAGCAGCTATTTGCTCAAGGGGTTTGTCCCTGAGAAATATGCCAGAAGCAGAGGCAGGTGGCTGATTGTTTTGGAGTGGCTCGGTGTATGGAGACCTTCAGAGGAAGGTGCCATCTGTGGTTTTGAGGGGTAGATGGTCTTTGATCCTGAGAAATTTTGGCAAGCAGCACTTTGAGTCTACTCATCTCATCCTCGAGGATGGTGTTTTGGGCTAAAACATCATAAAAGAAGCCCAGGTCATCATCAGTGTTTACTGAATCACCTCCCTCCTGATAGAATGAGGATGAACATGCTCTGAGTGTAGATCAGTAGTAGCATGTGCCCCTTGGTCATGGTACTGGGGACTTCCTACCTCACGACCATGTCCTTCATCAGCAGTTGCCTCTGGTGAGGTCTTATGAATGTTACCAACTTCAGCCTGATCATATGCTGAAGCAGGAGAAGTGGGAGCCTCACCAAAATTCGAATCTCCTTTTCTACACTCGGAGATGGATTGTAACCCTTGTGATGTGGGTTATCAGAAGCACTTTGGTCCTCCCCCTCAATGGTTGAGGCCATCCCAGTTTTCATTGGTATCTGGGGAGGAGGTGAGGATGCAACTGAGTCAGCACTTTGGCAATTATGATGGTAGGACTTTGGGGGGCAGTTGCAGTGGGAGAGGGTGTGAAGGCAGTATGCACCCAGGGAGAGTGGTGCGTTTCAATGGCAACCTCCTCAAGTGAGGAAGGTTCCAGATGTATAGGTGCCCCAGAGGTGGTTGCTACAGGCTCCTGTTGAGAGGAAACCTGAGCGGTTGAGGTGAGTGAGTACGTGTATCTACTGGGGGTTATGACCACAGATATAACCTGCTTTGTGTTGCAGGGGCATCCTCAGGGGACTTATTTCCCTGAGTAGCCTTTTTGGCTTTCTTGTGTTTGGGTTTGGTGGGGACAATGGATTGGAGGTGGTGGTTGTGGGTTCTAACTGCGTGGGTTTTCGCAGTTTGGCAGCCAGTTTATGTGATTGGTCTGAGTTGTGCCTGGAGTATACTTCAGGCAATACAGCCGTGGCAGGGACTCCAAGGCCAACAAGTCCCTCAGCTTTCAGCGGTTTACTATAATGGCCATTACAAACCGAGGATATAATATCCATCGGTTAGCAATAGGCTTGGAGGCCATATCCTTGAGTTCAAGAAATAATATTTCAGAAAAATTAAGCTTTGTTGGTCAAGGATAGAGAATAATACCTGCTGCCACCTCGTCGAGATTTGATCCCAAGAAGAAGTCTTAGGACTAAGCATACATTACCATATGAAAAATTAGTCGTTCCGCATCATGGAAATGCTTCTTCAGGATGGTAGAGGCACAAGGTTACCCTGGTATCCATGTTGGGCAAATGATAGATCAGTGGTGCCCTTTGGATACCCAGTGGGGAAGTGGCATCATCTAGTTGTAGGGTTTGGCGAAGGATTTCTGGAGTGATGACCACCTGACGGTTGTTGACGAACGACTGAGAGGGTCGATGTCATCTCCCTAGTGATGACGTGACGTTCGTCCAAAACTGGTGTAGGGATTCGGCATGAATTGTAGGATTTAGAAGAAAAGCCGTTTTGTATGGAGAGTTGATCATTAGATCAATGGCATTATCAAACTT
Organism: Flaveria trinervia; assembly: GCA_025506515.1. Lineage (NCBI taxonomy): Eukaryota > Viridiplantae > Streptophyta > Magnoliopsida > Asterales > Asteraceae > Flaveria > Flaveria trinervia. The sequence continues at coordinate 19,330,361 of CM046449.1, read as the reverse complement.
TGTCCAAAAGGGTGATTTGGTAAGGTAAGCAACACAATGTGTCGTGGTTTAAGCTTCATGTTCGCCATTGATGTAAGAGAAGGTTCTGAGTTTTTGAACGTTAGGTTTGTGATGATGATGCCCTGTAAGATAAGGTATTTGTAGGGTACGAGTTATAAAGCAACTGAAGGGTTTGGTGTGTGTCATCAGTACTTTTAATCGACTGATGACGTGTATTAACCTTCAGAGGTTGTAACAACTGAAGTCTTGGTTTTTGGCATCAGCAGTTATAAAACTACTGTAAACCATGGTTTTGGCTTCAGAATGTTTTAAAACAACAGATAACGTGGTGTTAGTCATCAGTAGTTATAAAACTACTGAAGACATGGTTTTGTCATCAGTTGTTGTAAACAGCTGACGACGTGGTGTTAGTCATCAGTAGTTGTGAAACTATCACAACTACTGAAGACATGGTTTTGTCATCAGTTGTTTAGGATGAAGCAGCAGTTTTAGAAACAACTGAAGAGAAAATTCTCAGCAGTAGTTGTCGTCAATTCATAGCTTTTCAGCTGTTTCATACTGTCCTCAACACTTACTCATCAGTCTTTTTGGCTGTTTTCAGTTGTTTCTAGGACATCAGTACTTATCTGTTTGTACTTATATCAGTAGTTATGACTGTATCAGTTCTTAACAGAATCAGTACTTATTTGTGATATGGTTACAGAGATCATGAGTACTTATTTACTAAGATCATCAGTGGTTATCACTTATTCTAGCTACAGCATACCAAGCCTTAAACTAGGTTTTGGAAAGTCCAACTATCCAAAGGCTTAGTAAAAATGTCTGCAAGCTCATCAGCACTAGGCACAACTTTGGATCAATGAGACCTTTTTCAAAACAGTCCCTAATAAAATGATGTCTGATCTCTATATTTTTGGTCCTAGAGTGCTGGACAGGATGCTTGACAATGCAAAGAGCTGAAGCACTGTCCATTAATAATGGAGTCTTAGTCTCGTAATGCCATAATCCAAAAGTTGGTTCTGAAGCCAGAGTACCTGAGAAGTACAGCTTGCAGCAGCAATGTACTCTGCTTCAGCAGTGGATGTAGCAACAGATGTTTGTTTCTTACTCTGCCAAGAAATCAACAGTTGCGTAGGAATTGACATCCACTAGAAGTTGACTTTCTGGTTAACTTACACCCTGCATAGTCACTATCAGAAAAAGCAACCAATTTGCAAGAGTGTCCAGTTGATACCATAAACCTAGAGATTGTGTACCTTGCAGATATCTAAAGATCCTTTTGACTGCAATCAAGTGAGACTCTTTAGGAGCAGCCTGAAATCTAGCACAAACACAAGTTGCAAACATGATATCTGGTCTAGAAGCTATTAAGTACATCAGGGACCCAATCATACATGTGTAAAGCGTTTCATCAACAACTTTACCTTTCTGATATGCATCCAGTTATGTGGTGTTGCACATGGGAGTAGAACAGGGCTTACAATTTTGTAAATCAAACTTATTCAGCAAATCTTTTGTATATTTAGACTAATGAATGAAAGTCCCATCAGCCTTTTGTTTGATTTGCAATCCTAGAAAGAACTGTAATTCTCCCATTGCACTCATTTCAAACTTCTTATGCATTAAATTGGTAAAGTCATCACACAACTGGGAATCAGAGGATGCAAAAATAATATCATCAACATAAATTTGAACAAGTAGATTATGCTGATCCCCTTCTTAATGAATAAAGTTTAATCTATGGAGCCTCTAGTGAAATTATTTTGAAGAAGAAAATTTGATAATGTCTCATACCAGGCTCTAGGAGCTTGTTTCAACCCATAAAGAGCCTTATCAAGCTTGTATACCCAATCTGGATGTTTATTATCCTCAAAACCTGGTGGTTGACACACATAACCTCTTCTTTTATTTTACCATATAAAAATGCACTTTTAACATCCATTTGAAAAACTTTAAGATTGTGGAATGCAGCATAGGCTAAGAATAATCTAATTCCCTCCAGTCCTGCTACAGGGGCAAAGGTCTCATCATAATCAATACCTTCTTCTTGTGAAAACCCCTGAACAACCAGTCTGGCCTTGTTCTTAACAATAGCCCATTTTCATCTGTTTTGTTCCTAAACACCTATTTATTGCCTATTGCACACTTACCTGGGGGTAGAGGAACCAGTTCCCCACTTGCTGTTTCTTGAACTGAAGTAGCTCAATCTGCATGGCTTCCACCCATCCATTGTCTCTCAAAGCAACATGATAGTTCTTTGGCTCTTGCTGACTGATGAAGAGAGCATAGAAATATAAGTTAGACATTGACTTCGTTGAGACGCCAGCATTGATACCACCAATGATTTGAGACATGGGGTGATTCTTCACCTCTTGGTGCACAATAAGATCAGTGCAAGTGTTTGTAGCCGGTTCAGCATCAGCAGATGTTGATTCAGATTCTTGAAACCAAGTATTAGATGGCAAATCAAACGATGTAGAGGAATCAGATATCTCATCAGCATTTGTTGTGGATGGTGCTGCTGAAGGTACAGGAACGTCAAGTTTAGCAGACTCAGGCAGTTGGTCACTGAACTTGAAAAGGTGAGTACTGATATCATCATCATCTTCAGTACCACCAGGTGGAAGACTTGTTGCAGAAGATGATTTGTCCACATGATCTGCCACAGCTGGGAGTTTGATACGGAGCATATTGCAGTATGTCCAGATCAAACAACTCCACAGGGTTTTGTGGAATTTTATCCTTAGGAGATTCATTGAATTTCACATGCAAGTTTCTTCAACTATCTTTTTTCTGCAGTTGAAGACTCTGTAAGCCTTGCAAGTGGATGAATACCTACAAAATACCCTACATCCACCTTAGGATCAAACTTGTGGAGTTGACCCTTTGTGTTGAGAATGAAACAAGGACATCCAAAGGCTCTGAAGAATGAAATCAAAGGGGCCAAATGATGTAGAACTTCATATGGAGTCTTCATCAACCTTTGATTTACTAACACTCTATTATGCACATAGCAAGCTGTATTGACAGCTTCAGCCCAAAAGTCAAAGGCAAACCAGAGTCAGCCAACATGGACCTTACAGCTTCAATTAAAGTTCTGTTCTTTCTCTCCACTACTCCAATTTGTTCTGGAGTCCTTGGGATGCTAAACTGCCTTTTGATTCCTTTAGAAAGATAAAAATCATCAGTGTATGGTTTCTGAATTTAGTACCATTATCACTCCTTATACACTTGACTGATAGGGAATACTGCTTCTTAACATACAGCACAAAGTTTATAATCTTCTGAGCAACCTCATCCTTTGAATATAGAAAGAAAGTCCATACGAATCTCGAGTAATCATCCTTAATTACCAGACAGTATTTCTTCTTTGCCATGCTCATCACTTTCACAGGACCAAATAGATCCACGTGCAGTAACTGCAAGCAGGCAGTGGACTTAGGTTCTTTAATGGGAGGGAATGAGACTTTGTGATGTTTTCCTTTCAAACAGCAGTGCAGCTTCATCACAGTGGAACTCCTTTATTGATAAACCTCTCATTAAACGATTGTGGATCAGCTGATTCATGTTTGTGAGATTGACATGACCCAGCCTTCTATGCCATAGTTTAGATTCCTGAAGAGAGGCTTTGGAGAACAGGCATGGATGACCCTTCAAATCAATCTTCTTTGACAATTCCAAGGCATACACTCTTCCATCCTGTTGGCCTTCAGGAGAGTATGTTCATCCATTACCTTGTCAATCAGCCTCAAACTTGGGAAGATAGAATCTTGCAGTTCTGGCTTGTGAAAAGTGCAACATGCCCTTTATCACACATCTGACTGACACTCAGCAGATTATACTTGAGATTCTCCACATGGTTGACATTATCAAACGATTTGTCCATTAGACACATATCCTTTCCCAATGATGTAACCTCTGGCATCATTTCCAAATGAACAAATCCCTCTTTCCTTGTGTAGTCATTAAGAAGAGAACTGCTCCCAGTTATATGCATAGATCCTCCACTGTCCACATACCAGATGCTCCTTTGGCATGTTGAAGAACCCTGCATAAAAGAAAGCTAGTTAGATTTTGAGACCCAAACCTTTTTGGTTTTGGTTCTGTTTTCATCAACAGATGCAACCACAACTTGTTTCTTATGAGTAACAGCTGACGAAGAAGGAGATGGTGCTGAAAAGGATTCCTTGAATTTGGGCTTGGAATGCATTTTCAGTGATTTGATCATAGGTGCATCTAGTTGGTTAACTCTCCCCAACAAATGTTGAACCATCATAACAAGTTGTGTCTGATTTGTAGCCAAAGCTTTCAGCTCTTGTGACATATCAGTACTTGTGTTTGATGAGTTCCTGTGATCCCCATTTCCTCCTTAAAATTAACAGACTTACTCTGATGTATCATGAGGAGCACCATCAGCTGTTTTATGATGAACTTATCCTTCTTTTTGGATTTGGTTGAAGGCTTGGGTTTATCACAATGGAATGATTGCGGTACAAACTTGGTCTCAACTCATTTTTCATTTCATCCATCTGGATTTTAATCAGATTATCTCTGTTGAGTTTGGAACCCTTTCTGTACCAACATTCATCAAAAAGATGATGAATTTACCACATATTTCACATGGCTTATTCTTCATCTTGGATTGATCAACTACTGATGAGGAAACTACTGAAGGTGTGCTCTTCAGTACTTTCTCCTTTCAGTACTTTTGTTCAATACTGAAGAATCTGTAACAACTGAAGAGTTGTTCTTCAGCTGTTCATTGTCAGCAGTTGTTAATCCATTTATTTCGGCTGATTTGAAATACTTTTCAGTTGTTGTAACTTGCCCTTGAGTACTTGAGTTACTTTGAGGACAACATCTGAAATACTCAACTTCATGTGCTTATCATAGTTAACCCATCAGCCAATTGACTTGCTGAGGTATCAACCCTTATTTCATCATGGGATTTTGGGAGATCACTTGAGGATGATGCACATGATGATGTGGTATGGAGATTGCTTTCACCTTCAGATTTTACTATTGGTTTTGGAGTAAAATCTGTTGGAGGTGCAATATGGTGGTAACCAATTCCAAACTTCACATTCGAAGCAGATTGCTTACTGAGCAGCATTTCAAATCCCTTGCATGATGACATCCAGCGTCACACTCAACTTGGGTAACTACAAGTTTTTCTTTGAGTTCCTTATGGTTCTCAAGAATGACCTCTAGCTTAGCCTTTTCATCATTTAATTAGCATTTAAGCTTATGAATCTCATCATCTTTGTCCTTAAGGACAGACTCATATTCAACTTTCTTTTGGAAATAGTTTGCTCATGTTCTAGATTTTGATTAATTACACCTACATTTGCTTCTCTAATAGAGACAAATGCATCTATGCAAGATTCAGAACAAAGCTTGGCCTTAGCCTTAAAGATATACCTGGGTTACCTGTGAAGAAGATGCATTGGAGCATGAACCCTCAGTAGATTCCAGGGCCATGAGAGCTAGATTCCCAAAGGATTTTCACCACCATGTTGACCATCACTAGCAAATAATTGCTCAGTACCAGAGAGATCATCTGGTAAACTGCTCCAGTCAACATTACCAGGGGTGAAAAACTGTGATGAGGTTGTGATTGAGATGGTAGAGGCTCAGGTAATGCTTGTGGTTGTTGTGCAGTAGGAACTTGAACTGAATTTGGCTAAGGCGAGTAATAGCAGGGATACGGATATGACATTGAACCCTGAGGGACAAAATATGCAGGCGAAACAGGTTGTGAATGATGACCAGAACTAGCAGGATGCTGCCCCCCGTTTTGTGGACTAGTGCTTGGAAACGTCACAAAGGGTGTAGAGGAGTTAGATCCAGATGATCTACACTCTCTAGCAAAGTGTCCCAGCCTTTGGCATTTGTGACACCTCAACTTACTCTTGTCACAACCAACTTTGGTTTTGCCAGAGAGTCCTGGAAATTTCCTGCCAGTCCTCTTATAGAACTTCTGAGATCTGATATTAATCAAGGCCATTTGGCTCAAAATATCCATCTCTTCTAGATCATCATCAGCTATTCCTTTCAAATCATCCATGATAAAACATAAATTGTCACTATTACAGCCTGAGTGACTATCAACACCAACGAATGCATGAGTGAACTGTTTGAAGAGAAATCTATATGCTCATCATAATTGATTTCAGATCAGCATATTCTCACTCATGACCAACCAAGGCAGTGTTCCCTGGTACAAAGTCATCAATGAGCTTTCCTGATGATGCCAGTTTTCTTTTCTGCTCTATCTCTCTCTCAAATGTAAGCAGTTTCCATGAAGTTGGGTGAGAGATAGTTTATCCATATTTGCACTGGAGCGTAGACAATAGTGTATGTGTCCCATCTCTCAGGCAGTGATCTAAGGAATCTGTTGTTCATCTGGCTATTGGTATATTCATGTTTGACCATTTTTAGCTCAAGATCAAACAGGAAAAACGCTCAAACTGTTGAGTCAGTGTCTCACCCTTCCTATGAGAGAATGTTTCATATTGTTGGGCAAGATTTCTCTGTTGTTTGCTAAGACCTCATCAGTTCCACCGAATTGTTCCTTCAGTGCATTCCAGAGGTCATGAGCTGTTTCATGATGCATAAGCCCTGAATAGATTTCATTCGGCAGTGCCATGGCCAGAATTCCATGGGCTTTAGCATCAATCTCAACAGTTTCCGATCTTCATCTGAGTATTGTTCCTTCTTCTTCGGAACCATTTGATTGGTTTCTGGATTGTTCATCATAGGCTTATGTGGACCATGTACCACCGATGTCCACAACCTGAACTGTTAACAGACAGGTGATGAAGCATTCTTCGTTGCCATATGTTGTACTCAGTCCTACCAGCATCGGAGGCTTGGTTGAAGAACCGGTATTGTGAGGGTCATTAGAAGGAGTAGTCATTCTCAGATTCAACCAAATGAATTAAGTTTTAACAGATTTAGAACAAAACACAACAAACCAATTTGATCCAAGAGAAAACAAAAAGCAATAAAATGAAAGTAGCAGAAATTCAATTTAAGTATAACCGATTCTTGCAAATATGCTAATTCAATCAAACATAGATATCGAATAGCAGTTTCAATGATCAATTGTTAAATCGATCAATGATCAACCTGCTCTGATACCAATTGTTAGGATCAACGATCTACGTTTGATTGATTACTGAGTATTGCAACGGAAATCAAACAATGAATTAGACATTCACAAGAATACAGTTGATATTCAAGTAAGAGCAAACAATTATAGGAAGATTCTACAAATCAAATATTTCATTCAATACACGCTTTCGTGGTGGCAAATGTCACAGTTACAATCAGGTCAATCATCCCTTATATAAGAATGTCGTGGTGGAACATTCCTTATATAGGAGATGTGACGTCTGCTGATGTCATTTGATAGTGACATCTAACAGATTTATTCAAACTACTGAAAGTTAACACAACTACTGAAGATGTCAAAACAGCTGACATCTTCTTTCAAAAATACTAAGTGTTAACTATCACTACAACTACTGAAAAGAAACTACTGAAACTACAACGACTGAAGAACATGCTCTTCAGTCGTTTTACAAATACTGAAACATAAAAGAAAACTAATGAAAGGAAACCATCACAACAACTGAAGAATACTTCTTCAGCTGTTGTAACAAACTCTGAAGACATCAGTACTTGTACTTGAACTTCAGCTGTTCTCATCAACTAATGTCTTCAGCTGTTGTCTTCAGTCTTTGTACTTCAGCTGTTGATCTTCGGTACTTTAGTCTTCAGCCGTAGATCTTCAGACTTTGATCTTCAGCTGTTGAAGTCTTCAGTTACTTTAGTCTTCAGATTTTTAAGTCTTCAGTACATAAGTCTTCAGCTGTTGTCTTCAGTCTTTGATCTTCAGCTGTTGAAGTCTTCAGTACTTTGTTCTTCAGCTGTTGCTCTTCAGACTTTGTCAAACAGCTGATCAAGTCTTCAGCCGTTTTTGTGACGTCCATGGACTTAGGGGTTTTTCTGATCAGGCTCATTGGTTCTTTTGGTCCAACAAGAATAGTGACCCTTGTTAGCATGCTCCTCTTCACTCTTCTCAAGTCATCCTTCACTATCTCCTCATCATCCTCTTCATTCATGGGGTTTATAAGGAGAAGCTCATCTTCACAAGTTCCACACCATGGAGATTTTTACAAACAATAGAATGTGTGGATGAGTTGTCTAAGTAGATCTCAGTCCCTACATATGTAGACTTTTGTAACTTGTTTATCAAAGCAAGTTTAACCATTTAATCTTGAAAAATACAACGGATTTTATTTGTTAAAAGGTCTTTTATAATCAGAAATTTTGAACCATTTTTAACCTTAAACAATACCCATAAACAAGGATCATAAATATATGTGAAATGAAATGCTATCAAAAACAAAAGAAACAACCGTAGGGTGTTCTTGAAACTACCTTTCAAGAACAAGATGTTGTAGTAAGGATGAGAAGAAGAAGAAGATGATGCTTCTTGAATGTATCGCCTCCAAAATAGAAGTCCGCAAGCTTGTATACCCACAAGCCTTAGCAAACACATAACTAGCTAGGTGGTATAACACCAAAATCAAACCCCTCTTCCAAACCCGGAATTCGGCCAAGATGAACTAAAAATCTGCCAAAGAAATCCAAATTTTGCAAGGAGAGAAGAAGAAGAGAGACTACTACATGAAGAGAGAAAGTGTGTTTTGTTGTTGTGTGCATGGATCATCAAGTCTTGTATTATACCAAGACTAAAATCCCAAGCCCCACAAAAGGGGCGGCCAAAATGGAGCCCTTTAAAATGGATTCCCTCCTTTTTTTATAAAGTTTACGCACTTATACCCATAAGATTTATAAAATTAAAACCCATTTTAATTTTATAACATTAACACACTATTATTTGTTATTATTTAGTTAACTTAAATAGTGAAACAAATAATTTCTCATGAACAAATTATCCATATAATGTTCTTCTATTACAAAAGCAACATTTTAGAAAACCTATTTTCTAATTTCATGTCAATATTATTTATATGATCTCATCAACAAATAAATATTTATTGGTGTTTGTTTGGCTTGTTATTGGGTATGACCCGACTTGGATCATAACGTACTAACCACATCAATCTTGTATGTTTCTTGGGCGTACAACATCCAACAATCTCCCACTTGCACAAGATTCATAGAAGATTAATGCAAAACACAGTTTTACTACCTTTAATATGTATGATTAAGTGCCATTCAATAGCATCATCCACTTCAAGTACTTTACTAGAATTATTTTAGGTGAATCAATTATCTATCCTTTTGTCTCAGATGTCATGTCAAATCCCAAAGACACAGAGTGATCATTCTCCATTGATTCAACTTTATCAGGCCTTAGACATCTTACTCTCAACGAATAAGAGGGACAAATCCCATCTTGACTACATACGTCTCTCACAATTACCTTATATCATACCTCAACTCAGACATATGTACTGCCACGCTTCAGAACAGTGGAGAACTAAGTCAAAGTATAATGCTTGAGAACAGTGGAGAACTAAGACCCAAATGTATCTCATGTCAGAGGATACCAAATGATGTTCGCCTTTACTCAAAATTACTTATGATCAATCAGGAAGATTCCATGTAGTAATATTCGCAACAACCCTTTGCCCTATATTCATCCATATGAATATCTACCAATCCAAGTTCATAATAGTCTTACCTTCATACTTGTTCCCACAAGTATGAATGACTACGGATGTTTTTAGTAAATGAGTTACTCATGGATTTTAAACATGCAAAATAGGAATATTAGTTGAATCATTATTACCATACAATTTATTCAAGTAATAAAGTGTTGCAATATCTAAATAAAAAATTAAAGATCAAATCCAGTCACTAGAATATTAATGTCCCATGGCACAAGTATGAATTTCATGCTTTGCCTTTTCAAGAAGCTTCGTGAGTAGATCCGCAATGTTTTGATCCGTGTGAACTTTGCGAATACATATCTTTCCCTTTTTAACTTCATCCCTTATGTAGTTGAATCTTCACTCAATGTGTCTAGTCTTTTGATGTGCACGGGGTTCCTTGATTTGAGCAACCGCATTCTTGTTATCAAAAAGAATTTCTTGAGGGTCCTGAATGGAAGGGACTACTCCTAGATCGGCCATGAATTTCTTTGACCATGCAGCTTCCTGAGCTGCTAATGAAGCGGCCATGTATTCTGACTCTGTAGTTGACAATTCCACCACATCTTTCTTAGTGATCTTCCAAGAAATTGCTCCTCTATTCAAGATGAAAATGTACCGCGTTTGTGATCATCAATCATCCCCATCAGTTTGGAAACTCGCATCCGTGTAACCCTTTACTACGAGTTCCTCCTCACAAGATCCATAGATTAGGAACATATCTTTTGTCCTCCTTAGGTACTTAAGTATGTTCTTAAGAGCCATCCAACGACTGTTTCCAGGATTTTGCTGGTATCAGCTTGTCATGCTCAAAGCGCATGACACGTCCAACCTAGTGCATATCATTGCATACATGGCGGATCCTATAGCAGACACACACAGGATTCCCTTCATTTTGTCTTGCTCATCCTTTGAGCTTGGACATTGAGTCATACTCAATATCGTTCCTCTTTGGATAGGTATGGTAACTTTCTAAGAGTTTTCCATCTTGAACCTTTCCAAGATGTTATCAATGTATGCACTTTGATTTAAACCTATCAACTGCCTTGATCTATCCCTATAGATATTATTCCCAACATAGAGGCGGCTTCACCAAGATCCTTAACGGAAAAACAGCTACCAAGCCAAGCTTTTACACCTTCCAGGGTTGGAATGTCATTTCCAAATACTTGGATGTCAAAGATATAGAATACTAGGAAAGTGACGATGCTCCCACTAGCTTTCTTATATACACATGCTTCATCAAGGTTTTTGATGAACCCAAATTTGATAATCTTTTCTTCAAAACAGTGATTCCAACTTCTTCATGCTTGCTTCAATCCATAGATTGATTTATTTAACTTGCATACTTTGTTAGGATGTTTTTGATCAACAAAACCTTCAGTCTGAACCATATAGCCATTTCTTCAAGATATCCATTTAGAAAAATGGTTTTGACATCCAATTGCAAATCTCACAATCATAATGAGCAGCTATGAAAAATAATATCCTAATAGACTTTAGCATTGCAATGGGTGAGAATGTCTTATCATAATCAACCCTTTGAGTTTGAGTGAAACCTTTTGCTATAAGACTAGCTTTATAAGTATCCAAGTTTCTATGCATATCGGTTTTCTTCTTGAAAACCCGCTTACTTCCAACTATCTTCGAGTTAAGAGGTGGTTCAACCAAGTCCCATACTTGGTTGTCATACATGGATTGCATCTCAACATTCATGGCTTCAAGCCATTTGTCACAATCCAAATTGGACATTGCATCATGATAAGTGGTTTCTTCATTAGAATCTAACACGTAGGATCCATGTAAGAAAAATCCATATCTTTCAAGTGGATTACTAGTTCTTCCAGATCTGCAAACATTTTATATATATTGATCAACTATTTGATCACCCTCAACATATTCATGTTGAGTGCTAGTGTCAACCAAACATGTATCGATCTGTGGTTCTTGATCCTCCTCAAGATCCACTATTCTACTGCTAGTTCCTTCCTTATGGAACTTAGCTTCTAAGAACTCAGCCTTCTTGGCAACAAACTCCTTTTATTCAATGGATCATAGAAATAATATCCCATAAAATCTCTAGGATATCCAATAAAGATACACTTCGTGGAACGGCTTTCTAACATGTTTGAGGTGGGAGTCTTAACATAAGACTCACAACCCCATACCTCTAAATATGATAGTGATGGAACCCTTCCATGCCATATTTCAAAAGGTTTCATTTCCACGTTCTTGGTTGGGGCCGTATTCAAGATACTGGCCGCAGAGAGCAAAGCAAAACCCCAAATGATAGAGCCAATGAACTTTTAGCCATCATAGATTGAACCATACCAATAGAGTTCGATTTCTCCTCTCAGACACACCATTATGTTGTGGTGTTCCAGTAGAGATAGTTGTGAGACAATACCTCAACTTCTAAGATGATCTCTAAAATCATCACTTAGGTATTCACCACCTCTATGGGTGCGGATAATTTTTATTTTCTTGTTGAGTTGATTTTCTACTTCATGCTGGAAGATTTTGAACATTTCAAAAGCTTCATCTTTGTGTCTTAACAAGTACACACAACCATATCTACTATAGTCGTCGGTAAAGGAAATGAAACATCTTTCATTATACCTAGTCATTGGTTTAAAAGGACCATATATATCCGAATGTATGGTGCCTAATAAATCTTTGCCGTTTCAGATTTGCCACTAAAAGGTGCCTTAGTCATCTTACCTTGAAAACAAGATTCACATACATCAAATAATCATATTCACTTGCTTTTAAAAGACCTTTTTTTGAAGTGTTTGTATGCGCTTCTTGTTTATATGACCAAGACGGTAATGCCAAAGATAGGTATCACTCAAATCCAATTTGAGTTTCTTAGTGGTGGTCTGGTACAATGAGCTATCACATAATGTGTTTTCACCAACCAATTCATAAATACCATTAACACGAATAGCTTTAAAATAAAACGTGCCATTTAAGAAACATGAACTTCATTCTCAATAAATGACAAAACATAACCATATTGTCTTAATTGGGCAACAAAAATAATGTTCCTAGTCAAACTAGGAGCATACAAATATTGTTCAAAATTACTTCTAAACCATTTGGAAGCTTCAAGATGTAGTCCCCTCGGTCTTCAACTTGAACCTTTGCCCTATTCCCCATGTAGAGGCTCACATCCCCTTTCTTGAAGTCCTTACTTCTTTTGAACCCCTGCAATAAGTTGCAAATATGAGTTCCACATCCGGTATCCAATACCCATGTGTTAGAGGATATTAAATTTAGACCAATATGGATCGTGAAACATGTACCTCAGGTTTTCCCGGCATCCCTCTTTGCTTGCAACTCTTTGAGATGGACTGGGCAATTTCTTACCCAATCTCCAATCTCCCCACACTTAAAGCATGGGTCATTTGAAGCAACCGTTTGCTTCTTCTCCGCTGGTTTTGGTGGTGGCATTCTTACCACTCCCTTTCCCTTTCCCCTAATGTGCCCTTTACCCTTGGCAACATTTGTCTTGGGTGCGGGGTGAGGCCTCTTCTTGTTCCAACTTCATTGATGGTGAGAACGGTAAAACCCTTTTACCCATGGCCGCCTGAGCAGTTTTAATCATAGAGTAAAGCTCACTTATGTTCTTGTCCCACCCGTTCATGTTATAATTCATGACAAAATTATCAAACCTTTTTGACAAAGAGTTGAGGATCAAATCCTTAGCCAACTCTTTCAAGACGGGACAATTCAGCCTTTTGAGGCGGTCAATGTGGCTTTTCATCTTAAGTACATAAGATGAAACAGATTGGGTGTCATCCATACGACACGCATGGAGTGCTCGAACCGTTTCGAAGCGCTCAACCCGTGCTTGTTGTTGGAACGTTTCCTTGAACTGGGTTATCATGTCGTATTCTCCATGATGTTCATACTCCTTTTGGAGATCTGGATTCATACTTTCCAACATAAGGCAACACACTTGGACCGAGTCCTTAGTTATTTTACCCAATTATTATAGGTCTCCTCATCATCCTCACTAGGTTGATCGGGAATTGGATAGTCTAAAATGTATGATCGTTTCTCTTGTTTAAGAACAATTCTCATGTTTCGAAACCAATCAATAAAGTTATTATGGTTTCGACGCTCGTTTTGGAGAATGGTTCTTAGTGATAGTGAGTGAGTGGTCGTGATTTCATTGTTATCATTATTGTTGGTGGCCATCTACAAAATATAACAAAGTTCAATTTTAGTAATTTCGATATTGTTCATATTTTAATAATTAAAACCCTTTTAAGTGTCTTATACAATTTTAAATCTAGAATCCAACGTTACATTTAACTAGTGGTTAGGTGACCTTTATCCCATTATTTAATTTAACAAGGTAGTCAACGTTTTGACAATTGCAACCGTTTGCAACTTCTAGGGTATGGGATCGACTTTAAACATCGTATGTATTGTGGGCATGTTAATCCCATCAACACCTTTGTAAACCATATTGTAGGTGATCCATTTAATATGGTTTGCCAATCAAGTTACCCTACTTGCACACACATGTGAGTTTTCCAACATAAGGGGTTAGGTGACCTTTATCCCACAAATATGGTATCCCCACCTCAAGTTACAAGTTCCCTCAAAATGGTTAGGTGACCTTTATCCATTATGAGTTTCCAAATGACTCAAGTGTTGTGTAAAAGGATGATGTTAAACTTGTTTAAAGGGAATTTAAGTTCTATAATCTTAGTTTAGAAAACTCTATGTACCTTATATTTGCATGCTTTCAAATACAAGGTACCCTATGGTTCACTTTTAATACAACCTCTTTTATTAAAACCATTAATCCTTTTAATAACCTTTTATTAACCACTTAATGATTAAGAACCATCAAATTTTCAGCTTGTTAAGTTTGTTAATGAGTTTGTAATGCATATCCAAATATCAACCAAACAATCAAACAACAAACATCCAAACAAGCATATAGATATAAACATGAGTGCATAACCATAGCCACTAAGTTGACCACACTTGTTTGCCATCACAAGTGTCGTCTTAAGGTCTTTCCTAAGGATAAAGATGACACATCAAGATGTGTCCATGAACTCCCACTTGGATCCACATCCAAAAGCTTCAAGTGTCCATGTCTTTTGTGTCCTTCTTTGAGTCTTCATCTTGTGCATCTTCTTTTACAAAATCATATCCTAATACAATTTTTCTAATAAAAGAAATGCACTTAATCTATTTATTACATAACCAAATGAATAAATAAATTACAACCCAAGATACAAAACACAAATTACAACCCTTACAAGGAACAAAACCAACATGACATACATCAATCAACCAAAACCAAAACACATAAGGCCAAGGCTATGTTATGCACCATAAAATGAAACACATCCAACATCCAAGAACAACAAAGAATCCCTTATTTCAGCCCTAAAGTTTCAGCCAACATAAACTAAAACTTTAAGGTTGTCCAAACAACATAATCAACCATTTGACGTAATTCTTTCAAGGTTTATACTAAAGCATGCAAGATTAAACCTTGAAACATAAGGGATTCAAATATCCACAACAAAACAGCCCCTAATGGGTTGAAAGGGCCATGAAAACTAACTTTTCAAGACCTTTTGAAGCACACATTCCACATAACCGGCTCTATATGCCATTGTTATGTTTTGTCACATGTAAAACACTTAGTTTAACCTTTTAAACTTAGAAAACGCAGCGGAATAAATGGTTTAATACATGGTTTATAATCTGAAAATTTTTTCCATATTAAACCACAAACAAAACTCAAGAATGAGGATCATAATCATATGTGAAATAGTGTGCTATCAAACAAATCAAAACAACCATAGGGTGTTCATAGAATCGACCTTTCTAGAACAAGATGTTGTAGATGAAAATAGGTAGATGATGATGTTCTTGAATGTGTCTAGCCTTCAAAGGAGAAGGCTTAAGAAGTGATACACACAAGCCCTTCAAACACCTTGCTTGCTAGGATGCAACACAAGGATAGCTCTTCTATAGCTCTTCCAAAACCGAAATTTTCAGCCCCTTATTCAGCTTCCAAAATCCGAAATTAGCCCTGGTTTTGGAGGTTCTTTTGTTTGTAATTTTTCAGAGAAAAGTGTGAATGAATTATGGAGTGTAAGAGAGGAGAACCACAGTCAAAGACCAAGACAAAAGGCTGGTCCCAATGGCCCCTTTTGGGCGGCCGAAAGGTGTGTCAAAATGGGTTTTTCCCCTCATTTTGTTTTTCACAATTTACTCTCTTAACCCTCAACTTTATAAAATTAAAACCTCTTTTAATTTTATAACAATAACACACTTTTATTTGTTGTTATTTAACCAACTTAAATAAGGAAACAAATAATTTCTCATGAACTAACTATCCATATAGTATTGTTGTAGTACAAAGCAATGTTTTAGAAAACCCATTTTCTAAATTGGTGTCAATGTTTATACGTATGAGCTCATCAACAAATAAACATTTATTGGTGTTTGTTTAGCTTGTTATTGGGTATGACCCGACTTGGATCATAACGTACTAACCACATCAATCTTGTATGTGTCTTGGGCATACAAGATCCAACAGTCCGAGTGAGAGAGTGAGTGGAAGTAAGCAAAGTGGGGAGAAGAAATTGTATTTAGGAAAGAAACCATTTTATGAAAATATGGATTACACCATGTGAGTATTTATAGACTCAATCCAGGGTTGATAGCCGGGCTTAAGGAAAGTGTGAGCTTCAATACGATTAGTAGAGGCCATTCATAAAAGAATGGAAATCTACTGCCACACGGCTGGAAGATGTCATGAATGTGGAGAAGTTGGACATCTCTGACTTTGTTGCAGTAAAATTAAGGCTAAAAAGCTTGTGGTTGGCAGCCCCAAACGAAGATCCTTCATGGTGAATACAGAAGCTGCTGGAGAAGGACCTGAACTCGTGACGGCTAGGTTCCTTGTTAACAACCAATGTGCATACATTTTATTTGATAATTGGGCAATTAAGAGCTTTGTTTCTACAACCTTCAGGCCAAGAATGACTTAGATTCTCGTAAGCTAGCTAGTACCGATACCATAGAGTTAGCTAATGGAACCTTTTTCAATGCCTATGAAACAATTTTTAGTACACATTGGACTTGGATGAGTATGAATTCTCCATAGATCTAATTCCTGTAGAATTAAGAGGGTTAAATATAGTGGTAGGAATGGATTAGATGGCAAAGAATAGAGCAGAAATCAAGTGTGAAAATAAATTCTTAAAGATACCACTACCAAAAGGAGAGAACCCGTAGGATTGATATATGTCACTAAACACTTGGTTTTGTCTCAAACTCACTTTTACTCACACGGTTATGATGAAGCAGAATCTCTCAAAGAGTATATTATAATATACTAAGTAACTTATGAACACAAAAAAATAATTTTCATGGTACTTGTATAAATTACTTCTCAACTCAAAGTTTACAAGACTCTTACAAGCATCATACAAGAGTTACGATGATAAACTCTTTATACTATCACCTAAGGCCAGTTATACTTTGATACGAGCTAGAATCCAATAACTAAAGCAGATAGTACAAAGCTATAGTTAAGGTATCTTAGATAATGTCTAATCTATGATATGGTAGTCATGACACGTCCATGACTTGCCTTTTGTCACCAACTAAATTTAGCAATTGTACTAACAAACAAAGGTGAAGAATGGAATAAAGTATGGTCAATTACATGGCCTTTTGGAAAAATGCCATGCAGTATCAGAGGTCTTCAGCGGAGTGTCAGAGAACCATACTTATGTCCACTCGTCCATAGTAGCATCTTTCGAAGGTTAATTGGCTTCGGAAGAACAAGTTCCTCCAAAGCCTTTTATACTTCGGAAGAGGCAACTTCTTCTGTGGCTTGAGGACTTCTTCTTTTGAAGTCATTGTCTTTGCTTTCTTCTAAGCCTTGAACTTCGGAAGAGAAGACTTTGTCTTCAGAAGTTAGAGCTTTTTCTCCTAAAGACAATCTTGCACTTTGTCTTCGGAAGAATTCCATTTCCTTCGGAAGTCCGTTCTTAGCTTCGGAAGTCGTTTATAAGTTGCACCAAATATAGTCTAAGTGTTTGGTTTTGGTTGCACCAGCCTTTCAAGATCCAAAAAACTCCCCCTACGCTGATGCTACCAAAACCTCACTTCCCTCTGATTCTCAAAACTTTCTGCATAACACAGGAGATATTTGTCTGTTTCTTTATTTTGTTCAGAAGTTGTGCTGAGAAGTCCATGCAAGTCATCAATGGATAGGAGATCTATTCTATTAGTCCTAATGACATGCACCCTTTGTTGTGCTCCCCTTGAAGAGAGTTAGTTCACGAGAGTTATAGTCATACTCCTATCTAACAATGGATTCAGGTTTAGGATCTACAACCATTGGAAAAAGGCTTTGCCTTTGGTTGTTGATCCTTTCCTCTCAGCCTTCTCTTTCAGTTTTAACTCCTCTTCAATCCTTGTCCTAATAGTTAGCTTAGCATGGTGAAGGCTGCTCATGTGATTTCTGATGTGGCATCTACCTCAGAGTTTGAAGGGTTGGAGAATGGCTTCTCTGCTAACTCAGCAACATGAGGTCTGCTCAAGTGTAACAGAGATGAGGCATTAAGCATGCTTAGCTCGCCATTCTTTCTCTCAATAACAAAGTTGTGGAAGATTCTGCAAACCTCCACTGGACAATCTTTTTTCTTGGCACAAGGGGTTTGCTAGTTACTTTGTCCCCCTTCTTAGTATCCAACAGAGTCACCAACTTCCTTCCTAGCTTCTTCTCTTCATCATTGAGTGAATCTAATTCAGCCCAAGAAGTTAACAGCCTAGTCCAATGTTCCTCTTGGCATATCATGGAAATGATCTTTTGTGAGGGAACATGTGGATCCATCAACAAAAGTTAGTTTGATAGAATCCTCCTCACAAGAAATGTCGCTCAAAGTTGTGCATGTGATGAGCTTTATCTTGATCTTGTTAAAAAGCTCTCAGGAGAGATGTTTAGAAGACTACGTGGATGGTCTGGATGGTTGTTGGGTAGGTACTGGTGTTTGGGTTCTAGGTAGTGATTTAGGTTGAAGGGTAATTAGTTGAGGTGGTTGTGGTGATAAGGTAGGTATGATGGTTGTGTGGGTTTAGGGGTGTATGATTCTAAAGTTGGTTCAGTATTGATAAGGAAGGAAAATAGGAAAGGCTCACGTTGAGGTTGGGTTGACTTTGGCTTGTAGGTTGGGGTTGCGGTGTTAGTTTGAAGATCATCCCCTATCCCTTTTTGTACATCTCTTTCCTTTTACCCAAGCAAATGTCAGCCTTGATGTCACTAACATGTTTCTGGAGTGTTTTTCAGACATGGGTCCCACTTGCCTACCAGAGAAGCTGTGAGCTGTGAGCTCGGATATAATCCTTCATCCAGGCCTTCTCACCTAACTTCTTGGCAGCAATGACCCCAACTTCTTCTTCCTTTCTCTTCATCTCTCTCTGCTCTTTTGTAGCTTTCTTCCTCTCTTTCTCTCGTTGATCCTACTCTTTGTTGAAGAGCCATAGGATCGTGTCATTGTTGTGAGGAGATAGTTATTGAAAAGAGAAACCACTAGAGGTTAGCAAGGTTATCCTTTCCTTCCTAAACTATAGATCAGCTTCCCTTTTCTTCATTCTCTTTCTCCTGTTAGGCCAACCTTGTTGCTTCTTCCGTTATCTCAATCTGTAGCAAGGTTGCCTTTTCTAGCTCTACTAACTCCTCTAGTGGTAGCAGGAGTATATCTTTAGTGACAGCTCCAAGCTTGATCAACTAGTCCATGATCTCCACCCTTCTCTTGTTGTTAACTCCCTACTGGTTGGTTACAACTGCTTTGGAGCTGGCAACTAGCACCTTCCCAGTTAGGAGTCTACCTTTTCTTTTTAGTTTCTCAATTCTCTCCTGCTCCTGAATCTCTTTCGCAGTCATCTTCTTCTTGCCTTTAACATCTTCGGAAGTGATGGAGGGTTCAGTTTGAGACATGGTGGATAGAGATAATGAAGTTGTTGAGCTAGGGGTCGGTTGAGAAAATCCTCACTATTCACCTTAGATGCCAACTCTAGAATTTCATCTATGATGATTAGATCCTCGGACAAGGAGAATATGCTTTCCGTAGCTTCCATCTTAGCTTCGGAAGACTGAAGTTGTTCTTCCGAGGCTTTGACTTCAGCTTCAGAAGTCTGAGGGAATGCATTATCTTTCACAACTATTTTAGTTTTTGGGCCATCAGTCCTCATTTTCCTTTCGAAATGAATCTCAAGTTCCATTTGGGTCTTAGGTTGACCAACTCTTCCACAGATGTAGAAGGTGCACTTAGCCTCTAAAGCTCTTTAGCTCCAAAGTATATCATAGCCACGTCAGGACTAGGTTGATCTAAAGAAGATCTCAATAGGAACTCGGAGAATATCCTGTTGAGTCCAAGTTATATGAGAGAGTTGACTTGTTGTGTACAAGTTGGAACAACCTAAAGAATTAGGCGGCATACATGACACTTTCCATATCTCGAACCTTAAAAAGGGTATGTCTGACGAAACGCTAGTGGTACCTTACACCGAAATGCAAATTAATGATAAATTGGAATTTGTAAAATAACCGCTTGAAATCTTGGATCGATAGGAGAAGAAACTAAGTGAGGGAAAATCCACCATTGTGAAGGTCAAATCGATTTCCAGGTGTGGACCCAAGTTGAAATGGGAACCAAAAAGCGAAATGAAAAAGAAATACCCACATTTTTTTAGATCCTCGACCCCGGATGGCGAAACATCATAAAACACAAATGACACTCCGACCATAGCATCACACAACTCTCGATTACGGTCCTGACTTGGTAATATTTTATTTTGTGGATATTAGGACTTTTGTGTGTAGATTAACAACTTCATAATTAGAAAATGACGTTAAGTATATTTTGAGAACGGAAATTCTATCAGTAGGGGATAATGTGACAAACACGGTTATTTGTTAGGATTAGTGATCTACGTTTGATTGATTAGAGAGTATAGTAGTGGAATTCTAACAATGAATTAGCCAATTCACAAGAACAAAAAGATATTCGATGTAAGAACAAAACGGTTATACATAGGGAGAATTCTGCAGATATATTTCATTCAATATTCGTTTTCGTGGTAACCGAATGTCACAATTACAATTAGGTCGACACCTCTTATATAAGAGATGTGACTTCTGCTGATGTCACTTGATAGTGACATCTAACAGAATTTATCACAAACTACTGATAGTTAACACAACTACTGAAGATGTCAAACATCTAACATCTTCTTACAAAAATGCTAAGTGTTACCTATTATTACAACTACTGAAAAGAAACTACTGAAACAATAACAACTGAAGAACATACTCTTCAGTTGTTTTACAAATATTGAAACAAGAAACTACTAAAAGGTAAACCATCACAACTACTAAAGAAGACCTCTTCAGCTATTATGACAACGTCTGATACTTTGTCTTCAGCACTTTTGTCTTCAGACTTTGTCTTCAGCACTTGTGTCTTCAGACTTTGTCTTCAGCACTTGTGTCTTCAGACTTTGTCTTGAGCACTTGTGTCTTCAGACTTTGTAATCAGCTGTTGTCTTCAGTTGTTGTGATCTTCAGTAGTTGCTGTGATGTCTGTGGGACTTAAAGGTTTTTCTGATCCGGCTCATTGGTTCTTTTGGTCCAACAAACTCCCCCTGAACCAATGCAGCCAAAACCTTTAACTTTATTGAGGTCCCACTTATTGTTGGCAGAATGGTTGGTCTTTTTCCTTCTTGATCAGTTGAGAAGATGACCCATATAAGCACTGGCCTGGAAATGAGTCTCTGAAGATTTGGTTGGCAATGTATGGATGTGAGCTCTGTATTGGGGAATTGGACACTGAGCTGTTCCCCCATCCATGAGACTCACTTCCCATGTATAAGCCTGTAGGATTCTCTGGTGTATGCTCTGAGAAACATGATTTGTTCTTCCATGGTCAGGTTCTCGGCTTCACCATCAAACAATCCTTCTCGCCCATACAGCTCTGAGATGTACTTGGCCTATTTACCATTTTTGAGCTCAACTGTTGTAATCTGTCGGTATGCAAACTCATCAGGATGAGTCCCTTCAAGTAACAGTCTGAGCTCATTTTGTTTGAAGTTCTCAAGCCTCTTGTAGACTAACCCCTTTTTAATAATTCTGTTCTCTAACATCTTTTGGGGTGGTTGTTTAGTCTCATAGGCCTTCTTGAAGTCTTCTACAATCTCCCAGGGTGATACTACAAGGACCACTGTGATCTCTTCATGTACGATCCTTTTGACTTGGCCCTTGTATCTCGAAGGAATGTCTTTCTTTACAATCCTGTGAGCCACCCTAGGATCAGGCCATACTCTCACCTTTTCCTTCTGATATTGAAATGTGTTGGCAAGAGTGTACAACCTCAGAGCTTCTTTCTTCATACTAATAATTGATGACGAAGCAGCATAAGTTTTGTCAATGCTTTTCAGCATTTCATCATCATGAAGCTTTTGCTACTGTTCTTCTTCAATCTTTACTCTCACAGCTTCCATCTGTGAGGTGGGAGTGATGGGCATGGGTTTGGCTTTCGTCAATGTTAGAACTGTAGACAGAGGCAGCCTATCTTCTTCCACATCATCCTCTTCTTCTTCTTCTTCTAGCCTCAACACCCTTCTCTTCTTCTTCTTAGGTGCATCATCGGCTGTTGGTTTAGATGGTAAGGGAGTTGGTTTTGTGGGTTGTGGTTGTGGTTGTTTTGGAGAGGGAACGTTGACAGGCTGAGTTAGCATTTTGGAGGTGAGTGTGGCTTTTGAGTATTTGGCTAGCTCAGTCCTGCTCCCTGCTCCTGCTTCATTCAAAGCTTCAATAACAAGTCCCTTAGTATATGCTTCAGATGAACAGATCTTGGTGGTGATTGCCAAGATACTGTCCCTAGACCAAGCTTTGATTTCGATCATTGATCTTCCCATATATTTTGCAATAAATCTAATCATGATCTCAAGCCTTTCTCTTTCTAACACTTCATAACTTGCCCATCTATTCTGGATTTCTTCAATCTTTAATCGTCGAATCTCAGAGTCAAGTTTATCGGTGTCATGGCCTTGCCTAAACAGCTGATCAATAATGTTGTCCATTGATCTACTGTGTTCGGCATCAGCCTCTTTTATCAGTAGCTCCAAGGCTTTCTCTTTTTCCTTCTCTTTATCGGTCTCCATATTCAACTCTAACTCCTTTTCCACTACTCTCCCTTCTGTTTCTTTCTCCTTTTCTTTCTCCTCTGTACTCCTCTTTCTTTTTCCTTTCACTGACTTAATCTCCGCCTTTTTGGTTGCATTGGTTGCAAGGGGTTGATTGCCAGAAAGGTGTTTGCCCACAACCTCCTCTATCAATGGGTGTATTACTGAGGGAAGCCTCTCATCAATGGCTTTGATCATGATGTCAGTGAGTATGGGTGTGATGAGAGGGAGGGAATTTTGAAGGATAGCAACTATTTGCTCAGGGGGGTTCTGTTCCTGAGAAATAGTGCCAGAAGCAGAGGCGGGTGGCTTAGTTGTTAGGAGTGGCGCAGTGTTTGGGAGACCTTCAGATAAAGGTGCCATCTGTAGGTGGTAGAGGCAGATGGTCTTTGTTCCTTAGAAGTTTTGGCAAGCAGCTCTTTGAGTCTGCTCACCTCCTCTTCCAGGATGGTGTTTTGGGCAATTACATCGTAAAAGAAGCCCAGGTCATCATATGCTGACGCAGGAGAAGTGGCAGCCTCACCAGAAGTTCCAATCTCCATTGCTACACTAGGAGAAGGAACATGATAACCCCTATGCTGTGGGTTCTCAGGTGCACTTTGGTCCTCCCCCTCAATGGTAGAAGTGTTCCCAGTAGTAATTGGTATCTGGGGAGGGGGTGAGGAGTGCAACTGAGTCAGCACTTATGCAACAAGTAATGTAGGACTTTGGGGGGCGGTTGCATGGGGAGATGGGGTAAAAGCAGTCTGCACCTGGGGAGGATGGTGCTCTTCAATGGCAATCTCCTCAAATGAGGAAGATCCCGAATTGGTGGGTACCCCTTCTGAGGCTGTTGCAGGCTCCTTTTGAGAGGAATCCTGAGTGGCTGTGGCTGTGAGAGTCCTTATATCCACTAGGGGTTTATAACCAGTGGATATAGCCTGCGTTTGTGTTGCAGGGGCATCCTCAGGGGACTCATTTCCCTGAGTAGCCTTTTTGGTTTTCTTTTTAGTGGGTTTGGTGGGGACTTTTGATTTGGAGGTGGTGGTTGTGGGTTCCAGCTGCGTGCGTTTGCGCAGCTTGGTAGCCATTTTGAGTAATTGGTCAGAGTTGTGCCGGGAGTATACTTCAGGCAAAACAGCCATAGCAGGGACTCCCAGGCCAACAAGTCCCTCAGCTTGAAGTTGGTTTGTGATTATGGCCATTATGAACCGCGGATATAATATCCAACGGTTAGCATTTTGTTTTTGAGCCATATCCTTGAGCTCTGAAAATAGTAGTTCCGAAAAATTTAAAGGTTGTTGCTCAAGGATGGAGTATATTACCTGCTGCCACCTTGTAGACATTTGATCCCAAGAAGAAGTCTTAGGAGCCAAACAGACATTTACCATGTGAAATATGAGACGTTCAGCATCATGGAAATGTTTTTTTCAGTATGGTGGAGGCACTAAGGTTTCCCTGATATCCATGGTGGGCAAAGGATAAATCAGTTGTGCCCTTTGGATATCCAGCAGGAGAAGTGGCATCATCCAGGTGTAGAGTTTGACGAAGTATATCGGGAGTGATGACCACTTCGTGGTTGTTGATGACCGACCAGAGAGACGCTGTGTTGTTCTCCCCAGTGGTAAGGGTGACGTTCATCCAAAACTGGTTAAGGAATTCGGCAAGAAGGATTGGATTGAGAAGAAAGGCCGTTTTGTAGGGTGACTGGACCATAAGATCAATAGCATTATCGAACTTAGCCCAGAATGGCGATTTGGTGAGGTAAGCTACACAGTTGTGTCGCGGTTTGAGCTGCATGGACGCCATTTAGGAGAGAGAAGTTTTGGAGAGATGAACATTAGTTTGAAGGAGATGAGGCTCTGAAGGATTAGGTTAGGATATTTATAGGGTATGGGTTAGAAAACGACTGAAGGGTTTGGTGTTAGTCATCAGTAGTTTTAAATGACTGTTGACATGGTATTACCCTTTCAGACGTTGAAACAGCTGAAGTCGTGGTTTTAGGCATCAGCAGTTAGAAAACTACCGAAGACCATGTTTTGACTTCAGATGATGAAACAACTGAAGACTTGGTATCAGTCATCAGTAGTTGTGAAACTACTGAAGACATTGGTTTTGTCCGCAGTTGTTGTAAACAGCTGAAGACTTGGTGTTAGTCTTCAGTAGTTGTCAAACTACTAAAGACATGGTTTTGTCATCAGTTGTTGTAAATAGCTGATGACTTGGTATTAGTCATCAGTATTGTGAAACTACTGAAGACATGGTTTTGTCATTAGTTGTTTAGGATGAAACAGCAGTTGTAGAAACACTGAAGAGAAAGTTCTCTAGAAGCTGCAATCAAATGAGACTCTTTAGGAGCAGCCTGAAATCTAGCACAAACACATATAGCAAACATAATATCTGGTCTAGAAGTTGTTAAATACATCAAGGACCCAATCATACATCTGTAAAGTGTTTCATCAACAGCTTTACCTTTCTGATCTGCATCCAGTGTGTGGTGTTGCACATGGGAGTAGAACAGGGCTTACAGTTTTGTAAATCAAACTTATTCAAAAGATCTTTTGTATATTTTGACTGATGAATAAAGGTTCCATCAGCTTTTTGTTTAATTTGCAAGCCTAGAAAGAACTGTAATTCTCCCATTGCACTCATTTCAAACCTCTTTTTCATTAATGTTGTAAAATCATCACACAACTGGGGATCAGAGGATGCAAAAATGATATCATCAACATAAATCTGAACAAGTAGCTTATGCTGATCCACCTTCTTAATAAACAAAGTTTTATCAATGGAGCCTCTAGTGAAATTATTCTTAAGAAGAAAAGTGGAAAGTGTCTCATACCAGGCTCTAGGAGCTTGTTTCAACCCATAAAGAGCCTTATCAAGTTTATACACCCATTCAGGACGTTTATTATCCTCAAAACCTGGTGGTTGACACCCATAAACTTCTTCCTTTATTTTACCATATAAAAAGGCACTTTTGACATCTATTTGAAAGACTTTAAGATTGTGGAATGCAGCATAGGCTAAAAACAATCTGATTGCCTCTAGTCTGGCAACAGGGGCAAAGGTTTCATCATAGTCAATACCTTCTTCTTATGAAAACCCCTGTACAACCAATCTAGCCTTGTTCTTAACAATAAGCCCATTTTCATCAGTTTTATTCCTGAACACCCATTTAGTGCCTATTGCACACTTACCTGGGGGTAGAGGAACCAGTTCCCAAACTTGCTGTTTCTTGAACTGAAGTAGCTCAAGCTGCATGGCTTCAACCCATCCATTGTCTCTCAAAGCAACATGGTAGTTCTTTGGCTCTAGCTGACTGATGAAGAGAGCATAGAAGCAGAAGTTAGACAATTGACTTCTTGTTGAAACACCAGCATTGATATCACCAATATCTGAGACATTGGGTGATTCTTCAGTTCTTGATAAACAATGAGATCTATGCAAGTGTTTGTAGGACCTTCAGCAGCAGCAGATGTTGATGCAGACTCTTGAAACCAAGAATTAGATGGTAACCCAAAAGATGTAGAGGAATCGGAGATCTCATCAGCATTTGTTGTGGATGGAACTGCTGAAGCTACAGGAACATTAAATTTAGCAGACACAGGCAGTTGGTCACTAAACTTGAATAGGTGAGTTTTGATATTATCATCATCATCATCAATACCACCAGGTGGAAGACATGCTGCAGAAGATGATTTATCCACATGATCTGCAACGGCTGGAGGTTGATAAGGAACATATTGCAGTATGTCCAAATCAAACAACTCCACAGGGTTTTGTGGAATCTTGTCCATAGGAGATTCATTAAACTTCACATGCAAAGTCTCTTCAACTATCTTTGTTCTGCAGTTGAAGACTCTGTATGCCTTGCAAGTAGATGAATAACCAACAAAATACCTTGCATCCACCTTAGGATCAATTTTTGGAGTTGATCCTTTGTGTTGAGAATAAAACAGGGACACCCAAATGCTATGAAAAATGAAATTAGAGGAGCCAAGTGATGGAGAACTTCATATGGAGTCTTCATCAACCTTTGCTTTACTAAGACTCTATTCTGCACATAGCAAGTTGTGTTAACAGCTTCAGCCCAAAAGGTCAGTGGTAAACCAGAGTTAGCCAGCATGGACCTTGCGGCTTCATTAGGGTCCTGTTCTTCCTCTCCACTACTCCATTTTGTTCTGGAGTCCGTGGTATGCTAAACTACCTTTTGATTCCCTTTGAAAGATAGAAGTCATCAAGTGTATGGTTTCTGAATTCAGTGCCATTGTCACTCCTAATACACTTGACTGGAAGGGAATACTGCTTCTCAACATACAACACAAAGTGAATATATTCTGAGCAACCTCATCCTTTGAATGTAGAAAGAAAGTCCATACAAATCTGGAGTAATCATCCACAATTACCAGACAGTATTTCTTCTTTGCCATGCTCATCACTCTCACAGGACCAAATAGATCCATATGCAGTAAGTGCAAGCAGGCAGTGGACATAGGCTCTTCAATAGGAGGGAATGAGACTTTGTGCTGTTTTCCTTTTAAACAAGCAGTGCAGGTTTCATCACAGTGGAACTCCTTTATTGGTAAGCCTCTAACTAAACTATTGTGGATTAGCAGATTCATGTTTTTGAAATTAACATGACCCAGACTTCTGTGCCACAGTTTAGATTCTTGAGAAGAGGCTTTGGAAAATAGACAAGGATTGCCTCTGAGATCTATTTTCTTGGAAAGATCTAAGGCATACACTCTTCCTGTCCTGTTGGTTCTCAGGAGAGTGTGATCATCCAACACCTTATCAATCAAATGCAGAACTTTGGATGATAGAATCCTACAGTTCTGACTGGTGAAAAGAGCAACATGGCCTTTATCACACATTTGACTGACACTCAAGAGATTGTACTTGAGATTTTCCACATGATTAACATCATCAAACTTTATTTCTACATTGGAGACAAAGCCGTTTCCAATGATGTAACCCCTAGCATCATGCCAAAAGAAACAAACCCCTTCTTTCCTTGAGAGTAGTCATGAAGAAGAGAGTTGTTCCCAGTCATGTGCATAGATCCCCCACTGTCTACATACCAGATGCTACTTTGGCATGTTGAAGAACCCTGCAATTATAAACAATCAGTTACTTTGGAGACCCAAACCTTTTTGGTTTTGGGCCTGTTCTCATCAATAGATGGTAAACTAACAGGTTTGATGGAAACAACAGCCTGAGAGGAAGAAGATGGTGAAGAAGAGGAATCCTTTGGCTTGGACCTCCTTTTCTGTGGTTTCAACATAGGAACATCTAATTGGCTAACTCTTCCCAATAGATGTTGAACCATCATAACCAACTGTGTCTGATTTCGTGATAAAGCTTTCAGCTCATCAGACACATTGCCATTGGAGTTTGATAAGTTCCTATGTTGCACCTTCTTCTTTTGAGCAATCTCAGCTATTACCTGTTTAACCCCTTCCTTTTTTGATTTCTTTATGGACTTAAGGGTTACAGGATTTGATGTTGCTGATACAAATGTGGTCTCAAACTCAGTTTTCATTTTAACCATTTTCTCTTTAATTTCTTCTTTATGTTTGAGTTTAGATCCTCTTTTGTACTAGCAATCATCTGTAAGATGATTGAGCAAACCACATACTTCACATGGTTTCTTCTTCATCTTATGTTGATCATCAACTAAAGAGGATGAAACTACTGAAGACTTGCTCTTCAGTGCTTTGAAAGCATTGTTTTCTTTCTTGACTTCCTCTTTAGTAGTCTTCAAACTCTATCTACTAACAGTTTTCTTCTTTTCAGTACTGACAGTAGTTGGAGTTTGAACTTCAGGTGTTAAATCTTGCTCTCCAGTCCTTTCAGGACTTTCAGAATTAACTCCTGAGTTGATCAACTCTTTGATCATGTGAGTGTCAGCAGTGGAACCATCAACATCAGCTGATAGGTTCTGAGAGGGCTTAGTGCTGACTTCTACTTCTCATTGTGCTGAATCAGAAAGTAGATCACATGGTGAAATGGATTGGTTATTGCTCTCACCAACAGATTCTACCTCTGCTCTGGGAGTAAAATCTGTAGGTGGAGCAGTGTGATTGTAACCAATGCCAAACTTCACATTGGAAGCAGATTGCTTACTAAGAAGCATTTCAAAACCTTTGCATGATTGTACCCATGGATCACACTCTACTTGGGTGACTGCAAGGGTTTCTTTGAGATCTTTGTACTTCTCTACAAGTACCTCTTCCCTAGCCTTATAATCTGTGATTTTACATTTAAGTTTGTAAATCTCATCATTCTTTTCATTAAGCACAGACTCAAATTCAGCTTTTCTTTTGTAAATTGTTTGTTCTAGCTCAATGTTCTTGTTAATCAAAACTATATTTGCTACTCTAATAGATGCAAATGTTGCTATGCATGTTTGAGAACATAATATGGCTTTTGCCTCAGAGGATACCTATGATACCTTTGGTGTAGAGGCATTAGTAGATGAAGTATTTACAGAATCCAAAGCCATAAGAGCTAGATTTCCAAACGGACTGTCACCACCATGTTGACCAGCACCAGTGAACAGTTGTTCATGTCCAGACAATTATCTGGTAAACTGCTCCAGTCAACAACTCCTGGGGTGAAGAAGCTGTGTTGTTGAGGTTGAGTTTGTTGATGAGATTGGGAAGGTTGTGGTTCAGGCAATGCTTGTGGTTGTTGTGTAATTGGAGCTTGAACAGGATTTGGTTGAGGCATATAATAGCAGGGATAAGGATATGACATTTGACCCTGGGGGACAAAGTATGCAGGAGACCTAGGATGTGAATTATGACCAGAACCAGCAGGATGTTGCCCTCTTTTTTGTGGACTAGTACTAGGAAAAGTCACAAAGGGTGCAGAAGAGTTAGATCCAGTTGTTCTACACTCTCTTGCAATGTGTCCCAGCCTTTGGCATTTGTGACACCTCAACTTACTCTTGTCAAAACCAATTTTGGTTTTGCCAGAGAGTCCAGGAAATTTCCTGCCAGTTCTCTATAGAACTTCTAAGATCTGATATTAATTAATGCCATTTGGCTCACAATATCCATCTGTTCTAGATCATCATCAGCTATTCCTTTCAAATCATCCATGATTAAGCATAGATTGTCACTATTACTGCCAGAATGACTCTCAATACCAACAAATGCATGATGAGAACTATTTGAAGAGAAATCAATATGCTCATCATAATTGCTTTCAGATGCAGCATATTCTGACTCATGACCAACCAAGGCAGTATTCCCTCGTACAAAGTCATCAGTGAGCTTTCCTCATGAGGACAGTTTCCTCTTCTGCTCTATCTCTCTTTCGAATGTAAGCAGTTTCCCATGAAGTTGGGTGAGAGATAGGCTATCCAGATTTGCACTGGAGCGTAGGACAATAGTGTATGTGTCCCATATCTCAGGCAGTGATGACGAACCTGTTATTCATCTGGCTATTGGTGTATTCCTGTTTCACCATTTTCAGCTCAGAGATCAAGCAGAAAAACGCTCAAACTGTTGCGTCAGTGTCTCACCCTTTCTATGAGAGAATGTCTCATATTGTTGGGCAAGGATTTCACTGTTGTTTTCTAAGACCTCATCTGTGCCACCGAATTGTTCCTTCAGGGCATTCCAGAGATCATGAGCAGTTTCATGATGCATACGCCCTGAATAGATTTCATTAGGCAGTGCCATGGCCAGAATTCCATGGGCTTTAGCATCAATCTCAAACATTTTCCGATCTTCATCAGAGTATTGTTCCTTCTTCTTCGGAACCATTTGATGGTTTCCGGATTGTTCACCATAGGCTTATGTGGTCCATGTACCACAGATGTCCAACAACCTGAACTGTTAACAGACAGGTGATGAAGCATTCTTCGCTGCCATATGTTATACTCGGTTCTAACCAGCATCGGGGGCTTGGTTGAGGAACCAGTATTGTGAGGATCATTAGAAGGAGTAGTCATCTCAGATTCAATCAAATTCAATTAAGCTATAACAGATTTAGAACAAAAACACAACAACCAATTGAACCAAGAGAGATCTCAAAATAATGAACGAAAGCGTCAGAAATTCAATGATCTATAACCAGTTCTTGCAAATATGCTAACACTATCAAACATAGATATCAATTAGCAGTTTCAGTGATCATTGTTAGATCAATCAATGATTAACCTGCTCTGATACCACTTGTTAGGATCAGTGATCTACGTTTGATTGATTAGAGAGTATAGCAGCGGAATTCTAACAATGAATTAGCCAATTCACAAGAACAAAATATATTCGATGTAAGAACAAAACGGTTATAGATAGGGAGAATTCTGCAGATATATTTCATTCAATATTCGCTTTCGTGGTAACGGAATGTCACAATTACAATTAGGTCGACACCTCTTTATAAGAGATGTGACTTCTGCTGGTGTCACTTGATAGTGACATCTAACAGAATTTATCACAAACTACTGATAGTTAACACAACTACTGAAGATGTCAAACAGCTGACATCTTCTTACAAAAATGCGAAGTGTTAACTATTATTACAACTACTGAAAAGAAATTACTGAAACAATAACAACTGAAGAACATACTCTTCAGTTGTTTTACAAATATTGAAACAAGAAACTACTAAAAGGTAAACCATCACAACTACTGAAGAAGACCTCTTCAGCTGTTGTGACAACGTCTGATACTTTGTCTTCAGCACTTGTGTCTTCAGACTTTGTCTTCAGCACTTGTGTCTTCAGACTTTGTCTTCAGCACTTGTGTGTTCAGACTTTGTCTTCAGCACTTGTGTCTTCAGACTTTGTCTTGAGCACTTGTGTCTTCAGACTTTGTAATGAGCTCTTGTCTTCAGCTGTTGTGGTCTTCAGTAGTTGTTGTGATGTCTGGGGACTTAAAGGTTTTTCTGATCCGGCTCATTGGTTCTTTTGGTCCAACATTATTGGACCTAATTTTTTAAACCTTATTGAGCCCCTATCATCTAGGATTCGACCATAAAACCCTAATTAGGCTATTGGCCACAAAACATAATGGGCTTTTACCCATGGAACTATATAGGGTAATGGGCCATCATACTATTATAAGGCATGCTAAACCCACCAAACGAGCCTTGGTTAATAAACTAAGTAGTTAGAACCATACTAAACATTAAAACTTTATAACCATTAACATCGGCTCATCTAAACGAATACAACCAAATGAATCCATAACGTTTATTACAACTTCAGATCGTCAACAAAAAGTCAACAAATGCAACCATAGAAATTATAAAAAACCATACATTTAAAGTAAATAATAAATGATAATTCCACATGTTTAAAAACATAGAATATAACATGGATTAAAGTACATAAATTTTTCTATAAACATGGCACACTCTTACACAAACCAACTAAAATAATAATAAAAACAATAATAGGTAACTTTATATAATTTAATAATGAAACCCTATAATTGTCAAGACAAATAATCCTACAGTAACCTACTAAATCTCCTGATAAGACAAAATTATTATAATACTAATAATTTTTATTAAACTCCTTAAATGACATGGTGCGCGTACACACATACTCACTTAATCACTCACTCCACACACACACTCACTTAATCACTCACACACACACACACTATATATATTACATATATATATACTATTATATACATATATATGTACATATATATATACATATATATATATACATATATACATATATATATACACAGACATACAAATACACATATACACTCATATACATACATACGGAACACAAACTACACACTAGCACACACTTAAAACTTTTATAAAAATAATTATGAAAAACATCCAAGATTTTCTTGTCTTGTAACCTCCCAATTTCACCAATCCCCTTAAAGCCTACCCATGGTGGAGTAACCTGTAAATGACTAAATTTCTAAATTTCCCAAACTCTCAGCCTTATGTTGAGCAAACCAAGATTTAATAGTCCCAATTTCACTCTCTTTTGCCTATTTTGCCTGAATCCCTACACCCACACCCATCACACTTCAAATTCATCCACTAAACTCTCTAAACACTCTCAAACTCTATTTACTTGAAACTATTATCCCAAACTTTCCTGAACATTCAATAATTTGAAGTTTCAGCTTCATTCAAGCTATTGTCGACACCACGTGTGCAACACATCATCATACAACATACACACTTGTACACATCAAGTTCTACTTTCCATTTCTTCCTATACGTACACCGGTCTATTATCTCTTTTGAACAGCTTCTCCTTGCCATTCCAAGTCCTCACTTCAGCCCTTGAACCCACACGATCAACCAATCCATCAAGGTAACTCGTTGAATCCCGAAAACACGTGAAATATCGTGTATCGTCACCACAGTGACACCAAAAACCCCATGACACCCTAACTTTATATGAAATTCTAAAACACTATATTTTTTCAGCAACTAAATGATACTAAAACTTTCTTACAACTCTCCTTGCTAGTCTGCACAAAAAAAACATGTTTTCTCAAAATATGAAAGTAAATAATCTAAGTGTATAAAGAGTGATTTAAATATTTCTCAAACTTAAAAGTACTAATCCAATCTGGAAATAAAAGTTCATAATTTATGTAACCACTATATGAATTTTATGAATAATGTAAAGTGTGAAAATTTGATAAGCTTTTATAGTAATCCTAGAAATCAAGTTGGGGACATAAGCTATTGAAATATAGGATTAGTTACATATTATTATTGGATCTTATATGCCCAAGACACATATAAGATTGATGTGGTTAGTGCGTTATCATCCAAGTCAGGTCATACCCAATAACAAGTTATACAAACACCATCAAATATTTGTTTAATGATAGGATCATGCAACAAATATAGACACCTAATTTAGAAAATTGGTTTTCTAAATATTGCTTTTGTGTTAAGACAAAATTATATGATGATTTTGTTCAAGAGAGATTTATTTGTTTCATTATTTAAAATGGTTAGATAATGACTTATAAAAGAGTGTTGTGTTATAAAATTACAACTAGGTTTTAATTTTATAACATGAATTAATAAAAGAGTGCAACTAATACAAAATAAAAAGTGTGGGAAACCCATTTTATTTTGAAAGTTGCGGCCGCCCAAGGGGCATGGGAGACCCCCTTTTTGTCTTGGTTCTTGTATGACTTAACTTATGCAACACACCACAATCAACTCTCCTAAGACTCTCTCTCACAAACACTAGAAACTCTCTCAACTTGGCTGCATAATTTCGAGCTTGGAGCAGAAATATTGGGGTTGAAAATTCGAGTTCTAGTGAAGCAAAAGAAGAGGTTCTTTTGGGTGTAGCAACCTAACAAGCAAGGTGTTAGAAGGGCTTGGGGTGTCACGGATTTGAGGCTTCTCTTTGAAGATTCGTCACTCAAAAGCATCATCATCTTCATCTATTTCGATCTTGTTTTTGCTGCTGCAAGGTAGTTTATGGCAGCTTCTTTATGGCTGTCCATAATGCTAGTTTTTTTGTTTTTCCTTGCTTGTCTATTCACAATAATGATCCTTGTATAATGGGTTTATTTTATACACTAATATGGTCACCTAAGGACATATTTTCTGCTTATAAACAAGTTTATAAAGCTATATTTACATCCGCTGCGTTTTCAGAAAGTTTGAATGGTTAAACTATGTTTTAGTGTTCTAACAAACCCTTCAATGGCATCAGGAGCTGGTTATGTGGATGACTTGCTTGTTCTGTCTTTAAAATTGGTTTTAAGGAAGATAATAAACTTAGTATAGGCTGATTTTGGGCTGCTAAGTTCATATGATATGAAACCCCAATCTTTCAAAGTCATATCACACATGCTTGTGATTAAACTTTGAAAGATATACATGTTTGTTATTTGTTTTGTTTGGACAAAATAAAAACCGAAATTTCAGTTTATGTAGGCTTAATTTCTTGGTTTTAAGTGGGGTTTTCATTATTTTTGGATGTATAATAGATGCTTGTTTTAGTGCATAACCTAGCCATTGACCTTGTGTTTGTGATGGTTGTATTCATTCATTCAATTGGGTTGTATTATTTGTTGTTTGTGCTTTGTTTCAAATGTAATTTATTTATTATTGGGTTGTAATAAAAGATTAGGTGTATTTTCATTTTACTAGATATCTTGTATTAGGACTTTATATTGTAATATGAAGACATACACATTGGAAGCACAAAGGAAGGTCATGAAAGAAACATGGAGCATTTTGGATGCGGTTTCAAGTGGGAGGCTTTTGGAAGTTCTCTATTTGCTTTGTTTGTGACCCTTAGGAATGTCCTATGGACCACACTTGTGATGGCAAACAAGTGTGGGCCAGTTTAGATGCTATGGTTATGCACATATGCACATATGGTTGTTTATGTTTATGCTTGGTTGATTGTTTGTTGTTTGATTGTTTGGTTGATATTTGGATATTCATAACAAACTCATTAACAAACTTAACAAGCTGAAAATTGATGGTTCTTAAAGTTTATAAAAGGTTATTAAAAATGATTTAATGATTTTAAAGATTAAAATAGGTTTTATCAAAGAACCATAGGGTACCTTGTATTTGAAAGCATGCAAATACAAGTACATAGAGTTTCTAAACTAGAATTATGAAACCTCTAAACATTTGAAAAACAAGGTCAACACCGTCCTTTTACACAACACTTGAGTCACTTGGGAACTATTAGTGGGATAAAGGTCACCTAACCATTTTGAGGGAATTTGTGACTTGAGGTGAGGATGCCTTATTTGTGGGATAAAGGTCACCTAACCACTTGTTTTGGCAAACTCACACGTAGGTGTAAGTAGGGTATCTTGATTTGCAAACCATGTCAAATGGATCACCTACGGTGTGGTTTCCAAATGGTGTTGATGGGATTAACATGCCGATTTTACATATGATATTTCAAGTCGATCCCATATTTCTAGAAATTGCAAATGGTTACAATCGTCAAACGTTGACTACCTTATTAATTTAAATCGTGGGATAAAGGTCACCTAAACACAATTTAAATGTAATGTTGGGTTCTAGATTTTAATATGAAAAGACCTTAAAAGGCATTTATTATTAAAATTACAAAATCGAAAATACTAAAATAAAACTTTGTTAAAATTTTGTAGATGGCCTCAAATAATGATAATTCCGATAACTCATCCGCGTCCAACCAATCTCTACGAGCGATCCTCCAAAAGGAACGTCTAAATCATAACAACTTCATCGATTGGTATCGAAACTTGAGAATCGTTCTCAAGCAAGAGAGAAGATCGTATGTTTTAGACGACCCTATCCCCGATCAACCTAGCAAGGATGATGAGGAGGCCTATAACGATTGGCTGAAATACACTGAGGACTCCGTCCAAGTGTCTTGTCTCATGCTAGCGAGCATGACTCCAGATCTCCAAAAGGAGTATGAACACCACGGAGCTTACGACATGATAACCCAACTGAAGGAAACGTTCCAACAGCTAGCAAGGGTTGAGCGCTTCGAAACGGTTCGAGCACTCCATGCATGTCGTATGGACGACAACCAATCTGTTTCATCTTATGTACTTAAGATGAAAAGTCACATTGACCACCCCGAGAGGCTAAATTGTCCCGTCTCGAAGGAATTGGCCACGGATTTGATCCTCAATGGCCTTACCAAGAAGTTTGAGACATTCGTGTTGAACTACAACATGAATGCATGGGACAAAAGCATTGGTGAGCTTCACTCAATGCTCAAAACGGCCGAGGCGGCCATGGGTAAAAGGGTTTTACCCGTTCTCACCATCAATGATGGTGGGAACAATAAAAGGCCTCGTCCCGCACCCAAGGCAAAGGTTGCAAAGGGTAGGGACCCGCTTGGGGAAAAGGGAAAGGGGTGGCAAGGGTGCCACCCAAACAGGAAGAGAAAAAGAAAAAGGTTGCTACTAACGACCCATGCTTCAAGTGTGGGGAGATTGGACATTGGGGAAGAAATTGTCCTGTCCAACTCCAAGAGTTGAAAGCAAAGAGGGATGCCGGGCAGACCTCAGGTACAAATACATGATCCATATTGATTTAAACATGATATCCTCTAACACATGGTATTAGATACCGGATGTGGAACTCCCATTTGCAATTTGTTGCAGGGGTTCAAAAGAAGTAGTGACTTCAAGAAAGGGGATGTAAGCCTCTACATGGGCAATGGGGCTAAAGTTCAAGTTGAAGCCCGTGGTGACTACATCTTGAAACATCCAAATGGTTTGGATGTGATTTTGAAAAATGTTTTGTATACTCCTAGTTTGACTAGGAATATTATCTCTGTAGCCCTGTTAAAACAATTTGGATATGTATTATCATTTGTTGAAAAAGATATTCATGTTTCTTTTAATGGTATATTCTATTTTAAAGCTATTCCCATTAATGGTATTTATGAATTGATTCATGAAAATACTTTAAATAGTTCATTGTACCAAACTAACACCAAGAAACCCAAGTTGGACTTGAGTGATACCTATCTTTGGCATTGTCGTCTTGGTCATATAAACAAGAAACGTTTACAAACACTTCAAAAGAATGGTCTTTTAAAAACAAATGAATGTGATTCATTTGATGTTTGTGAATCTTGTTTACAAGGTAAAATGACTAAGGCACCCTTTCGTGGAACTAACGAAAGGGCAAAAGATTTATTAGGAATCATACATTCGGATGTATGTGGTCCTTTTAAGCCAATGACTAGGAATGGTGAAAGATACTTCATTACCTTTACCGACGATTATAGTCGCTATGGGTATGTGTACTTATTAAGACACAAATATGAAGCTTTTGAAGTGTTTAAAATCTTCAAGAATGAGGAAAAGAAAATCAACAAGTCAATTAAAGTTCTCCGTACCGATAGAGGAGGTGAATACCTAAGTGATGCTTTCCAAGATCATCTTAAGTGTTATGGGATTGTCTCACAACTTACTCCACCTGGAACACCCCAACACAATGGTGTGTCTGAGAGGAGGAATCGAACCTTATTGGATATGGTCCGATCTATGATGGCTAGAAGCACATTACCTCTATCATTTTGGGGTTTCGCTTTGCTCTCCGCGGCTCGTATTCTAATATGGCCCCAACCAAAAGGTGGAAAGGAACCTTTTGAGATATGGCATGGAAGAGTTCCATCCCTATCATACTTAAGGGTTTGGGGATGTGAGGCTTATGTTAAGACTCCCACCCCAAACAAATTGGAAGTCCGATCCACCAAGTGTATCTTTGTTGGATATCCTAGAGATTCTATGGGATATTATTTCTAAGATCCACTGGAACAAAAGGTGTCTATTGCTAGAAAGGGTGAGTTCTTAGAAGCAAAGTTCCTTATGGAAGGAGCTGGCAGTAGAACAGTGGACCTTGAAGAGGGTCAAAAACCACAACCCGATGCACGTTTGGTTGAAACTAGCACTCAACATGAGGATGTTGAAGATGATCAAATGGTTGATCAATACACACAAAACGTTCGCAGAAGTGATAGAATTAGTAATCCACCTGATAGATACGGATTTTTCATGGATGGATGCTATGTGGTAGATTCAGATGAGCCAACCACATACCATGATGCAGTGTCCAATTTGGATTGTGACAAATGGCTTGAGGCCATGAACGTTAAGATGCAATCCATGTATGACAATCAAGTTTGGGAACTTGTTATACCACCTCTTAATTGCAAGGTAGTTGGAAGTAAGTGGGTTTTCAAGAAGAAAACCGATATGCATGGAAACTTGGATACTTATAAAGCTAAACTTGTAGCGAAGGGTTTCACTCAAACTCAAGGGATTGATTATGATGAAACCTTCTCACCTGTTGCGATGCTAAAGTCTATAAGGATATTGTTTGCCATAGCTGCTCATTATGATTATGAGATTTGGCAAATGGATGTCAAAACCGCCTTCCTAAATAGATATCTTGAGGAAGATGTTTATATGGTTCAGCCTAAAGGTTTTGTCAATCCAAAACATCCTAATAAAGTATGCAAGTTAAAGAAATCAATCTATGGATTGAAACAAGCATCAAGAAGCTGGAATCATCGTTTTGATGAGGAGGTACAGAAATTTGGCTTCATCAAAAACGCTGATGAGGCTTGTGTGTATAAGAAGGCTAGTGGGAGCACAATAACTTTCCTAGTATTGTATGTTGATGACATACTACTATTTGGAAATGACATTCCAACCCTGGAAGGTGTAAAAACCTGGCTTGGAAGTCGTTTTTCCATTAAGGATCTCGTGAAGCCGCCTACATTCTGGGAATAAAGATCTATAGGGATAGATCAAGGCGGTTGATTGGTTTGAATCAAAGTGCATACATTGATAAGAACTTGAAAAGGTTCAAGATGGAAAACTCTAAGAAAGGTACCGTACCTATTCAAAGAGGAACGATATTGAGTACGACTCAATCTCCAAGCTCAAAGGATGAGCAAGATAAAATGAAGGCAATCCCATATGCATCTGCTATTGGATCCATCATGTATGCAATGATATGCACTCGACCGGACGTGTCATGCGCCTTGAGCATGACAAGCCGTTACCAGCAAAATCCTAAAAGCAGTCATTGGATGGCTGTCAAGAACATACTTAAGTACCTAAGGAGGACAAGAGACATGTTCTTAATCTATGGATCTGGTGATGAGGAACTCGTTGTAAAGGGTTACACGGATGCGAGTTTCCAAACCGATCGTGATGATTCTCGGTCGCAATCGGGAATATTTTCATTCTGAATGGAGGAGCGTCTCTTGGAAAAGCTCCAAACAGGATGTGGTGGCTGTATCAACTATAGAATCAGAATACGTCGCCGCCTCATTGGCAGCTCAAGAAGCTGCATGGTTAAAGAAATTCATTGCCGATCTGGGGTTGTCCCTTCATTCAGGACCCCCTAGAGATCTTTTGTGACAACGAGGGTGCGATTGCTCAAATCAAGGAACCTCGTGCTCATCAAAAGACTAGGCACATTGAGCGGAGATTCAACTACATATGAGATGAAGTTGAAAAGGGAAAGATATGTATTCGCAAAGTTCACACGGATCAAAACATTGCGGATCCTCTCACGAAGCTCCTTGAAAAGGCAAAGCATGAAGGTCATACTTGTGCATTGGGACTTCGATATTCTAGTGATTGGAATTGATATGTAATTTTGTATTTGGATATGTGGAACACTTTATTTGATTAAAATTACTTGGTTATAATGTTCAATTAATGTTCCAATTTAGCATGTTTAATCCATGAGTAAAATTCACTCTAAAAGTCCGTAGTCGTTCAAACTTATGGGAACAAGTATGAGGGTAAGACTATTATGAACTTGGATTGGTTGATATACATAAGGATGAATATAGAACAATGGGTTGCTACCAAGGTTCATGGATATTTGTGGGATGCAAATATTGGACAGACCTGCATCTCAAATATTACTACATGGAATCTTTTGATTGATCATAAGTAAATTTGAGTAAAGGCGAATATCATTTGGTATCCTCAGACCTGAGATACATAATGGGTTTTGATATTCACCAAGTGTTATACCTTGAGCTTATACTTCACTGTCCTGAAATAGTGGACAGTGCATAAGGGTATGTTCAGGCATGACACGAGGTGTTTGTGAGAAACGTATGTAGTCAAGATGGAATTTGTTCCTCTTATTCGTTGAGAGTTAGATGTCTAAGGCCTGATAAGTTAAATCAACAAGGAATGATCACTCTGTGTTCTTGGATTTAACATGACATCTGTAACAGTTTCCTCTTCTGCTCTATCTCTCTTTCGAATGTAAGCAGTTTCCCATGAAGTTGGGTGAGAGATAGGCTATCCAGATTTGCACTGGAGCGTAGGACAATAGTGTATGTGTCCCATCTCTCAGTCAGTGATCTGAGGAACCTGTTATTCATGTGGCTATTGGTGTATTCCTGTTTCACCATTTTCAGCTCAGAGATCAAGCAGGAAAAACGCTCAAACTGTTGCGTCAGTGTCTCACCTTTCTATGAGAGAATGTCTCATATTGTTGGGCAAGGATTTCTCTGTTGTTTTCTAAGACCTCATTTGTGCCACAGAATTGTTCCTTCAGGGCATTCCAGAGATCATGAGCAGTTTCATGATGCATACACCTGAATAGATTTCATTAGGCAGTGCCATGGCCAAAATTCCATGGGCTTTAGCATCAATCTCAAACATTTTCCGATCTTCATCAGAGTATTGTTCCTTCTTCTTCGGAACCATTTGATTGGTTTCCGTATTGTTCACCATAGGCTTATGTGGTCCATGTACCACAGATGTCCAACAACCTTAACTGTTAACAGACAGGTGATGAAGCATTCTTCGCTGCCATATGTTATACTCGGTTCTAACCAACATCGGGGGCTTGGTTGAGGTACCAGTATTGTGAGGATCATTAGAAGGAGTAGTCATCTCAGATTCAATCAATTCAATTAAGCTATAACAGATTTAGAACAAAAACACAACAACCAATTGAACCAAGAGAGATCTCAAAATAAATGAACGAAAGCATCAGAAATTCAATGATCTATAACCAGTTCTTGCAAATATGCTAACACAATCAAACATAGATATCAATTAGCAGTTTCAGTGATCAATTGTTAGATCAATCAATGATTAACCTGCTCTGATACCACTTGTTAGGATCAGTGATCTACGTTTGATTGATTAGAGAGTATAGCAGCGGTATTCTAACAATGAATTAGCCAATTCACAAGAACAAAAATATATTCGATGTAAGAACAAAATGGTTATAGATAGGGAGAATTCTGCAGATATATATCATTCAATATTCGCTTTCGTGGTAATGGAATGTCACAATTACGATTAGGTCGACACCTCTTATATAAGAGATGTGACTTCTGCTGATGTCACTTGATAGTGACATCTAACAGAATTCATCACAACTACTGATAGTTAACACAACTACTGAAGATGTCAAACAGCTGACATCTTCTTACAAAAATGCTAAGTGTTAACTATTATTACAACTACTGAAAAGAATTTACTGAAACAATAACAACTGAAGAACATACTCTTTAGTTGTTTTACAAATATTGAAACAAGACACTACTAAAAGGTAAACCATCACAACTACTGAAGAAGACCTCTTCAGCTGTTGTGACAACGTCTGATACTTTGTCTTCAGCACTTGTGTCTTCAGACTTTGTCTTCAGCACTTGTGTCTTCAGACTTTGTCTTCAGCACTTGTGTCTTCAGACTTTGTCTTGAGCACTTGTGTCTTCAGACTTTGTCTTCAGCACTTGTGTCTTCAGACTTTGTCTTGAGCACTTGTGTCTTCAGACTTTGTAATCAGCTCTTGTCTTCAGCTGTTGTGGTCTTCAGTAGTTGTTGTGATGTCTGTGGGACTTAAAGGTTTTTTTGATCCGGCTCATTGGTTCTTTTGGTCCAACATTATTGGACCTAATTTTTTTAAACCTTATTGAGCCCCTATCATCTAGGATTCGACCCATAAAACCCTAATTAGGCTATTGGGCCACAAAACATAATGGGCTTTTACCCATGGAACTATATAGGGTAATGGGCCATCATACTACTATAAGGCATGCTAAACCCACCAAACGAGCCTTGGTTAATAAACTAAGTAGTTAGAACCGTACTAAACATTAAAACTTTATAACCATTAACATCGGCTCATCTAAACGAATACAACCAAATGAATCCATAACGTTTATTACAACTTCAGATCGTCAACAAAAAGTCAACAATGCAACCATACAAATTATAAAAAAACCATACATTTAAAGTAAATAATAAATGATAATTCCACATGTTTAAAAACATAGAAATATAACATAGATTAAAGTACATAAATTTTTCTATAAACATGGCACACTCTTACACAAACCAACTAAAATAATAATAAAAACAATAATAGGTAACTTTATATAATTTAATTAATGAAACCCTATAATTTGTCAAAACAAATAATCCTACAGTAACCTACTAAATCTCCTGATAAGACAAAATTATTATAATACTAATGTAATTTTTATTAAACTCCTTAAATGACATGGTGCGCGTACACACACACTCACTTAATCACTCACTCACACACACACACTCACTTAATCACTCACACACACACACATATATATATATACATATATATATACAT
The DNA here is from genome assembly GCA_025506515.1 of Flaveria trinervia. Lineage (NCBI taxonomy): Eukaryota > Viridiplantae > Streptophyta > Magnoliopsida > Asterales > Asteraceae > Flaveria > Flaveria trinervia. The sequence goes on along the minus strand of CM046449.1, from coordinate 19,287,339 downwards.
AATATATACATATATATACATATATATATAACATATATATATACATATATATACACAGACATACAAATACACATATACACCATATACATACATACGGAACACAAACTACACACTAGCACACACTTAAAACTTTTATAAAAATAATTATGAAAAACATCCAAGATTTTCTTGTCTTGTAACCTCCCAATTCCACTAATCCCCTTAAAGCCTACCCATGGTGGAGTAACCTGTAAACTTGACTAAATTTCCACCAAACTCTCAGCCTTATATTGAGCAAACCAAGATTTAATAGTCCCAATTTCACTCTCTTTTGCCTATTTTGCCTGAATCCTTACACCCACACCCATTCACACTTCAAATTCATCCACTAAACTCTCTAAACACTCTCAAACTCTATTTACTTGAAACTATTATCCCAAACTTTCCTGAACATTCAATAATTTGAAGTTTCAGCTTCATTCAAGCTATTGTCGACACCACGAGTGCAACACATCAATCATACAACATACACACTTGTACACCATCAAGTTCTACTTTCCATTTCTTCCTATACGTACACCTGGTCTATTATCTTCTTTTGAACAGCTTCTCCTTGCCATTCCAAGTCCTCACTTCAGCCCTTGAACCCACACGATCAACCAATCCATCAAGGTAACTCGTTGAATCCCGAAAACACGCGAAATATCATGTATCGTCACCACAGTGACACCAAAAACCCCATGACACCCTAACTTTATATGAAATTCTAAAACACTATATTTTTTCAGCAACTAAATGATACTAAAACTTTCTTACAACTCTCCTTGCTAGTCTACACAAAAAAAACATGTTTTCTCAAAATATGAAAGTATATAATCTAAGTGTATAAAGAGTGATTTAAATATTTCTCGAACTTAAAAGTACTAATCCAATCCTGGAAATAAAAGTTCATAATTTATGTAACCACTATATGAATTTTATGAATAATGTAAAGTGTGAAAATTTGATAAGCTTTTATAGTAATCCTAGAAATCAAGTTGGGGACATAAGCTATTGAAATATAGGATTAGTTACATATTAGTATTGGATCTTATATGCCCAAGACACATATAAGATTGATGTGGTTAGTGCGTTATCATCCAAGTCAGGTCATACCCAATAACAAGTTATACAAACACCATCAAATATTTGTTTAATGATAGGATCATGCAACAAATATAGACACCTAATTTAGAAAATTGGTTTTCTAAATATTGCTTTTGTGTTAAGACAAATTATATGGATGATTTTGTTCAAGAGAGATTTATTTGTTCATTATTTAAAATGGTTAGATAATGACTTATAAAAGAGTGTTGTGTTATAAAATTACAACTAGGTTTTAATTTTATAACATGAATTAATAAAAGAGTGCAACTAATACAAAATAAAAAGTGTGGGAAACCCATTTTATTTTGAAAGTTGCGGCCGCCCAAGGGGCATTGGGAGACCCCCTTTTTGTCTTGGTTCTTGTATGACTTAACTTATGCAACACACCACAATCAACTCTCCTAAGACTCTCTCTCACAAACACTAGAAACTCTCTCAACTTGGCTGCATAATTTCGAGCTTGGAGCAGAAATATTGGGGTTGAAAATTCGAGTTCTAGTGAAGCAAAAGAAGAGGTTCTTTTGGGTGTAGCAACCTAACAAGCAAGGTGTTTGAAGGGCTTGGGGTGTCACGGATTTGAGGCCTTCTCTTTTGAAGATTCGTCACTCAAAAGCATCATCATCTTCATCTATTTCGATCTTGTTTTTGCTGCTGCAAGGTAGTTTATGGCAGCTTCTTTATGGCTGTCCATAATGCTAGTTTTTTTTTGTTTTCCTTGCTTGTCTATTCACATAAATGATCCTTGTATAATGGGTTTGTTTTATACACTAATATGGTCACCTAAGGACATATTTTCTGCTTATAAACAAGTTTATAAAGCTATATTTACATCCGCTGCGTTTTCAGAAAGTTTGAATGGTTAAACTATGTTTTAGTGTTCTAACAAACCCTTCAATTATATCTAATAAATCTAATTGGGAATGAGAAACTGAACTAAAGGCAAATCTTAAAAACCGAGACTTAACGGACACTTAAGGAGACTAACTGAGCTAGGTAACGAAAATGGTGAAGCTATGTAAATTTTATTATATAAAAATTAAATTAGATTTATCATATTAATAAAAGCCTAGAAATTAAATTTCAAAATATTTACAATCATTGTGACAAACTCCATTAATTTTAAGAAAAATACCTACGTAAATCTAGTTAAATCATCCACAATCACCAAACAATATTGCTTCTTACCAATGCGCATCACATTTGTTGGACCACAAAGATCCATGTGAAGCAATTTGAGTGGTGTTGTGTTTGTGTTTATTGTTTTGGATTTCTGAGACACTCTATTTTGTTTTCCTTTGTAACATGATGAACAATGATTGGACTAGTAAAATTCTTTCTTTGATATACCAATGACTAAGTCATTTTTCACCAACTTATTCATGTTCTTCATGATTGAATGAACCAGCCTTCTGTGCCATAGTTGAGATTCATCTACTGAAAATTTAGAGATTAGGTAGGTTTCATTGCTAATAAGTGAAGTGTTGTTCATATCCAAAGCATATCTTTGTCCTTTTCTTCATGTTTTAAGAATGACCCATTCTTATGTAATGTGAAAACCTACCTTAAGAATATAACAGTAAGTGTTATCAAATAAAGTGGTATTATTTAGATCACAAGTTTGGGAAACACTTAGTAATTGTTTTGTAAGTTTCATAATAATTTACTTTCTCAAATTTGAGTAGACCATTTCATACTATTCGTACACCGACATTTTTACCTCCCTTTTTATCCCCACCAAATGTCACATATGAAGCAATTTTATGTAAGGCCCTGTTCCGGGCACCTCATAGTTGGTCATTCATTGCTCTTAAAACATTATAAAACGTACATTTATTTTGCAGCAGAATTTAAAACTTTCATTAATAACTAAAAACATATCATTTCATTCATTTACAACATTTGTTTTCATCACAAAATACAAAGACATGTCAAAATACAGATGCCAGCCTCAAAATGCTCCCAGTAGCTTATGCATCCATGCCTGCAACTCCTTAGCATCAACAAATACCTGCCGACTATCATGCATACAAAAGTCAGCGATGCTGAGTGAGTTCTAGTTTTTATGATAAAATACTTTACTTTTGTAAAAACCGTTCTTTTCTTTTCTTTCAAAAGCATACTATACTTTACAATCATTCGTGATCATACATCGTACGTACATACAGATAATATCATTATTATCTTTGTCATTACGTTCATTAACTTCCGTTCATTCAACGTATTACATTATCGTTCACTTCTCTTTCAAGATCCGGTCAGACTTTATCCTCTACGTGGCACTCAGCTATGATTACTGAGGTCGAATGGCAAAGATCTTGTGTAGTACATTATTATGATAATTCATTAACGTTCATTTCATACATTCATTCTTTCATCCATTATCTTTTGCTCATTCATTCATCTCTTTGCTCATTACTCTTTATTACTCAAATCTTGTCTGGTGCAATATCCCCAACTCATGCTCAAAAGCTGATGCTGTGCCGGGGCCTGCTCACAAACCCCCAACTCATGTCCGAAGACTGACACAACACCGGGATACGCGACAAAGATCTCATCCAAGTCAATCACACGGATTGAACTCTATCCAAGTCTGTTGCAACACAAAGTCACTCACGTCATTATCTCGTCTCATGCAATACCCCGACTCATGCCCGAAGAGTGATACTGTGCCGGAGCCTGATAAACAAACCCCCGACTCATTTCCAAAGACTGACACAGTACAGGAGTACACGATTTGGATCTCATCATCCGTCACTTTACTCATATGCAATACCCCGACTCATGTCCGAAGACTGATACTGTGCCGGGGCCTAATAAACAAACCCCGAACTCATGTCCGAAGACTGACACAGTATCGGGGTACGCGACACGGATCTCATCATCCGTCACTTTCGTCATATGCAACACCCTCGACTCATGTCCGAAGACTGATACTGTGCCGGGGCCTGATAAACAGACCCCCGACTCCAGTCCGAAGACTGACACAATACCGGGGTACACGATTCGGATCTCATCATCCGTCACTTTCGTCATATGCAATACCCCTGGCACATGTCCGAAGACTGATACTGTGCCGGGGCCACATACACAAACCCCCAACTCATGTTCGAGACTAACACAATACCAGGGTACGCGACACTGATCTCATCATCCGTCACTTTCATCATATGCAATACCTCTGACTTATGTCCGAAGACTGATACTGTTCTCGGGCCTCATAAACAAACCCCCGACTCAGCTCCGAAGACTAACACACTACCGGGGTATGCAACACGGATCTCATCATCCATCACTTTCATCATATGCAATACCCCCGACTCATGTCCGAAGACTAATACTGTGTCGGGGCCTGATAAACAAACCCCCGACTCATGTCCGAAGACTGACACAATACCGGGGTACGCGACACAGATCTCATCATCCGTCACTTTTTCATATGCAATACCCCCGACTCATGTCCAAAGACTGGTACTGTGCCGAGGCCTGATAAAAAAACCCCCGACTCAAGTCCGAAGACTGACATAGTACCCGGGTACGCGACACGGATCTCATCATCAGTCACTTTCGTCATATGCAATACCCCCGACTCATGTCCGAAGACTGACACAGTTCCGGGGTTCGCGACACGGATCTCATCATCCGTCACTTTTGTCTCATGTGTACATTTCGTACATTATCATTATCTTTCACTTTGTTACATAATATTTTACGTGCGTTAATTTACTCGTTCATACATCACGCCACGTAAGGTCATACATGAGGTATTATAAAACATAATATGTACGTTTGAAAACTCTTTGACAAAGAAAGATAACACCTCACTCACACACACATCAAGCATAAGTCATCACATCATGACAAGGCCTATCTCCCCATATTACCCCATAAGATCACCTAGAAAATCCTAAGTCCAAAATAGGCGCATGGGACCTTTCCAGGCGCATGAGCATAAAAAATCTAAGTATAAAACAGTCTGGGCGCATGGGCACTATTTGGGCGCTTCTGCCCTGTTCAGGCGCTTTGCCACTATGCAGGCGCATGGCACCTGTTCAGGCGCGTCACCAACACTTAGCTATTTTGGCACTTGGGCGCACGAGCACTATTTAGGCGCATGGCCAACACTTGGGCGCATGGCTAACACTTAGGCAAATGGGCCACTGTTTGGGCGCATGGCCAACACTTGGGCACATGGCCCACCCTTAGGCGCATGGGCCACTGTTTGGGCGCATGGCCAACACTTGGGTTCATGGACAACTGACAACTCATGCTGGCGCATGGGCCACTGTTTGGGCGCATGAGCCACCTCTAGGCGCATGGACCACTGTTCATGTTCATCAGAACATTCTCAAATACTTTCTATGCTACCAACATCACCCGATTATCATTCTAATGATACCCAAGCACAGATCTAACATACTAAGGGCATCTAAGCATGCTACACATCATCACTAACCCATAATCAACACTAAAACATACATAGATACATACATCACTTCGAACATAAAACTAAAACCCACGGTTACTTGAAAACATTCCTTTGGTATGCATAATAGCCCCAAATAATTTGAAAATCAGTGAAAGAGGGGTTTCTAGAAACTCACCATGAGCAGCCTTTGAGCTACACACTTCCCGTTCGAGACCCGCCTTCGATTCAACCCTTGAATCCTGAAAACAAACAGTAAACAACTAGAACTTCGGTCAATAACTCAAAACCCAGCTGAAACCGAGCTCATAGAAGAGAAGACTTACCTTTGCAGCTGCTTCTTCCTCTTTCTCTCTCTAGAACCGGGGCTTTCTCTCTCTTCTTTCTTCCTTTCAGCCGATTGAAGACGATAAAGAACGAATGGGCGACCATGCCCCTTTAAACTTTAAAGTAATAAGGTTTTGTACTTTGTACACTTTATACCCCTCCACTTATGCTCATTGTCCTTTCTTTCTTTTTACTTTTCTTTTCCTTTCGTTTTAATAAAAATTTGGGGTGTTACATTTTATGTTTGAAATCATGTAGTCGAGAACAGTTTCATGTCATATGCTTGGAATAACCACTGTCAACATACCACTTGTTGTCATCCATCCATGTTTGTTCTTGCACACATATCAAAATCAATTAGAATATAGGACCCAAGCCTTAATGATCTTGGGCTTGCCACTTGTGTCTAAAATTATTACTCCCTCATGAATAAGTCTTGAAATTTCAGGGTTTTTTTTTTACTCCATTGTGTCATTATATTTTGTTAGTGGTGAGAATGATTCTGCTGAAAATGGACTTGAAACACTTTGTTCTTGTTTCACTGATTCTTCTACTTTCATCTTTTTGTTGTTCTTCCTTTACTTACCCTTTGATGATGTAGTTTGACTAATGAGTGTCTACACATCCTTTGATTTTAATTGAGGTAATTGAGTACATTTCTCAAAATGATCAAAGTGGGTGTTATTAGTATTAAGATTCTTCTTATTCAACTTTATCTTCTTATGTCATATTTTGAGTTGATGACGTTGTTTTTCCTTCTTCATCTTCTTCTTAGGTTTTGTCATCTTTTGATTTTGCTTATTCCTCTTGGCCTTTGACTTCTCTTCACTATCAATGGGTTGTGTGTCTGTTTCATTCTTCTCAGATAATTATTTATGTGTGCTTTTTATTTTGTTCTTTTTATTAAAATAACATTGCTAAGTAGAATGGTTATTTTTGTTACAAATAGCACAATGCTTATTAAAGTAACAATGAGAAGTCATGTGATTGTTTGTATTACGTATTGAATAATAACTGCTAAAATAGCAGTCATTAGTGTTATGATTATACATCTCACACCATATGCAATATTTCTCTTTGTCTTCATTTTCGGATTCAATCACTTTCTTCTTTGTTACATGTTTCTAAGCTCTCAACCCACTTTGTCACACCCCCAAACCACAGTGGTTTCCTGCGGGGTGCGAACATCATCATTTCATAGTCACTGATCGACCACTACATGGTTTTGTAAAACATACATCTCAAATAAGTTTAAAATACATCATTGTTCAGAGTTAAATTTGCGGAAGCAATAGTAATAAGGTAAATTGTTTCAAAACATGACAATTATGAAAATGAATGTCCAAACAGCATGAATGGCCCTAAACATGAGATGTTCCATGCTAGCTTAACTTGGTGCATCTATCAATTACCTGAGAAAACATGCATGAAAAATGTCAACATAAAGTTGGTGAGTTCACAGGTTGAAAGTATTAGTAAACAGTGTAATGGACCACAAATCTTTTCATGATTTGATTTTTGATCATACAATACTACAATATTATATAAGCACCGCAACCGAAGCTAAACTATAACTGTAACAAATTGCCCCTACCCATGCCTACCGTAAGCATGAGTGTGAACAGGCTAATAATGCACCCGTTTAGACCTCCAGTCAAGATTAGGGTAATTAATCCAGGTGGGGGTACTCAAACCCAATAGTACTATCCATGATTACCTCGCTTTGGGAAATAAACTAACGGTTTGATAAAAGGGGACATTTTACGGTAAGTAAACAACTTATGTAACATGTGAAATCAATAACAAGTAAATGTGTCCAAGAAAATAGTAATTTGCATGTAATCTCCCCCAAAAGAAAAATAAGTAAAATGGGGCCGTGAAACTCACCTGTAATGCACGCGTGAATTCTAGCAATAGTCTGTACGTATGATTGGTCTAGGAATATCCTAAACAAATTCACAATATATTCATGAGGTCATGATTACTAACCCCAGATGGTCATGCATAACTCATCCACAAAGATAGTTTTGAAAATGTCACTTGACTAATTAGACACGTCGAGTCGTAAATGTTTTATTTAGATTCTTGTCTTCATATCTATCTTCCTAAAAGTATATAATGTATTAAATGTGTTTTATATTAAGTATAATGGTATTATACTTTCCATGTGTATGGGTTTCCCTTTTTTATCAAATATCTTCAAAAGTTTACTTTATATAAATATGGGCATTTGACAGAATCAAAGGGATTTTTGGGTTTGGTTGTCATCCTCTTTTCATGATACAAAGAAATTTTATAAACTCTAATATTTTTACCACATCTAGATCTATGTCTTAGGTTTCCGAAAAAGTATATCTTGTAATATGTAACTAAGTTTATGTACCTCGAAATGGGTCATGAAGCAACAGATGTCAGTGCAGCATTTTTCTGTACATGTCCATGGATTTCACCTTTTTGAGGGGTCAAACCCTACATTCATAAATAGAGCCTATAGTAATTTTAAACCTAACACCTTGAGCTAAGTTACCACAGAAGGAAAATCTCCATTTGATTAGTTTAACCATAACTTAAGCCTCAATCTTTCTGCCCTATCTATTCTGCCAAAAATTCAGGTTGAACACTTTGTTCATGTTTGTACGTTTTGGATAGGTTATACTCATCTAAAAATTTCAAGGTTGGATGAGTTAAAAAATAGACATCCTAAAGTTAATGTTAGGCTCAAGAAACTGTTCATTTGACCATTTTTAGCTCGAGTTATGGTGTCAAAAACACAGAACATGAATCAGCTAGAAATTGTCTTACATGTTTTGTTACTTTTTAAACTTTGCTAGCATTTTTCAATGAGTTAGTGAACATGACACATCATGGTGATGTATAGAAGATTAGAAACAAGGTTCTAACCTTAAACAAGCAAGAAGAAAGAGATGGTAATCTTGAAATGCAAGGAAAAGAAGACTTGATCCTTTGAACTAAGAACTAACCAAGGAAAAGTAGAGAAGATGTTGTAGGATGCTTGAAAGCTTCAAAAATCACTTGGTCTTCAACAATAACACTTGAATCATCAATATTTGTAGAATACAAGTTGAAAATAATATGAGGCGGTGGAGGTGGTGTCTTGGCTGAATTTTTAGAGAGGGAGAGGAGGAGAGGAGATGTTGGGTGGCGGTGGTGTATAATGCACATCTACTTATAAAGCCAAGTCATGCATTAGATCCACCTCTCTTGGTGTCTTGCTAGACACATATGGTCAAATGGATGAAAGACGGAGGTGGTCATTTATGGAAGGGCAACATGATGCTTTAAATCATGTAAAAGTTGTTACACAAAGATGGTAAGTCTTGAGCTTCACAAAAGACAAACTTGTCTTGTGAAGATTTGACAAGGGAGAAGAAGAAAAGAGATGTGGGGGGGAGGGGATAAGTGGACGGTTATGGGGGTGGGAAATGAGTTGATTGTTCAATTTTATGTAGTATTTGGTATTTGGGTGGTATTTGTTGCATTATAGTAATTTATATATATATATTTAATATTTTTACTCCTTACATTTTAAAATACATTAAAATTGTATAAGTACTTGTATAATATGATATCATTTAATATTCATGATATGTTAATGATACATCATGTATTTAGTATTTACGTTAAAAGGATTCGTTCAGGGTAAAATATCAATTTACACGATTAGGTTTATTTATAAATATAAGTTTTTCCTATGTATTTAATTAGTACATATATATATTAATTATCACATACGTTCGTGTGTGCTGGTTGTATCGCGTGTAAAAATGGTAATTACGCCGAATCACCGATGCATGAAATTTAATGCGTGAAATTTTGCAATGCATAAAACGACTTCAATAACTGGAATTCAATTAAAAATCAAGTATTATAGGTTTAATTATAACCAAGTCAAGGTCAGGTATTGACCTGAAATTGCCGCTTGTCACATACTCCCCATGTTAGAAAGAATTTCGTCCCGAAATTCAGTTAGGGTTGTCTACAGATGCCAGGGTTTCAAACAAGTAAAGGTAGTTGAGCTTCATTTGGTATTCGCGTTCCCAAGTAAATTTGGGTCCTCGTCTGGAATTCCACCGGACCTTCACTATGGGAATGTGGCTTCGTTTCATCTTCTTTACCTCTCGATCTAGGATCTCCACGGGTTTCTCAATAAGTGAAGTTGTTCATCAATCTGAACCTCATCGAGTGGTATAACTAGAGTTTCATCTGACAGACACTTCTTCAGATTTGACACGTGGAAAGTGTTATGAACACTACTAAGTTCTTGAGGAAGTTTGAGCTTGTAAGCTACAGGACCAATCCTGGCTAGGATTTCAAATGGTCTAATGTATCTAGGATTTAGCTTACCTCATTCTCCAAAAAGAATGACTCCTTTCCAAGGTGAGACTTTAAGTAGAACCTTATCTCCCACTTGGAATTCCAATGGTTTACATCTCACGTCAGCGTAGCTTTTTTTGATGGTCACGCGCGGCTTTGAGTCGGTTCTGAATTTGAACGATCTTTTCTATGGTCTCGTGTATGATCTCGGGACCAGTGAGTTGACTATCACCGATTTCTATCCAACATAGTGGTGATCGACACTTCGTTTCGTACAATGCTTCAAACGGGGCGGCTTTGATACTAGTGTGATAGCTATTATTTTAAGAAAACTCAGCTAAGGGTTGATGAGTATCCCAACGGTTTCCAAAGTCTATCATACAAGTTCTAAGCATTTCTTTTAACATCTAAATGGTCCGTTCGCTCTGACCATCTATTTGAGGGTGGTATGCGGTACTCATATCCAACCGTATACCCAAGGCCTTTTGTAATGATTGTCAAAATCTCAAGGTAAATCGACTGTCTCGATCGAAAATAATGGAGATCGGTACTCCATGTCTCGAAACAACCTCTTTGAGATAAACTCTTGTCAACTTTTCCATCTTATCAGTCTCCTTAATTGGTAGAAAGTGGGCAGACTTTGTCAATCGATCCACAATTACCCAAATCGTATCACAACCGGTGGGTGTCTTGGGTACTTTTGTGATGAAGTCCATGGAAATTTGCTCCCATATCCATTATGGAATCTCCGGTTGGTGCAGTAATCCAGATGGTTTCTGATATTCCACCTTAACCTTCGAACACGTGAGGCACTTGCTAACATAAATGGCTATGTCAGCTTTCATGTTCGGCCACCAGTATAACTCCTTTAGATCCTGATACATCTTATCAGAGCCCGGGTGGATGGAGTATCTTGATTTGTGTGCCTCATTAATTACAAGTTCCCGTAAGGTCCCACAATTGGCACCCAAATCGATTCATAAAGTATCAAGATCCATCAGACTTGATCTCAAGTTACTTATCCATGCCGCGAAGAGATTCATTTTTCATATTCTGTTCCTTTAGGGCTTTAGACTGAGCATCATGAATTTGAGTAGTTAGACTCGTATGAATCGTCATTCCCAACGCTCGCATCCATAAAGTTTTGGTTCGTTCTTTCCTACTCAGAACGTCTGCTACCACATTCGCTCTTCCAGGATGATAACGAATCTCGCTGTCATAATCATTCAGTAACTCAACCCACCTGCGTTGTCTCATGTTTAGTTCCTTCTGATCGCAGATGTGCTGAAGGCTTTTATGATCAGTGAATATAGTACACTTGGAACCATATAAGTAGTGTCACCAAATCTTTAATGCAAAGACAACAGCTCCCAATTCGAGATCGTGAGTAGTGTAATTTTTCTCATGCACTTTCAGTTGTCGTGAAGCGTAAGCAATAACTTTGTCTTGTTGCATCAGGACACAGCCAAGTCCTTGTCGTGATGCGTCGCAGTACAGGACAAAACCATCATTCCCCTTTGGTAGGGACAAAATTGGTGTGCAACACAATTTATGCTTTAACAATTGAAATGCTGCTTCTTGCTTATCACCCCAATCGAATTTCTTGTCTTTCTGAGTTAAGGTTGTCAATGGTTAGGCTATTTTAGAGAAATAAGCGTCGGTAATAACCTGCCAAACCTAGGAATTGTCGCACCTCAGTCGGGGTCTTAGGTGCTTCCCAGATCTTAATGACCTCAATCTTGGATGGGTCAACATGTATTCCTTTCTCGTTAACCACATGCCCGAGAAATTGCACTTCTCGGATCCAGAAGTCGCATTTTGAGAATTTTGCGTATAATTTCTCATTCTTGAGTAGTTCCAAAATTAACTTTAAATGTTGTTCATGCTCATCCTTGGTTCGTGAATATATCAAACTGCCATCGATGAAGACGATCACGAATTTTTCCAAGTAGGGTTTGCATACTCTATTCATGAGATCCATGAATATAGTTGGCGCATTGGTTAAACCAAATGGCATGACCATGAACTCATAGTGGCCATAACGAGTTCGAAATGCAGTCTTGGGGATATCTTCCTCTTGAATTCGTAATTGGTGATATCCCGAATGCAAGTCAATCTTCGAGTAGTAACTAGATCCCTGAAGTTGGTCGAATAAGTCGTCGATTCGAGGGAGGGGGTACCGGTTCTTAATGATGAGTTTGTTTAACTCCCGGTAGTCGATGCACATTTAAAAAGATCCATCCTTTTTCTTAACGAATAACACCGGGGCTCCCCAGGGTGAGAAACTTGGTCTTATGAATCCTTTATCTAACAATTATTATAATTGATTAGACAACTCTTGCATCTCTGATGGTGCTAATCGATATAGGGATCGTGCTACTGGAGTAGCTCCGGGTACCAAGTCGATTCGAAATTCGACTTGCCTTTCAGGTGGAAGTCCGGGCAAGTCCTCGAGAAAGATTTCTGGATAGTTTCGCACGATGGGTATATGCTCGATTCTTTTCTCTTCGGTTTGCTTCTCTACTACGTGTGCCAAGATGCATGATAGCCCTTTCACAAGTACTTCTGGGCCTTCATACATGAAATGATCCTTATCACCATACCGTGCTCTTCCCCTTCAATCAATATCGTCTCTCCACTCGTCCAGTCAGCTAGGCATCTACTCACATCAATTCTGCGTCTTATGGGCGTAGGCTCAGGCTTAACAGTACAATCTTGAATAGGGGATCGGAATATGAACCCGCTTCCTAGGAGTGTGTGCAAGAAGCACACTCCCAGGTCGAGCACGATAGCAACAGAAATAGGACGGTGGTACACCCGGAGCAAAAATACGGTGGGTGTCCACAGCCATCGGCTCGGGACAAGCAGCTATAAGGGTGGGGTTGGCAGGCTCGGGAGCGAGGTGGAAGAGGTTAGGGTCTACTAGAAAATTCGGGTCAGAGGGTTGAGGAATCGAGTCAAAGGGTTGGGTAATATAATCAGCAGGGTGAGAGGTGGGGTCACTACACTAAGGGATGGCCTCGGAGTGCTCCGTGTCAGAATCGGCCGGGTCGGAATCGATTGAGTCGGAGTCGGTCGGGTCGGTATCGACTGTCTGGGAAACTTTGTCAATGGATGCCGAACCTAGGTCAACTACCTCGGTGTGAGGAGGCTGCGGGGTGGGATCTGTGGCCTCAGGAGTGGGGTCGACTAGCTGATGGTGGGTAGTGATAGGAGCAGATCGTAGGGATGGCTCCACAAAGATATGAGACATGGTCAGTGGAACGTCCATCGGGAGTTGCGGTCCAACGATACGCACGACTCCCGGGAAAAGTTCCTCCGGGAGGTCGTCATGAATCTCGGGTGTACACGCCCACCAATAAGTGCCGGGAGGAGGAGGAGGTAGTCTGGAGAACCGAGTTGAGGATAATGCCTCCAAGGCGTCAGGTGTGGGATAAGGAGTAGGTTCGGTGACACGGACAGCAGGTGGCGTAGGGGTCTCGGTTTCGGTAGCACTAGTCGGCTGAATCAAAGCATCAGGAGTAGAAGTTGGGAGGACAGATGTGGATCCTGCAGAAGAGGTCGGAGATGTGGGCTCGTACTCCTCATCCGAATCAAAAATGTAAATCGGCATCGATGCTCAAGACATCTCTATGACAAGGCAATACACAAGTACAATTGTTATAAGTTAAGTTAATATATGAAGCGATAATGATATGTAACGAACTACGGTTAGTCTAGGTCCGCTAAATGCAACCTAATTTCCTATAACCAATGGCTCTGATAACAATCTGTCACACCCCCAAACCACAGCGGTTTCCTGCGGGGTGCGAACATCATGATTTCATAGTCACTGATCGACTACTACATGGTTTTGTAAAACATACATCTCAAATAAGTTTAAAATACATCATTGTTCAGAGTTAAATTTGCGGAAGCAATAGTAATAACGTAAATTGTTTCAAAACATGACAATTACGAAAATGAATGTCCAAACAGCATGAATGGCACTAAACATGAGATGTTCCATGCTAGCTTAACTTGGTGCATCTATCAATTACCTGAGAAAACATGCATGAAAAATGTCAACATAAAGTTGATGAGTTCACAGGTTCTAACCTTAAACAAGCAAGGAGCAAGAGATGGTAATCTTGAAATGCAAGGAAAAGAAGACTTGATCCTTTGAACTAAGAACTAACCAAGGAAAAGTAGAGAAGATGTTGTAGGATGCTTGAAAGCTTCAAAAATCACTTGGTCTTCAACAATAACACTTGAATCATCAAATATTTGTAGAATACAAGTTGAAAATAATATGAGGTGGTGGAGGTGGTGTCTTGGCTGAATTTTTAGAGAGGGAGAGGAGGAGAGGAGATGTTGGGTGGTGGTGGTGTATAATGCACATCTACTTATAAAGCCAAGTCATACATTAGATCCACCTCTCTTGGTGTCTTTCTAGACACATATGGTCAAATGGATGAAAGATGGAGGTGGTCACTTATGGAAGGGCAACATGATGCTTTAAATCATGTAAAAGTTGTTACACAAAGATGGTAAGTCTTGAGCTTCACAAAAGGCAAACTTGTCTTGTGAGGATTTGACAAGGGAGAAGAAGAAAAGAGATTTGGGGGGGGGGAGGGGATAAGTGGACAGTTATGGGGGTGGGAAATGAGTTGATTCTTCAATTTTATGTAGTATTTGGTATTTGGGTGGTATTTGTTGCATTATAGTAATTTATATATATATATTATATATATATATATATATATATTATATATATATATATATATTAATATTTTTACTCCTTATATTTTAAAATACATTAAAATTGTATAAGTACTTGTATAATATCATATCATTTAATATTCATGATATGTTAATGATACATCATGTATTTAGTATTTACGTTAAAAGGATTCGTTCACGGTAAAATATCAATTTACACGATTAGGTTTATTTATAAATTTAAGTTTTTCCTATGTATTAATTTGAAATCTAAAATACTTTGAACGAATGGAATATAAAATACTTTGAAATACCTTAAAGTACTTATTAGTACATATATATATTAATTATCACATACGTTCGTGTGTGCCGGTTGTATCGCGTGTAAAAATGGTAATTACGCCAAATCACCGATGCATGAAATTTAATGCGTGAAATTTTGCAATGCATAAAACGACTTCAATAACTGGAATTCAATTAAAAATCAAGTATTATAGGTTTAATTATAACCAAGTCAAGGTCGGGTATTGACCTGAAATTGTCGGTTGTCACACACTTTCCAATTTTGCAGCTGATGAATCCTTACCATTTCCTAACATAATATCAAAAGGTTCTCGTTTATGATTAGATGATTTCTTTTTCTTAGGATTCTCAACTTTTTATTGTTAGGCCTTCTTGTGTTCTTTGTTGCTGCTGATTTTGACTTCCGTAGATCTTTTACGAATGTTGATAGATCTACATGTTTCTTTTTCCATAGAAGCTCTGCTCGTGGTGCTTTCTTTATCTCTTCTGCGAATGTGTTTTTTAACTCTTCTGCGAACGTGTTTTTTTAACTCTTGTGTAGATGATTTCCTTTTCCATTGGTTGAGCTCAACAAGTCCCTCATTTAGCTGGGCTATCCTCTTGTAAATTGTCTTCATCATGTTACTTTGTTTTGGAAGATAAGGTACCTTGATTTCTCCAAGAACTTTGGGCATGATAGGTTCAAATGATACATTCCTTCCCTTACCCAAACCATTAGCATATTGCTCAACATGTGTATCAAAATCATCCAAAACATCACTCTCATCAAAGTCAAGTTCTTAATCATTTGTTTTATAACTTATGATTTAGAATACTTAGTTTCACTCACCCCAGAGTCACTACCATTTATCAACGCAGTTTTTTATTCAACTTTGGTGCTAGAAATAAAGTGATTTGATAAATTGTTAGTCATAAAATTTGGTAAAGGTATACAATTATTATTTAATAGGGGTGCAATTGCATTGAAACCCAACCCAAACCTGTTCTTTGATTCAATATGAAAATTTAGCAGTTTCCTATATTGGTGAGATGACAATTGAAACTTTTGAAGTTTGACTTCAATTGATGCATAATGGATTTGCTTAGAGAGGTGGTCAGATGCTCAACTTGGGCTTTTAGATTGTAATTTTCACAAACAAGTTTATCAAAATATTTTTTGTAAGGATGTGATATTAATTTGATATAAATTATGCTCTCTTAGATTCATTCAAAACCATAGTTTCTTTTACTTTGTTAGCTAATTGTTGAGCATTGTCTCTATATCTTTCTACCACTTCAACACATACTCATGAACATAGTCACGTGTTCCATCTACAGAATGATCAATCTAGAATCCTTTGTTTTACTTGGTCTTGCTAATGTATTTGTGGTTGGTGGGGATGAGTTTGTAAGTTTATGTCGTTTGAAACTTCTTTGATTTGTTGCTTGTTGATGTGGCTGATGTTGTTCAGATGTGTGCTGGTTACATTCACTTGAGAAATGTCCATAGAAGTTGCATTTGAAACACCTCACTTTTGACTTATCAACACCAATATTTGTTGTTGTTCCCGCATCAGCCAAGCTTTGGTTTCTTCTTATGTATATTTTTGTTCTATAACAAATCATGGCCATATGTCATTATAGATCCATCTCTTCAACCACATCACCATGCAGTTCTGGAAGATCTTGCAGGCAAATGTGTGCAGGTGTTAAAATGCTACCCAAATAAGCTTCAAAACTTTAACTGAAAGCTACAAAAGCTACCTTTTGGTCTTTTGATTCTAGAACCATAGTAATTAATTATGTTTGATTGTTATGCTTGTTTGAAGAGGTCGCTTTTGTAGATGAGGCAACTAAGCTTTATCCTCTTCATGCTTTCATCTTTCTTTCTTTGTTAATTTGCTTTGAGTGTTAAATTTAGATGGCCTTGAAGCATAAAAGCCATCTTCTTCTTCATCATCACTCAAGTCACAAGAGCTTCTATTGTCATTATTAGAAATAAAAGCACTTCCAACACCTTTAGTTTCCTTGAAATGATATGGGGAAATGGGTGCTTTTACCCTCCTGTTTCTGGTTTTCTCATCAAATTCATGTGCTTCCACCTTAGCTACCAATGTATCTAAGCCAATTGCTTTAAGGTCAAGGGTAATCTTGAACATGGAGATTGTTTGTGTCTAACTTTCAAGTAAAGTATGAAGCCTTTTGTTGTCAACTCTAAATTGGAGTATTTTTAACTTCAATATATTCATGTTAGTTACTAACTACATGAATCTATGAAGTAGTTGAGAAACAAACTCATCTTCAATATGATGGAAAGTTTCATATTATGAGCGAAGTGTATCCTTTCTACACTTTTGATTTGAGCACTTCCTTCACAAAGAGTGTGAAGAATCTTCCACAATGAGTTTGTTGTTTTATAGTTCTCACATCTAATTAATCGATCTTCTGGTAGAGCCATGGTGAGCATGCTATAAGCTCTGATGTTAACTTTTACCTTCTTTGTATTGTTTGGAGACAATTTTTCCAGACTTATAGGTTGATTGTTGTCCTTATAATCGGCCCAAGTGTTTGTGGAATTTAAGGACATTTAGTAATCGATAACCATAAATCAGAATTAGTGTACTTTACATGATTTGAGAACCTCATTTCCATGTTTTGAAATCAACTTTATTTTCCAACTTTGGAGGTTGGTAAGCTGATCCAATTGTTGTATTACTGATCTTACAAAAATTGATTACACCAAAACCTAAATAGAATTGCTTGATTAAGCTATTTATTAGCATAACCCAACTTGTGTACGTTCATAAGTATATTCTACAATCAATTTGCTTGATTAAACTTGAATCTAAGTTATAAACTCTCAAGTTATTATGAACACCATAAAGCAATATTATTTAATATCAACAGATCTAGTTAGTAACAACTATGATAGATTTAATGACATAAACAATCAATTTAAACAAATCTAACACTGATAGAC
Source organism: Flaveria trinervia (assembly GCA_025506515.1). Taxonomy (NCBI): domain Eukaryota; kingdom Viridiplantae; phylum Streptophyta; class Magnoliopsida; order Asterales; family Asteraceae; genus Flaveria; species Flaveria trinervia. The sequence goes on along the minus strand of CM046449.1, from coordinate 19,269,166 downwards.
CAATTGATCTAAATCAATGGTGCCCAAGGCTCTGATACCACCTATGAATTCAGGATCAATAAAGGAATCAGGTTAGAAGTCTCGAATAGTAATCACAGAATTATCACTACGTGTTGTTCAACCAATGGTAATTATTTAACCATTGTAAAACTAATATAGAACAAATTGTATGAACATAAAAAGTGATGAATAAAATAAACAAATAAACACTATTGCTTCAAATATATTTCATTAATGTTGATTAACGAATACTATTGAATTAATAAGGCTTGATTGACTAATGATTGCTAAGGTTAACGATGACTTTGGTGTATATTGATGTGACGGCGACTAGGGTTGCTAGGTTAATAATTCAATATGCTCTTTTTCCGTCCATATTCCAAAGTGTGTGCCTAAACCTTGTATTTATAGATTTAGGGTTTAGTCAAAAAATCTCATGATGTGATCTTTGACTAAATTAAAATCTTTTGCTAAGGTTGACTTTATAATGTCACTTTAGTATTTTTGTTGACTTGATGTACTTGGTGAAATGCATGCTACTGTTAATCTTCTATATAACTTGATCTTCCATAGGTCTTTGGTCTGTCGTAAGATATTTGACTTACGTAGGACTTCTGTTGATCTTCATCCGCAACAAGTTGTTCATCCGTAGAAGATCCTCGAATGCATAACATTGTTGTTGTTCCGGCATCAGCCAAGCTTTTGTTTCTTCTTAAGTACAATTTTGTTCTGTAACAAATCATGGCCATATGTCATTGTAGATCCATCTCTTCAACCTTATCAGGATGCATTTCTTGAAGATCTTGCAGGCAAATGTGTGCAGGTGTTAAAGTGCTACCCAGATAAGCTTGAAAACTTGAACTGAAAGCTGCAAAAGCTACCTTTTGTTCTTTTGATTCTTGAACCATAGTAATTAATTATGTTTGATTGTTATGATTATTTGAAGAGGTCTTTTTTGTTGATGAAGCAACTAAGCTATTTCCTCTTCATGCTTTCCTCTTTCTTTCTTTGTTAATTTGCTTTGAGTGTTAAATTTATATGGCCTTGAAGCATAAAAGCCATCTTCTTCTTCATCACCACTCAAGTCACAAGAGCTTCTATTGTCATTATTAGAAATAAAAGCACTTCCAAGACCTTTAGTTTCCTTGAAATGATATGGGGCAATGGGTGCTTTTACCCTCCTGTTTCTGGTTTTCTCATCCAATTCATGTGCTTCCACCTTAGCTACCAATGTATCTATGCCAATTGCTTTAAGGTCAAGGGTATTCTTGAACATGGAGACTGTTTGTGTCTAACTTTCAAGTAAAGTATGGAGCCTTTTCTTGTTCAACTCTTCATTGGAGTATTTTAACTTCAATATATTCATCTTAGTTACTAACTACATGAATCTATGAAGTAGTTGAGGAACAAACTCATCTTCAATATGATGGAAAGTTTCATATTGTGAGCGAAGTGTATCCTTTCTATGCTTTTGATTTCATCACTTCCTTCACAAAGAGTGTGAAGAATCTTCCACAATGAGTTTGTTGTTTTATAGTTCTCACATCTAATTAATAGATCTTCTGGTCGAGCCATGGTGAGCATGCTATAAACTCTAATGTTAACTTTTACCTTCTTTGTATTGTTTGGAGACAGTTTTTTCAGACTTATAGGTTGATTGTTGTCCTTATAATCGGCCCAAGGGTTTGTGGATATTAAGGACATTCAGTAATTGATAACCATAAATCAGAATCAGTGTACTTTACATGATTTGAGAACCTCATTTCCATCTTTTGAAATCAACTTTGTTTTGCAACTTTGGAGGTTGGTAAGCTCATCCAACTCTTGTATTGCTAATCTTACAAAAATTGAATACACCAAAAACCTAAATCGAATTGCTTGATTAAGCTATTTATTAGCTTAACTCAACTTGTGTACGTTGATAAGTATATTCTAAACAAACATGAATGGGAGTTATAAACTCTCAAGTTATTATGAACACCAAAAAGCAATATTATTTATATCAATAGATCTAGTTAGTAACAACTATGATAGATTTAATGACATAAACAATCAATTTAAACAAATCTAACACTGATAGACCAATTGATCTAAATCAATGGTCCCATACCACCTATGAATTGAGGATCAATAAAGGAATCAGGTTAGAAGTCTCGAATAGTAATCACGGAATTATCACTACATGTTGTTCAACCAAATGGTAATTATTTAACCATTGTAAAACTAATAAAGAACAAATTGTATGAACATAAAACGTGATAAATAAAATAAACAAATAAACACTATTGCTTCAAATATATTTCATTAATGATGATTAACGAATACTATTGAATTAATATGGCTTGATTGACTAATGATTGCTAAGGTTAACGATGACTTTGGTGTATATTGATGTGACGGCGACTAGGGTTGCTAGGTTAATAATTCAATATGCTCTTTTTCCGTCCATATTCCAAAGTGTGTGCCTAAAGCTTGTATTTATAGATTTAGGGTTTAGTCAGAAAATCTCATGATGTGATCTTTGACTAAATTAAAATCTTTTGCTAAGGTTGACTTTATAATGTCACTTTAGTATTTTTTTTTGGCTTGATGTACTTGGTGAAATGCATGCTACTGTTAATCTTCTATATAACTTGATCTTCCATAGGTCTTTGGTCTTCCGTAAGAGATTTGCCTTACGTAGGACTTCTCTTGATCTTCATCCACAGCAAGTTGTTCATCCGTAGAAGATCCTTCAATGCATAAAATTGTTTTTTCGGTCGAACATCCAAAGAAGTACAAAGTGTTCATTCATAGAGAGTTCTTACACTTAGTCAATTTACAAAATTGATTGAGTATAATGTTATTCCTGCAATCACACATTAATTAATACATATGTGGTTAACCTATACATGGATTGCCTACATAAGAGGGAAATATTTACAAGTGCTTATTACAAAATTATTTTTAAAGTTCTAAGCCTATACATTGAATCTTGACCTATTGGAACTAGATCTAACAAGTATTCATATCAATGCATGTGAAAAAAGCAATTCAAGAATTTGAATTTTAAAAGAACAAAAGCACGTAGAAGAAATTCAACATGACCACAATTATCTAGATATCATGGTACTAGATTGCCTTGTAAGGCTTGTTGGAAAACCCGTTGTCGGACTTTATTTTTACGACAATTATCTTGATACCATGGTACTATTCACCACATTCGTTCAAAGATATTGTTGATTTTGAACAAATAGTTGATTGACTGGACTGTTAGACATAAAAAATAACTGAAAATCAACATGACCAAGACATAAAATAAAATTTAATCATTATTAAAGTAGTTAAAATCAAGCAAATAAAAATTACATTCATTAAGTTATTCAAAATTTAGACGTAATCCTAAACCACCAATTTTAAAACACAAATAAAAATTTAAAGAATGGAAAATGAGATTTAGAAATTTTATCATCCCTATTCATGACCCTATCTACTAGATTTTAATCTATAAGTTTCCATTCATTCCAACTAATTGTAACGCTAATTAATAAACAACAGTTAGGATTCTAGATTAGTGAGGAATATTTTCCTAGGAGATTACAAGAAGATCGAGATAGAAATTAAGGCATACTCCCTCATCTAATGGCATAAAACATGGATGTGCTAGATAGACTTGATAAATATAGTACAACAAGTGGAGTCTAGGATGCCTACAAGTATCCTTCAAAATCTCACTGCGTAAGAATGCCTTATTTTATATTTAAGATGATTATGACCCATCTAGAAACTCCAAGAAATCATGCCTTTATCTCAACTCCTCATGTAAAACACAAAAAAATGCCATCCTCATCACATCTAGCTTATGCTTCATCTAAAAATGTTAATAAAGAATAAAAGGCTACTTGCAATGCCTTTATATCAAATTTTCAGGCTTATCAAGGTGGAATATTAACATCTTCTTACCTTATTAAAGAAGACATTAAACAGATGGATCCTCATGATGTAGAGGAAATGAATCTTCAATTGTAGATGGCCATGATTTTCATGAGGAAAAATAAGTATTTCAGGAAAAGGAAAGAAGTCATTGCATAAAAACACCAAACTAGGTTATGATAATTCCATAGTGAAGTGTTATAATTATGTTTTAGTGACCACTTCTCAAGATAATACAATAATTCAAAAAACAATAGCAACAAAATCTCTAGAAGCAACTGTGGTCAGCCTTTAGGTCAAGGAAATCAAAGCTCTTGTAATCATCAAAGCCATCAACAATAACAATATCAACACAATCAGCCTAAACTCAATCATCAAGGTCAAACACCTCCTCACACATCATCAAGTACATTTGTTACCCGATAAGATGGTGCGTGTGAGTGAAGCTTATACGTTGAAGAAGTAGACCCTCCATTTTAGGATCATGCATTGATGGTTCACATCAAGGATTATCCTTCTTTAATGCCTTCTCTTGTAAAACCTAATCCTTGTAGTAAAAGATGCATCAACAAGATGCAAGGTTTTAGGAACATGTCAACAAATTGGCAACCATAGTAAAGGACGAAAAAGTCAAATGTAAATTCTTAAGCATGAAATGTAATGTGTTGAGGATAAAACTAAATCATTTCTTGTGGAAAGTGGGAAATTGCATCTTGAAAATTATAATCTTCAATCTGGGGTTGATAATTTAATATATTTTTTTACCTAATATAAAGCTGACCATTCACCTACAGTAGTGAAACTTGGAAATTTTTTAATTTTTAATAAGCTTCAAGAGACGATTGACTTAAAGATGGGACATCAGGACATGAAAAGAATTGGTTACGAGGCTTGTCCCACACCACATTATGATAACTATATTTTTATGCCTGAGTCTTTGAGTAATCTTGTTTTGGAAATAAATCGAAATTATTGACAACAAATCTAATCACTTTATCAAACCACAAATCCTGAAAACAATAATTTGTTTATAAGTGCATGGAAAGTAATGCTGAAAAGATGGAAATGGTCATCCAATCAAAGTTAAAGAATACTCGGATAAGCCTAAGTATAAACTAAAAACAAAGAGTCCTATGAAAGCAATTATCGCCTGTGTGAAATTTAAACCCACATCATTCCTTTATCATGAAGCTTCAAAGTATGAGATAGAAAATTCAAGCTTTTGTAACCCTGAGTTTGCCAAATACTTGAAAAGAAAAGGAGAGGAAACATACTACTTAAAGAAAATCTGAAAATGAGGTCAAAACTCATAAAACCTTAAACAAATCACATAATGTTTTGTCTTCTCCCAAGGGCAAATCTCAAGCCTCATCATCATTGAAATGAAAAGCTCAAATCAACTCATCTCCTAAAAGTAAATCAATTCTAAAAGTAAAACTACATGGTGGTTTTGATGTTTTCTCTAAAAGATGTTATAAGAAGTTGAAAAGGATAAAAAGAAGGAAAAGAACAAGAAAAAACAACCCACTAAACCTCAATTAAACAGAGTTGAAAATATAAAATAAGGTTAAAAGAACTTGTGTTGCTTTAAACTCCAAGACCAAAACTGAGTCAAAGCCAAAAGGTCTTTCAATCAACAAAAGCATCCACATCCACGACAAAGAAGCAAACAAATTTACTGTGAATTGTATAATACTTTATATCACAACATAGTTAAATGCTATTTTAATAAGTATTGTTCATTATGTGATATGCACAATCTGTCAATTACAAAGCGTTACTTCAACAAATATTCTTCACTTTCTGTTATGACAACTCACAAGATAAAAGATTACTTCATAAATCTAAAAGGATTAAAATCTCCTTTAAATAAACCAATGTCACTTATAACATCAAAGTATACCAATAAAAAAATTCCGTCATTCAAAAATCATGTTAAAGTTTCATAAAATGAGACTAACATTTATGATTCATGACAACCTAGATCTATTAGAATTAGTCACCAAAAAGGTAAAAGTATTAAACAAGCTTTAAATCCTAATCTTAGGGCTCAACCTAACATTAACATGGCTCATAAAAATGTTTATAATTTTTTGATAAACATAAAGACCAACATTTTGATTTTGTTCTAATAGTTCTTGTAATGTTGAACTTGTGAAGAAAAATAACTCTTCATCCAGATTCATTAAATCCAAAAGCAAAAAGATAATCATTTATTAAATCTATTAAATCAAGGTTTTTGAAAACCTAGTTAAGTTAATTGTTATTTTCGTCCCTAAGGTGTGGTGTCTTTTGCCGTTTTCACATTTAAATTATTTGTTTATGCTTGTAGGGTCATTCTACAAGGTCTAATAGTATCTGGTATATGGACATCGAGTGCTCCCAAGACACGACAAGAGATTGTTTCCTTATGCATAAATTTAAGCACATACAAGGAACTATTATGGCATTTGGAAGAGATTTAAAAAATGGAAGGAGTGGTGAAGAAACTATGACTGAAGACCAACTAAGCTTTGACAAAGTTAATTACTATGAACAACTAAGGTTCAATTTGCTGAGTGTGTAACGAATCTATGATAAAAAAAATATTCAATCAATTTAACAAACACCCATTGTTACATCTTAAAACCAGAATTTGATATTCCTAAATAGTTACTTGTATTAGGAAGTCCCAAGAAGCATAATACTAATGTCCCATTATGTCCATCTAACTTAAGACACCAATTTACTTTTAAAAGCATGAGTTGATAAATTATAACTATGGCATACACATTTGTGGCATACAAACTTTAAAAACATGAACAAATTCGCCTAAGGTAACCATGTTATTTGTCCTCCTCCGAAACAATTCATTACATTGATGATTGTTTAGCATGCCTTAAACGGAAGCAACATAATACTTTTCATAGGCATAAGGTTTTGAACTAAAACAGTACTTCATTAAAGGTTATATATATGGATCTTTTGGCCCAACTCATATCATGAGGTGTAGGCAACAAACAATATTATTTGGTTATCCTTGATGGCTATTAAGGTTCACTTAGGTATTCTTCGTACTTAATAGAAATGATAATGGCATGAAAATCAACCATATTTCAAATCAATATCAATTAGAAATGATAACAACATGAAAGTTCAATTATAATTTAAATTCATTTTGCTTAAACAAGGGTATTGCTCATCAATTTAATGTAGCTAGAACTTCTCAACAAAATATGATAGCAAAAAGAAGGAATAGAACACCAGTTGAGGCAGTAAGAACCATGATGGCTAATGCTAAACTGCAAATGACATTCTACGCAGAAGCAATCAACAGAGCTTACCTTGTGCAAAATAGTTCATTAATCGTGAAACAAAGCTACAAAACTCCATATGAACTTTTATATCATTGAAAACTTTTCATAGGATTCTTAAACTCATTTGGATATCTTATATCAAAATTAACTATTAGACCCTGAAAGGATCGTACATTCCCGATTCAAGTTGTGGGTTGATGGTTGTTCTGCTGGAAATCCCACAAGTCCAAGAACAAATGCGGATGAAGAATCTGCAAAGAAGAATACAAGTGTCGACTAACTGCATTTGTATATGCAGATGACATATAACAAATGCTGACAAGTATTTGTTCTTCTCTATTAACAGATGCGGATAACCGAAAACAAATGCTGACAAATATTTGTACATCTGCATTTACTAATGCGGATGCCCAGCAACAAATGCGCATCTGTTTGTTCATCCGCATTTTTCAATACTAAGGACCAAACACTAATTGTTATAACTGATTCACGTGTATATCGAATCAAATAGTGCAGAATCGTATTTGGGCGATCCAATCAGTGAGAACGTTAACCCGATCGATATAAGATTAAACTAAACGTTAAGAACCAATAGAAATCGATCAAGAACGATATATGAACTTGGACTAGCTTTCTTGGATGTTCTGGACAGCTAGGTTACGTGTAGGAGTCGAAATACTGAAAGTGTTATCTTTTTCCACGAATTAAGTGGTATTTATAGGTTAGGGTTACTCATTTGTGCGACTGAACCATTAGCATGGTTCAGTCGTGCGACTAAGTCATGCGGTTGATCCATTCGCACGACTGAGTGTTCAGGCATGTGACTGACTCAATCTCATGTCACAATTGTGGGACTGATCCAGTCTCCTGGTTCAGTCGTGCGACTGGTTTATTAGCATGAAGTTGTTCATGCGTATGGTCCATTAGCATGGGCCATTCGCATGAGAACTTCATGTTACTAAGTTTGAATATGTTTCTCAATCATTCTTTGACTATGATCTATTCAAACAACCACGAACCTATATAGTTGGTTCAATATGTTGGGTTTATTTGAAGATAAAACCGTTTTATCCTCTTGGTATTTCAGAAAAACGCAGCGGATAAATTTGTATTTAAAACATGATTTTAGATCTGAAAATCCATGTTTTATGATGATTAATATACAAATAAACAAACCCATAACAATAAGGATCATTTATGTGGATTAAACAAGCTATGAATACATAAAACATCCATAATAGACAACCATTATGAAGCTGCCAAAACTACCTTTCAGCAGTGGATAATAACACTCTCCAAAGAGCTGCCAAAAACCGTGGGTTTGATGGAGATGGAGATGTCAAAATCGGCCAAGACTCCAAGAAGAGGAGATCCTCAAGCTAGTATACCCAAGCTTGTATGCAACCCACCTTCTAGTTAGGAAGAATAACACCACCAAAAGGCCAAATGAACCCTCTTTTTCTCTGCTGAAAATCCGTAAGGTTTAGAGAGAGAGAGAGAGAGATTGTGTTTTGGTAAAATTGCATGAATGAATCATGGAGAGCATTGAGTGTGTGTATGTATTAAAGTGTTGTCAATTTTCAAGAGGAAAATTGGTCCAATCCCAAGCAAGGGGCGGCCAAGACCAAAAAAAATCAAAACCCATTTCCCTCTTAAAATTTATAACACATTACACATTGTTACTTGTCATATGTCACATAATAAAAGGTTACTTTCTAGACCAATTTAAAATGTGACATATGTGCTCTTTAATTAAACAATTTTAATTAAAGTACACTCATGTGTTATAAGTTGTTATTTAACCCCTTTTAAATGACAAGATAGTAAACTCATCAACAAATTATCCTAACAATTTGTTCCATCTCATATGCAATTTATTTAGAAAACCCATTTTCTAAATTGGTGTAAATATTTAATTGCATGATCATATCATCAATTAATATAAATTGGTGTTTGCCAAGCTTGTTATTGGGTATAACCCGACTTGGATCATAACGTACTAACCACATCAATATTCTAAGTGTCTTGGGCACACAGAATCCAACAATCTCCCACTTGCCCAAGATTCATAGAAGATTGATGCAAGCAGTAAATACCGCCTAACAACGGTTCACTACCCTTAATACGCATGACTTGTAGCCATTCAATAACATCATCCCTTTCAAGTACCCTACTTGAAATGATTTAGGTGAATCAATCATCTATCCTTTTGTTTCAGATGTCATGTTAAATCCAAGAACACAGAATGATCATTTCTTGTTGATTTAACTTATCAGGCCTTAGACATCTAACTCTCAACGAATAAGAGGAACAAATTCCATCTTGACTACATATGTTTCTCACAGACACCTCGTGTCATACCTGAATATACCCTTATGTACTGTCCACTATTTCAGGACAGTGAAGAAGAAGCTCAAGGTGTAACACTTGGTGAATATCAAAACCCAATATGTATCTCAGGTCGGAGGATACCAAATGATATTCGCCTTTATTCAAAATTACTTATGATCAATCAATAAGATTCCATGTAGTAAAATTTGAGATGCGGGTTAGTCCAATTTTGTATCCCACAAATATCTATGAACCTTGGTAGCAACCCATTGCTCTATATTCATCCTTATGAATATCAACCAATCCAAGTTCATAATAGTCTTACCTTCAAACTTGTTCCCACAAGTATGAACGACTACGGACATTTAGAGTAAACATTTTACTCATGGATTAAACATGCTAAATTGGAATATTATTTGAAACATTATAACCAAATAACTTTATTCAAATAATAGAAAGTTTCACATATCCAAATACAAAATTTACAGATCAAATCCAATCACTAGAATATCGAAGTCCCATGGCACAAGTATGACCTTCATGCTTTGCCTTTTCAAGGAGCTTCGTGAGAGGATCCGCAATGTTTTGATCTGTATGAACTTTGCGAATACATATCTTTCCCTTTTCAACTTCATCTCGTATGTAGTTGAATCTCCGCTCAATGTGCCTAGTCTTTTGATGAGCACGGGTTCCTTGATTTGAGCAATCGCACCCTCGTTGTCACAAAAAATCTCTAGGGGGTCCTGAATGGAAGGGACAACCCCTAGATCGGCAATGAATTTCTTCACCATGCAGCTTCTTGAGCTGCCAATGAGGCGGCGACATATTCTGATTCTGTAGTTGATAGAGCCACCACATCCTGCTTGGAGCTCTTCCAAGAGACAGCTCCTCCATTCAGAATGAAAATGTATCCCGATTGTGATCGTGAATCGTCACGATCGGTTTGGAAACTTGCATCCGTGTAACCTTTTACAACGAGTTCCTCGTCACCAGATCCATAGATCAGGAACATATCTCTTGTCCTCCTTAGGTACTAAGTATGTTCTTAACAGCCATCCAATGACTGTTTCCAGGATTCTGCTGGTAACGGCTTGTCATGCTTAAGGCGCATGACACGTCCGTCGAGTGCATATCATTGCATACATGATGGATCCTATAGCAGATGCGTATGGGATTGCCTTCATTTTATCTTGCTCTTCCTTTGAGCTTGGACATTGAGCCGTACTCAATATCGTTCCTCTTTGAATAGGTACGGTACCTTTCTTAGAATTCTCCATCTTGAACCTTTTCAAGATTTTATCAATATATGCACTTTGATTCAAACAAACATCAACCGCCTTGATCTATCCCTATAGATCTTTATTCCCAGAATATAGGCGGCTTCACCAAGATCCTTAATGGAAAAACAACTTCCAAGCCAGGTTTTTACACCTTCCAAGGTTGGAATGTCATTTCCAAATAGTAGTATGTCATCAACATACAATACTAGGAAAGTTATTGTGCTCCCACTAGCCTTCTTATACACACAAGCCTCATCAGCGTTTTTGATGAAACCAAATTTCTTTACTTCCTCATCAAAACGGTGATTCCAGCTTCTCGATGCTTGTTTAATCCATAGATTGATTTCTTTAACTTGCATACTTTATTAGGATGTTTTGGATCGCAAAACCTTCAGGCTGAACCATATAGACATCTTCCTCAAGATATCCATTTAGGAAAGCGGTTTTGACATCCATTTCCAAATCTCATAATCATAATGAGCACTATGGCAAACAATATCCTTATACTTTAGCATCGCAACGAGGTGAGGTTTCATCATAATCAACCCCTTGAGTTTGAGTGAAACCTTTTGCTACAAGTCTAGCTTTATAAGTATCCAAGTTTCCATGCATATCGTTTTCTTCTTAAAAACCCACTTACTTCCAACTACTTTGGAGTTAAGAGGTGGTACAATCAATCCCATACTTGATTGTCATACATGGATTGCATCTCAACGTTCATGGCTTCAAGCCATTTGTCACAATCCGTATTGGACATTGCATCATGGTATGTGGTTGGTTCATCAGAATCTATCACATAGCATCCATCCATGAAAAATCCGTATCTTTCAGGCGGATTACTAATTCTAGCACTTCTGCGAACGTCTTGTGTGTTTTGATCAACCCCTTGATCATCCTCAACATCCTCATGTTGAGTGCTACTTTCAACCAAACGTATATCGGGTTGTGTCTCTCTTGATCCTCTTCAAGATCCACTGTTCTACTGCAGCTCCTTCCATAAGGAACTTTGCTTCTAAGAACTCACCCTTTCTGGCAACAAACACCTTTTGTTCCAGTGGATCATAGAAATAATATCCCATAGAATCTCTAGGATATCCAATAAAGATACACTTGGTGGATCGGACTCCAATTTGTTTGGGGTGGGAGTTTAACATAAGCCTCACAACCCCAAACCCTTAAGTATGATAGGGATGGACCCTTCCATGCCATATCTCAAAAGGTGTCCTTTCCACCTTTTTGGTTGGGGCCATATTTAGAATACGGGCCGCGGAGAGCAGAGCGAAACCCCAAAATGATAGAGGTAATGTGCTTCTAGCCATCATAGATCGGACCATATCCAATAAGGTTCGATTCCTCCTCTCAGACACACCATTATGTTGTGGTGTTCCAGGTGGAGTGAGTTGTGAGACAATCCCACAACTCCTAAGATGATTTTGAAAGGCATCACTTAGGTATTCACCTCCTCTATCGGTACGAAGAATTTTAATTGACTTGTTGAGTTGATTTTCTACTTCATTTTTGAAGATTTTGAACATTTCAAAAGCTTCGTCTTTGTGCCTTAACAAGTACACATACCCATAGCGACTATAATCGTCGGTAAAGGTAATGAAGTATCTTTCACCATTCCTAGTCATTGGCTTAAAAGGACCACATACATCCGAATGTATGATTCCTAAATCTTCTTTTGCCCTTTCGGTAGTTCCACTAAAGGTGCCTTAGTCATCTTACCTTGTAAACAAGACTCACAAACATCAAATGAATCACATTCATTTGTTTTTAAAAGACCATTCTTTTGAAGTGTTTGTAAACGTTTCTTGTTTATATGACCAAGACGACAATGCCAAAGATAGGTATCACTTAAGTCCAACTTGAGTTTCTTGGTGTTAGTTTGGTACAATGAACTATTTAAAGTATTTTCATGAACCAATTCATAAATACCATTATTGGAATAGCTTTAAAATAGAACATACCATTTAAAGAAACATGAATATCATTTTCAATAAAAGATAATACATAATCATAATGTCTTAATTGGGATACAAAAATAATGTTCCTAGTCAAACTAGGAGCATACAAAACATTCTTCAAAATAACTTCCAACCACTTGGAAGTCTTAGGATGTAGTCTCCACGAGCTTCAACTAAGACTTTAGTTCCATTTCCCATGAAGAGGCTAACATCCCCTTGTTTGAAGTCCCTACTTCTTGTGAACCCCTGCAACAAATTGCAAATGTGAGTTCCACATCCGGTATCCAATACCCATGTGTTAGAAGATGTAACATTAAGATCAATATGAATCATGTATATTGTACCTGAGGTCTGCCCGGCATCCCTCTTGGCTTTCAACTCTTGGAGATGGACAGGACAATTCCTTGCCCAATGTCCATCTCCCCACACTTGAAGCATGGGTCATTTGTAGCAACCTTTTGCTTCTTCTCTTGTGGTTTGGGTGGCACCCTTGCCACCCCTTTCCCTTTTCCCCAAGCGGTCCCTTGCCCTTGGCAACTTTTGCCTTGGTGCGGGACGAGGCCTTTTATTGTTCCCACCTTCATTGATGGTGAGAACGGGTAAAACCCTTTTACCCATGGCCGCCTCGGCAGTTTTGAGCATTGAGTGAAGCTCACCAATGCTTTTGTCCCAAGCATTCATGTTGTATTCATCACGAATGTCTCGAACCTCTTGGTAAGGCCATTCAGGATCAAATCCGTGGCCAATTCCTTCGAGACGGGACAATTAAGCCTCTCGAGGCGGTCAATGTGACTTTTCATCTTAAGTACATAAGATGAAACAGATTGGTTGTCGTCCATACGACATGCATGGAGTGCTCGAACCGTTTCGAAGCGCTCAACCCTTGCTTGCTGTTGGAACGTTTCCTTCAGCTGGGTTATCATGTCGTAAGCTCCGTGGTGTTCATACTCCTTTTGGAGATCCGGAGTCATGCTCGCTAGCATGAGACAAGACACTTGGACGGAGTCCTCAGTGTACTTTAGCCAATCATTCAAGGCCTCCTCATCATCCTCGCTAGGTTGATCAGGGATAGGGTCGTCTAAAACGTACGATCTTCTCTCTTGCTTGAGAACGATTCTCAAGTTTCGATACCAATCGATGAAGTTGTTGTGATTTAGACGTTCCTTTTGGAGGATCGCTCGTAAAGATTGGTTGGACGCGGATGAGTTATCGGAATTATCATTATTAGAGGCCATCTACAAAATTTAACAAAGTTTTATTTAGTATTTTCGATATTATCAATTTTAATATTAATGCCTATTAAGGTCAATATATATTAAAATCTAGAACCCAACATTACATTTAAATTGTGGTTAGGTGACCTTTATCCCACGATTTAAATTAATAAGGTGGTCAACGATTGACGGTTGCAACCATTTGCAACTTCTAGAGGTATGGGATCGACCTTTGAACATCATATGTAAAGTCGGCATGTAAATCCCATCAACACCATTTGGAAACCACATTGTAGGTGATCCATTTAACATGGTTTGCAAATCAAGACATCCTACTTACACCCACGTGTGAGTTTGCCAAAACAAATGGTTAGGTGACCTTTATCCCATAAGTAAGGCATTCTCACCTCAAATCACAAGTTCCCTCAAAATGGTTAGGTGACCTTTATCCCACTAAGAGTTCCCAAGTGACTCAAGTGTTGTGTAAAAGGACGGTGTTGATCTCGTTTTTAAAATTTTAGAGATTTCTTATTCTAGTTTAGAAAACTCTATGTACTTGTATTTGTATGCTTTCAAATACAAGGTACCCTATGGTTCTTAGATTAAAACCATTTTAATCTTTAAAATCATTAAACCATTTTAATAACTTTTATTAACTTTAAAGAACAACATTTTCAGCTTGTTAAGTTGTTAATGAGTGTGATGAATATTCAAATACAACCAAACAATCAAACAACAACAATCAACCAAGCATAAAACATAAACAAACATATGTGCATAACCATAGCCCTTATGTTGACAACACTTGTTTGCCATCACAAGTGTTGTCTTTGGTCTTTCTAAGGGTCAAACATATCATAAAGGTTCCAAAACCTCCCACTAAAACCGCATCCAAATGCTCCATGTTTCTTGTGTCTTTGTGTCCATCTTTGGGTCTTGATCTTGTACATCTTCCTTTTACAAAATTGTATCCTAATACATTTTTCTAGTAAAGGAAATGAACCTAATCTATTATTACATAACCAAATGAATGAATAATTACAACCCAAATGAATAAACACAAAAATTACAACCAAATTGAATGAATAAAACAACCACTAAAATCATCCAAACAACACAGGCCACAAGCTAGGTTATGCACATTAACACCAATGATCATATCATCAATTCATATAATGAAAACCCCATTTAAAACCCCAAATTTCAGCCAACATAAACTGAAATTTTGGGTTTTAATCATTGTCCAAACAACCAACATTCATAATATGTTTCTTTCAAGGTCTAATCACTAGCATGTGTGATATGACCTTGAAAGTTTGGGGAATCATTCATATAAACTATAACAGCCCAAAATCAGCCTATAACATGTCTAATATCATCTTTTAAAACCAATTTCAAAAGATAAATCAAGCAAGTCATCCACATAACCGGCTCTTGATGCCATTGTTGGGTTTATTTGAAGATAAAACCGTTTTATCCTCTTGGTATTTCAGAAAAACGCAGCGGAAATTTGTATTTAAAACATGATTTTAGATCTGAAAATCCATGTTTTATGATTAATATACAAATAAACAAACCCATAACAATAAGGATCATTTATGTGGATAAACAAGCTATGAATACATAAAACATCCATAATAGACAACCATTATGAAGCTGCCAAAACTACCTTTCAGCAGTGGATAATAACACTCCAAAGAGCTGCCAAAAACCGTGGGTTTGATGGAGATGGAGATGTCAAAATCGGCCAAGACTCCAAGAAGAGGAGATCCTCAAGCTAGTATACCCAAGCTTGTATGCAACCCACCTTCTAGTTAGGAAGAATAACACCACCAAAAGGCCAAATGAACCCTCTTTTTCTGCTGAAAATCCGTAAGGTTTAGAGAGAGAGAGAGAGAGATTGTGTTTTGGTAAAATTGCATGAATGAATCATGGAGAGCATTGAGTGTGTGTATGTATTAAAGTGTTGTCAATTTTTAAGAGGAAAATTGGTCCAATCCCAAGCAAGGGGCGGCCAAGACCAAAAAAAATCAAAACCCATTTCCCTCTTAAAATTTATAACACATTACACATTGTTACTTGTCATATGTCACATAATAAAAGGTTACTTTCTAGACCAAATTTAAAATGTGACATAATTAAACTTTTTAATTAAAGTACACTCATGTGTTATAATTGTTTTATTTAAACCCCTTTTAAATGACAACAGTAAAACATTTTGTTTCCATCTCATATGCAATTTATTTAGAAAACCCATTTTCTAAATTGGTGTAAATATTTAATTGCATGATCATATCATCAATTAAATATAAATTGGTGTTTGCCAAGCTTGTTATTGGGTATAACCCGACTTGGATCATAACGTACTAACCACATCAATATTCTAAGTGTCTTGGGCACACAGAATCCAACACAATATGCGTTAATAAATGATAACATAAAACATTTACACTGAAACATCGAACATTAAGATGAACAACTACATATATGTTTCATTAAACTCATAGTTTCATTATATTTACGACATGACATACATATTACATTAAGATCCTAAACTAGGCACATATGGATCTACAAATTCCCCCTTGCACCTAGTTTCCTTTATTGTTTGGCATCCTTCATTAGCTCGTCAAACTTCTTATGCCTCTCGTCGACTGTGACTCCAGTGTGTATCTTAAATGCAAAGTAGAGTCTTATTACGTTTTGAAGTTGGAGGGCCTATATAATATCATGCGAATCATAAAATATTGGCCACCTGTATAAAGTATTAACATCATTACTCACAAGTTAGTTAGCCACATTGGGTCAAATGCTCGGATGGTCTCCATTTGGCTCTCTTTCTATAATACTATGACCACCTCTCATTTCGCCAGTCATAATACCACCACTTGAAGTGGGGAGTGATGTCATGTGGCATTTCCCTAATGGGATCTTAGACATAGTATGCGGAGGACTCCACTTCAACACCACTTTGGGTTTCCCAGTCTTTGGGTCCACTTCTGACCTTGAATGTCATTATGTCCTTTGGGTTATGAGAGGCATTTTGGTCCTCCCCTCCAATGGTTGAGGCTATCCCAGTTTTGATTGGTATCTGGGGAGGGGGAGGAATGCAACTGAGTCAGCACTTTTGCAACTATTATCGTAGGACTTTGGGGGGCGGTTGCAGTGGGAGATGGTGTGAAGGCAGTATGCACCGGGGAGAGTGGTGGGTTTCAATGGCAACCTCCTCAAGTGGGGAAGGTTCCAGATGTATAGATGCCCCATAGGTGGTTGCTACAGGCTCCTGTTAAGAGGAAACCTGAGCGGTTGAGGGTGGGTGAGTACGTGTAACTACTGCGGGGTTATGACCAGTAGATATATCCTGCGTTTGTGTTGCAGGGGCATCCTCAGGGAACTCATTTCCCTGAGTAGCCTTTTTGGCTTTCTTGCGTTCGGGTTTGGTGGGGACTTTGGATTTGGAGGTGGTGGCTGTGGGTTCCAACTATGTGGGTTTTCGCAGTTTGGCAGCCTGTTTGAGTGACTGGTCTGAGTTGTGCCTGGAGTACACTTTAGGCAATACAGCCATGGTAGGGACTCCAAGGCAACAAGTCCCTCAGCTTTCAGCTGGTTCTCTATTATGGCCATTATGAACCGTGGATATAATATCCATCGGTTAGCAATAGGTTAGGAGGCCATATCCTTAAGTTCAAGAAATAATATTTCAGAAAAATTTAAGTTTTGTTGCTCAAGGATAGAGAAAAATACCTGCTGCGACCTGGTAGACATTTGATCCCACGACAAAGTCTTAGGGGCTAGGCAGAAATTTACCATATGAAAAATAAGGCGTTCGGCGTCATGGAAATGCCTCTTTAAGATGGTAGAAGTGGTGACGTTACCCTAATATCCATGTTGGGCAAAGGATAGATCAGTGATGCCCTTTGAATATCCAGCGGGGAAGGTGGCATCATCCAGGTGTAGTATTTGGTGAAGGATTGCCGGAGTGATGACCACCTTTCGAGAGTTGACGAACGACTGGAGAGACTCGGTGGCATTCTCCCCACTGGTAAGGGTGACGTTCGTCCAGAACTGTGTTAGGGATTAGGCATAAATGGTAGGATTGATAAGGAAGGCCATTTTGTATGAAGAATGGACCATGAGATCAATAGCAGTATCAAACTTCATCCAGAAAGGTGATTTGGTAAGGTAGGCAACACAGTTGTGTCGTGATTTAAGCTGCATGTTCGCCATTGATGTGAGAGAAGGTTTGGAGTTTTTGAACGTTAGGTTTGAGATGATGAAGCTCTGTAGGATTAGGTATTTATAGGATAAGGGTTATGAAACAACTAAAGGGTTTGGTGTTAGTCATGAGTAGTTTTAAACGATTCATGACAGTGATATTAACCTTCAGAGGTTGAAACAACTGAAGTCTTGGTTTTAGGCATCAGTAGTTATAAAACTACTCAAAAACCATTGTTTTGGCTTTAGATGTTGGAAACAACTGAGAACTTGGTGTTAGTCATCAGTAGTTATGAAACTACTGAAGACATGGTTTTGTCATCAGTTGTTGTAGACAGTTGACGACCTGGTGTTAGTCATCGGTAGTTGTGAAACTACTTAAGACATGGTTTTGTCATTAGTTATTGTAAAAATGACGACCTGGTGTTAGTCATCAGTAGTTGTGAAACTACTGAAGACATGGTTTTGTCATCAGTTGTTTAAGATGAAACAGCAGTTTTAGAAACAACTGAAGAGAAAATTCCCGTCAGTAGTATTCATCAATTCTTAGCTTTTCAGTTGTTTCATACTGTCCTCAATACTTACTCATCAGACCTTTTGGCTGTTTTTCAGTTGTTTCATAGGACAACAGTACTAATCTGTTTACGAACATCAGTAGTTAGAACTGCATCGGTAGTTTGTAACAGAATCAGTACTTATTTGTGACGTTTACTAATGATCATTGGTACTTGTTTACTGAGATCATCAGTAGTTGTCACTTATTCTAGCTGCAGCATACCAAGCCTTAACACAAAGTTTTGGAAAGTTGAACTATCCAAAGGCTTAGTAAAAATGTCTGCAAGCTCATCAGCACTAGGCACAAACTTTGGATCAATCAGACCTTTTTCAAAACAGTCCATAATAAAATGATGTCTGATCTCTATATGTTTGGTCCTAGAGTGCTGGACAGGATTCTTGAAAATGCAAAGAGCTGAAGCACTATCCATTAATAATGGAGTCTTAGTCTCTGTAATGCCATAATCCAAAAGTTGGTTCTGAAGCCAGAGTACCTGAGAAGTACAGCTTGCAGCAGCAATGTACTCTGCTTCAGCAGTGGATGTAGCAACAGATGTTGTTTCTTACTCTGCCAAGAAATCAAACAGTTGCCTAGGAATTGACAGTCACCAGAAGTTGACTTTCTAGTTAACTTACATCCTGCATAGTCACTATCAGAAAAAGCAACCAATTTGCAAGAATGTCTAGTGGAATACCATAAACCTAGAGATTGTGTACCTTGCAGATATCTAAAGATCCTCTTGACTGCAATCAAATGAGACTCTTTAGGAGCAGCCTGAAATCTAGCACAAACACAAGTTGCAAACATGATATCTGGTCTAGAAGCTGTTAATACATCAAGGACCCAATCATACATGTGTAAAGTGTTTCATCAACAGCTTTACCTTTCTGATCTGCATCCAGTTGTGTGGTGTTGCACATGGGAGTAGAACAGGCTTACAATTTTGTAAATCAAACTTATTCAAAAGATCTTTTGTATATTTAGACTGATGAATGAAAGTCCCATCAGCCTTTTGTTTGATTTGCAACCCTAGAAAGAACTGTAATTCTCCCATTGCACTCATTTCAAACTTCTTTTTCATTAATTGGTAAAGTCATCACACAACAAGGATCAGAGGATGCAAAAATAATATCATCAACATAAATTTAAACAAGTAGCTTATGCTGATCCACCTTCTTAATGAACAAAGTTTATCTATGGAGCCTCTAGTGAAATTACTTTGAAGAAGAAAATTTGATAGTGTCTCATACCAGGCTCTAGGAGCTTGTTTCAACCCATAAAGAGCGTTATCAAGCTTGTATACCCAATCTGGATGTTTATTATCCTCAAAACCTGGTGGTTGACACACATAAACCTCTTCTTTTATTTTACCATATAAAAATGCACTTTTAACATCCATTTGAAAAACTTTAAGATTGTGGAATGCAGCATAGGCTAAAAACAATCTAATTGCCTCCAGTATGGCGACAGGAGCAAAGGTTTCATCATAATCAATGCCTTCTTCCGGTGCAAACCCCTGAACCAGTCTGGTCTTGTTCTTAACAATAAGCCCATTTTCATTTGTTTTATTCCTAAACACCCATTTAGGGCCTATTGCACACTTACCTGAGGTAGAGGAACCATTCCCACACCTGCTGTTTGTTGAACTGAAGTAGCTCAAGCTGCATGGCTTCAACCCATCCATTATCTCGCAAAGCAACACGATAGTTCTTTGGCTCTAGCTGACTGATGAAGAGAGCATAGAAGCAGAGTTAGACAATGACTTCTGGTTGAGACACCAACATTGATATCACCAATGATTTGAGACATTGGGTGATTCTTCAGCTCTTGGTACACTATGAGATTAGTGCAAGTGTTTGTAGCAGGTTCAGCAACAGCAGATGTTGATCCAGATTCTTGAAACCAAGTATTAGATGGCAAGTCAAATGATGTAGAGGATCAGAAATCTCATCAGCATTTGTTGTGGATGGAGCTACTGAAGCTATAGGAACATCAAGTTTAGTAGACATAGGCAGTTGGTCACTAAACTGGAAAAGGTGAGTACTGATATCATCATCATCTTCAGTACCACCAGGTGAAGACTGTTGACAGGAGCAACAGCTGGAGCCTGATAAGAAACATATTGCAGTATATCCAAATCAAATAACTCCACAGGATTTTATGGAATCTTGTCCTTGGGAGATTCATTAAACTTTACATGTAGAGTCTCTTCAACTATCTTTGTTCTGCAGTTGAAGACTCTGTATGCCTTGCAAGTAGATGAATAACCAACAGAATACCCTGCATCCACCTTAGGATCAAATTTGTGGAGTTGATCCTTTGTGTTGAGAATAAAACAAGGACACCCAAAGGCTCTGAAAAATGAAATCAAAGGAGCCAAATGATGTAGAACTTCATATGGAGTCTTCATCAACCTTTGATTACTAAGGCTCTATTCTAACATAGCAAGCTGTGTTAACAGCTTCAGCCGAAAAGGTCAGTGGCAAACCAGAGTCAGCCAACATGGACCTTGCAGCTTCAATTAAGGTCCTGTTCTTTCTCTCAACTACTCCATTTTGTTCTGGAGTCCTTGGGATGCTAAACTACCTGTTGATTCCCTTTGAGAGATAAAAATCATCAAGTGTATGGTTTCTGAATTCTGTTCCATTATCACTTTTGATACACTTGACAGATAGGGAATACTACTTCTCAACATACAACACAAAGTTTATAATCGTCTGAGCAACCACATCCTTTGAATGCAAGAAGAAAGTCCATACAAATCTAGAGTAATCATCCACAATTAACAGACAGTATTTCTTCTTTGCCATACTCATTACTCTCACAGGACCAAAGATATCCATGTGTAGTAATTGCAAGCAGGAAATGGACTTAGGTTCTTCAATAGGAGGGAAAGAAACTTTGTGTTGTTTTCCTTTCCAACAAGCAGTGCAGTTGTCTTCACATCTGAACTCCTTCATAGGCAATCCCCTTACTAAACCATGATGTATCAGCTGATTCAAGTTTTTAAGATTCACATGACCCAGCCTTCTATGCCAGAGAATAGATTCTTGAGGAGAAGCCTTGGAAAATAGGCAAGGATGGCCTTTGAGATCTATTTTCTTGGAAAGATCTAAGGCATACACTCTTCCTGTCCTGTTGGCCCTCAGGAGAGTGTGATCATCCAACACCTTATCAATCAAACTCAGAACTTTGGATGACAGAATCCTGCAATTCTGACCGGTGAAAAGAGCAACATGGCCTTTATCACACATTTGATTGACACTCAACAGATTGTACTTGAGATTCTCCACATGGTTAACATCATCAAACCTTATTTCTCCATTGGAAACAAAGCCTTTGCCAATGATGTAACCCTTAGCATCATTGCCAAAAGAAACGAACCCCTTCTTTCCTTGAGAGTAATCATGAAGAAGAAAGCTGTTCCCTGTCATATCCATAGATCCTCCACTGTCTACATACCAGATGCTATTGTGGCATGCTGAAGAACCCTGCAATCATAATAAATTAGTTAGTTTTTGAGACCCAAAACTTTTTGGTTTTGGGTCTGTTCACATCAACAGATGGTAAACTAACAGATTTGCTATGAAGAACAGCCTGAGGGGATAGAGATGGTGAGGAAGAAGAATCCTTTGGCATGGATTTTCTTCTCTGTGGTTTCAGCACAGGAGCATCTAATTGGTTAACTCTCCCCAATAGATGTTGAACCATCATAACAAGTTGTGTCTGATTTTGTGATAAAGCCTTCAGCTCATCAGACACATTAGTGCTTGAAAGTGATGGATTCCTGTGTTGTACCATCTTTTTTTGAGCAACCTCAGCTGTTGCTTGATTAACCCCTTCCTTCTTGGATTTCTTTTTGGATTTAGGGGTTACAGGTTTTGATGCTGCTGGTACAAACTTGGTTTCAAACTCAGTTTGCATTTTATCCATTTTCTTTTTAATGTTCTTATTGTGTTTGAGTTTGGAGCCCTTTTTATGCCAGCAATCATCAGTAAGATGATTGAATAAGCCACATATTTCACATGGCTTTTTCTTCATCTTAAGTTGATCATCTGCTGAAGAAGATGGAACTACTGAAGACTTATTCTTCAACAGTTTGCGATCAGTACTAACATTTTTCTTCCTTGCAGTACATGCTTTCTTGATATCTTCTTCAGTAGTTTTCCCATCCTTTCTACTGACAGTTTTCTTCCCTTTAGTACATGCAGTAGTTTGGGTTTGTTCTCCTGGTGTTATTACTTGCTCTTTAGTACTTTCAGTACTTTGTGAAATACCACCTGGAATGATCAACTTTTTGATCATGTGAGTGTCAGCATTGAACCATCATCATCAGTTGATAGGTTTTGAGAGGAATTAATGCTGACATCAACCTCTGATGGTGCTGTATCAGATAGTAGATCACATGATGAAAAGGATTGGTTATTGCTTTCTCCATCAGATTCTACCTCTACTCTGGGAGTAAAATCTGTAGGAGGAACAGTGTGATTATACCCAATGCCAAACATCACATTGGAAGCAGATTGCTTACTGAGAAGCATTTCAAAACCCTTGCAGGAATGTACCCATCGATCACACTCTACCAAAGGTAGCTGCAAGTGTTTCTTTGAGGTCTCTGTACTTCTCTAGAAGTACCTCTTCCCTAGCCTTATTATCAGTGATTTGGCATTTAAGTTTGTAAATCTCATCATTCTTATCATTAAGCACACACTCAAATTCAGCTTTTCTTTTGGATAATATTTGTTCTAGCTCAATGTTCTTGTTAATTAAAGCTACATTAGCTTCTCTAATAGAAGCAAATACGGCTATGCATGTTTCAGAACATAACTTGGCTTTGGCCTCAGAGGATACCTGTGATACCTGTGGAGAGGAAGCATTAGAGGATGAAGTATCAGCAGACTCCAGAGCCATAAGAGCAAGATTTCCAAAAGGATTGTCACCGTCATGTTGACCAGCACCAGAAAACAGTTGTTCATGACCCGACATATCATCTGGCAAACTGCTCCAGTCAACAACTCCTGGGGTGAAAAGGCTGTATTGAGGAGGTTGAGATTGTTGATGACATTGGGAAAGTTGAGATTCAGGAAGAGCAGGTGGTTATTGAGCAATGGGTACTTGAACTTGGCTGGTTTGTGGCATGTAATAGCAGGATATGAATATGGCATTGGACCCTGAAGGACAAAATATGCAGGAGATAGAGGTTGTGATTGATGACCAGAACTAGCAGGATGTTGCCCTCTGTTTTGTTGAATATTACTTGGAAAAGTAACAAAGGGTGCAGAGGAGTTAGATCCAGATAATCTACACTCTCTTGCAAAGTGCCCAAGCCTGTGGCATTTGTGACACCTCAACTTACTCTTGTCAAAACCAACTTTGGTTTTGCGAGAGAGTCCAGGGAATTTCCTACCAGTTCTCTTGTAGAACTTCTGAGATCTGATATTAATCAAGGCCATTTGGCACAGAATATCCATATCTTCTAAGTCGTCATCAGCTATACCTTTCAAAACATCCATAATGAAGCTCAAATTGTCACTATTACAGCCTGACTGACTATCAACACTCACAAATGTATGATCAGAACTGTTTGAAGAGAAATCTATATGCACATCATAATTACTTTCTGATGCAGCATATTTTGACTCATGACCGACCAAGGCAGTGTTCCTTGGTACAAAGTCTTCAGTGAGCATGCCTGATGATGCCAGTTTCCTTTTCTGCTCTATCTCTCTTTCAAATGTAAGTAGTTTCCCATGAAGTTAGGTGAGAGATAGGCTATCCAGATTTGCATTGGAGCGTAGGACAATTGTATATGTGTCCCATCTCTCAAGCACTGATCTGAGGAATCTGTGGTTCATCTGGCTATTAGTGTATTCATGTTTGACCATTTTCAGCTCAGAGATCAAACATGAAAAACGCTCAAACTGTTGAGTCAGAGTCTCACCCTTCGTATGAGCAAATGTCTCATATTGTTGGGCAAGTATTTCCCTATTGTTTGCTAAGACCTTATCAGTACCACCGAATTGTTCTTTCAGTGCCTTCCAGAGGTCATGAGCAGTTTCATGATGCATAAGCCCAGAATAGATTTCATTAGGCAGTGCCATGGCCAAAATTCCATGAGCTTTAGCATCTATCTCAAACAGTTTCCAATCCTCATCAGAGTATTGTTCCTTCTTCATCGGAACCATTTGGTTGGTTTCCGGATTGTTCACCATAGGCTTATGTGGACCATGAACCACAGATGTCCAGCAACCTGAACTGTTAACAGACAGGTGATGGAGCATTCTTCGTTGCCATATGTTATACTCAGTCCTAACCAGCATCGGAGGCTTGGTTGAGGAACCAGTATTGTGAGGGTCATTAGAAGGAGTAGTCATAATCAGAATTCGGACATATTCAAGGTAAACAAAGTAAATCTAGCTCAAAACCACTTCGAACCTCAAACAAAATAGCCAGAAGCAGTAGAGACTCAATCTCTATAACCGATTCTTGCAAATTTGCTAATTCGATCAAACGTAGATAGCAGAAGAATAGTTTCAATGATCAATTGTTAAGTCGATCAATGATTAACCTGCTCTGATACCATTTGTTAGGATCACGGTATCTAGTTTGATCAGTTAGATTGGATTTGCAGCGGAACGAGCACACAAATTAACAAATTTAAACAAGAACACATGAAATTTATCAATGAAACAATGTTTGTTATAGAGAGAGAAAATCTGCCAAAAGGAATATATTCATTTAATCCACGCTTTGGCTCGGCTTATCGCACAGTTACAATTAGGTCATCTTTCCTTTTAAAAGGAAAGCTGACGTCAGCTGATGTCAGTTGACAGTGACATCTAACTGATATTTAACTACTAAAAGTTAACACAACTACTGAAGATGTCAAACAACTGACATCTTCTAACAAAAATACTGTGTTAACTGTCACTATAACTACTGAAAAGAAACTACTGATACTACAACGACCGAAGAACATGCTCTTCAGTCGTTTTACAAGTACTGAAACAAAAAATAAAACTACTGAAAGGAAACCATCACAACAACTAAAGAATGCTTCTTCAGCTGTTGTGACAAACTCTGAGAGCTTCAGTACTTAGACTTCTTGAACTTCAGTTGTTGTCATCAGCTGATGTCTTCAGCTTATGTCTTCAGTCTTTGTACTTCAGCTGTTAATCTTCAGTACATTAGTCTTCAGCTGTTGAAGTCTTCAGTACTTTAGTCTTCAGCTGTTGATCTTCAGTACTTTAGTCTTTAGCTGTTGAAGTCTTCAGTACTTTAGTCTTCAGCTGTTGATCTTCAGACTTTGTCAAACAACTGATCAAGTCTTCAGCAGTTGTAGTGATGTCTTGTGGGACTTAAAGGTTTTTCTGATCTGGCTCATTGGTTCTTTTGGTCCAACAACCTCATAGGTTGCTCAGGCTTGAAATTAACCCATTGTGTGTGCTATTCTCTCTTCAACATAGCTTCAAACCAGCCTGACATCTTCGTGGAGTCATCATACAGCAGGTTTAGGTGTTCCAACTGGTTGAGCTCAAAATCAGGAAGAGTCTTCTCATCATGTGGAAATCAAAAGTACTCGATTCCCTTCTCCCTTTTCACTGTATATACATTCAGATCATCAAAGTAAGCCCACATGATCATCTTGCTAGACACCTTATGATGCTTCTTGACTTTGTAGAGCTTGGCGTAGGCACTCGGCTTTGGCGCTGTGCGTTGGGCACGAATCTCTGCAAAAGAAGCCGCCCATTCAGCCTTTTTGTTCCAACATCAGCATTAGAGGCTTGGGCTTGGCTTTCAGATTTTTCGGTTTCCCTCTCCATCGTATTAAATTTAACATGCATGTCACTGTCGAGTGTATCTCCAAAATCAAGGACCACATTTCCCTCTCGATCAGTATATTTTGGATAGTGTTGTGCTGTGATGTCTTCAATCTCTATCTCATCAACATCATTGAGCTCATCATCACTAGCAACATTGATAATAGGGGCATCCTTAACCAATTCACCCGGGTTTAACCAGAATATTTCTGTGAGTTGCTCATCAGTGAGGTTGTAAATAATTTCTCCTTCTTCGAGAGTATAGCTTACTGACCTCCTGACAATCCCTTGCAGATCAAGTATTATTGTGAGTTGAGACTTGATCTGCTGAAGGGGAGCAACATCATAGTCATCTCGCTGATAATGTGGTTTTTTGTCTTAGGTCATGTGTTCCTCTGCTGTCGGGGCTCATGTCGAGGCACCCGGATCTTGATTCTTCTTAATCCGCCTCTCACTAGCTTCCTATACCCTCGAAGCAGATGAATATCCTTCTCCTTCATTGTCTCCTCCATCCTCATCATCACCTTCATCATCACCATCATCATCACCATCATCATAATCATCATCACTGTCATCATCATCACTATAATCACCATCATCACCGTCGCCCTCTCTGATCTTCAGAGGCTCATCCTTTGTGCCCTTAAGTTTGAGTAGGATGGTGCTCTTAGCATCCTCCTACTCCTCCATCTTCTTAGTAGATAACATATTTTGCTTCTTGAGTTGGGAAATCTCTTGACTCTAAGCATCCATTAGCTGAGCCTGCTCCACAATCTACTGTGCTTGCTGAGAGTTATGCTCTGATTGTGCAGCAGTAAGCTCCACTAACTATTGGAGCTGACCAGACTTCTCGTCATCGGCTGCTAACAGCTTCAGCACCATACGGTTTAATGCTGAAAGTTGTTCCTCTGCCCCACTTAGAGGTAGAGATGATCCTGAAGGGAAAGATGGGTGATATGATGGTCCTTCCTGGTGGCTAGTGGTGGTGGTGGTGGCAGTGGTGAATATGGGAGGTGGTATGTGTGTGAGTGGTGGTGTGTAAGCTGTATTGGTGGTGGATATTATGTGGGTAAGTGGTGGAGTGGCTCAGGTAGTGGTGGTGTGTGTGGTGGTAGTAGTGGTGACAGGTGGAATGGTGGTAGTGGTGATGGGAGGTGTGGGAGAGGTGGTGGTTGTGGTGACAAAGATCATCCTCCTTCTTTTCGTATTCACCCCTTGAGGTGGATGCTCCCCCTGGGCAGCTGTTTGGCTGACCTGGTGTGTAACTGGGGTCAGCTGCAGTCTCCCCACACTCGCTAGGGCGTCCGCCAACCTCCCGAATGCCTTGGTCGATGGCAACCACCCTGCTACCCACTGTCCTGTTTAGGGGCTCCTCATCACTCTCTTCCTCCTCATCAGGAGGACAGAAATCCTCATGGAAACTGGCAGTGGTGGCATCTCCATGAGTGGGTGGTGGAGGTGTAACCTGTGCAGTGGTGGCCACAGAAGCAGCGGGGCCAGAATCTCCACCATCGTCACTGTCATCAATATCGGAGTCATCTGATGGAAGAGCAATCTAAATCACTCTCCTCGTGGTGCCACTTATGCCTTCTCGGCGCCACGTACTCCTCCCAGGCCAGATGCCCGAATAGTCTCTTTACATGGGGTTTGACTTGCTTTCCCCTGTAGACCTTCATAAGGCCCAATGTAGTGTCATCCATCACCTCAAGTGATACCGCATAATGGCTCTCCTTAGGCAGAGATGGCAGCTTCTCGTCGCTAATCATCTGAAGAAACCTCGAGTACATGCAAAATCCCTCTTTGCCTTTTGCCTGAAGATTCTCTATTAGGTATAAGAATATCATGCTGGAGAAGCTGAAGTGGTGGTTAAGCACCGGTGCCATGTAGGCATTCTAGATTTGGTCTGATAAGTCATCGAACCCACCCCTTCTCGAAGCTATGCACTTCAGTATCACGTGTGCCAAGTACTTGAACTGGGGACATAGGTTGCTTTTGTTTAGCACAGATGCATTGATGTCCCTAGAGTACTTCATCCTGAGGAAACACCCCCTCACAGTCAGAGGGTGTAGCCTGGTTGGGTGATTAGCATCATCACCCAGATCTAGTACTTGTCTAAGATCTGTAGCTGTCACTTCTCTGTCGTGCCCAAATATAGTACTCCTGATGCAGTAGGGCTCCGAGATCGATCAACTGATGCACCCTCCCAAACGGCCTGCTGTATAGACCTATAGGGAGTGGGTGGTGTAGATATGGCTTAGTGTATCCGTGGTCTCTTTAGGAAATCTATGATGCTAACAAAATCGGCAGCGTTTCGAGTGGTGGCATCCAGATGAGCACAAATATTGTGCTTGGTGTTGATGGTCCACCGATCAGCCATCAATTTGTTACACAAGAAGTATACAAGTTAGATCATCAAACAACAAAAACCATTTCAGATTAACCTATTTGAGATCTATCTGGTTCAATCGTGCGATTGAACCATATGATTGGGTTAAGTCGTTTGACCTAACATGCGACTGAATACAATCGGGTGACTTCTCGTCCGACTGAGTTCAATCGGGTGACTGAGCCTTCGACTGGTCCAGTCGGCCGATTGAGCTCATACGGATTGTTCATTCGGTCAACTGAGTCATTTGTCCAGCTCAGTCATGTGATTGTAGTTCATCCGGTTGTCTAGTCGCATGACTTACTGTCTATTCGATTGAGATTCAAATTTTGAGCAAATCTTAATATTAGACATTGTGGTTTGGCTCATTAGTCTCGCAATAACCCTACATAGCACCTAATAACCTTGATTTCAACATTTTACTTAGTTTTATTATTTAATTCGTCCAACTAAGTTTCGGTTCTTGGTTAGAGACAAATTCATTGATTTGCGGCACAAATTGATTGTGATTTATGTAGGTTGCACTGCATTGTACCTGTATAACAACTAGCAATCGACAGAATCTTGAAATTTGAAGTCAAGTAAAGTCAGAAGAAATTTTGGCAGAGTAATGACACGATATGCAATTTTAGGGCGATTGAGGGGTGATGAGTATGTGCGATCGACTATGGCCTTATTTGTATTTAATCTGATTTCAATCGCGTGACTGGATCCATTCGCTCTTTTCTTTTGGGTGATTGGAACTCAGTCGGGCGATTGGTTTAGTCGATAACCTTTAGTTGGCTGACTGAGTTTCAGTCGGCGACTGACTCATTCGGACAACACCATTCGGGCGACTGATTAAATCTTGTAGGCCAATCGTGTGAATGGTTCATACTCATGCTCCATTCGGTTGTCTAGGTGTCTAGTGCATAAGTATGGTCGAATCGTACAATCAGTCCATACTCATGGTCCAGTCGTGCGAATGGATCGTACTCATTGTTTTGACTTTATGATCATTTGACATTTAACCCCATTTAACTATTGATTAAACATTTTAACTTTGAAAAATTTTGATCACCTCAGTCATGATCCTTTTAAGCAAAAACATATTTTGTCACCTCAAACGTGACCCATTTAACATTGAAAACACGTTTGGTCACCTCAGACGTGACCCTTTTATGTAATTTAATCCCAGACTGAATTCCACGACATAGTCGAACATATAACTCTAAATTGACTAAATGTTAAAACAAAACAAAAGAGCTAACATTAAAAGACAAAACTAAAAATGTTTTTGTGATTTTGTGTGAGGTGGAAATCCTAAGATAAACAACCAACACATTTATTTCTTGAACACGCAGCTTCAAGTTATTTTGACCTTAAGTGGAAGGATTCATTATGGAATCATGCAAGTAATCAACTCATTCAGGATGTGTTACCAAAATCATTTGATGCTAGATTCTTGTTTTCGTCGAGAGTCATCATCAAATTAAAGAAATCATACTAGTACTATAAGGCACACACATTTATTTGGACTTTCAAGAATTGTTGCCATGATGATTGTCAGTATACTTCTCCACTTAAATCCATACACAAACTTTTGACATAGAGGCACATAACCTATCTTCTTGTTTGAGCATTTTTATTCTTGTTGCACACATTGCACCAACAACATAGGTTATCAGTTTGATTGTTTTTTGCATTTTTCAGCATGTGCTTTGCTCATATTTTGGTCTTCCGCACACATTTGTGGCGTTTATTTTGCTCGTCACCCCTTATTGGAACTCTGTTGATTGTGTTAACCAAGAAAAGATGATAACCCACAGCCTTTTGAACAACTTAGTTTGATCTTGAGAGCACCAACGAGGTCTACTTATCTATTGTGTTGAATCTAGCGACACATCATCTAATGGTCTAGCAACCTCTAGGTCTACTTTCTCCGTGTTAGCTTAGTAGCAACTAGTTTTACTATCATTTTTCCTTTTATTTTTGCTTAGACTACTCAGACTTATACTTTGAACTTCGCATCTAAGTCAATTTAAAAATTTTAAGGTCCCGAATGCTTTGTTCCTGTGTACTATCATTTTCCCTAATGGTTGAATCGATATCTCAGATACGATCTCATTTCTTTTAGCTTGTCTGTCCTCCTCCCTCGTTATTTTTAATACTAACTTAACCTATTCTCCCTCTAAAATTCTAAAACCGTAAACGATTTGCGTTTTTGGATTTTAATAGCCAAAAAAATGAAATCAATAAAATTACTTAAATGAACTAAAATTAAAGAAAATAAAAGAAAAATGACTCGACGCATCGGATTAAGCATGTTCATCTTCTGGAATTACATCACTTTTTCTTTTTAACGTCGTTGACCTCTAACAGATATAGAAAACGTGGTTTAACAAAGGCTTTTGTATAGAGGTCAGCGCGTTGAAAATCCGTATTTATTTTAATAACATCGATTAGATTATTTTCAAAGCAATCATGTATAAAGTGATATTTTATGCCAATGTGTTTGGTCTTAGGATGTTGGACAGTATTTTTAGTAACGACTATTGCAGCAGAGTTATCAAAAAATACGGGACTGTTAGAAAATTTCAAACGGTAGTCCCGCATTTAATATTGAATCCAGATTATTTGAGAACAACAGCTTTGTTGGATCTTTTTTGCCTAAGACACATACAAGATTGATGTGGTTAGTATGTTATGATCCAAGTCGGGTCATACCCAATAACAAGCCAAACAATCACCATAAATATTCATTCATAGATAAGATCATTCAAATAAATTTTAAACACCAATTTAGAAAATGGGTTTTCTAAATCATTGCTTTTGTAAATAAACAACATTATGTGGATAATTTGTTTATGAGAAGTTATTTGTCTCATTATTTAAGTTAGTTAAACAATGACAAATACAATTGTCTTAGTATCATAAAATTAAAAAAGGTTTTAATTTTATAAAACAATGGTTAAGAGTGTCTTTTATAAAACAAAAATCGGGGGGAAACCCAATTTTGGAGTGGTTTCGGTCGCCCAGTGAAGGGGCATTGGGACAAGTTTTGTCTTGGTCCTTGTAAACCTTTTCTACACGCTTGCACTCAAACACTGTTCTCCATTGATTGCACTTTCTCCTACACATACTCAAGCAATAATCCTCTCTCTTTCACTTGGCTAAAAATTAGTTTTGTAAGCTGAAAATTCAGTTTTCTTCTTGGGATTTTCGGATCTTCAAGAAGAGAAGAAACTTGGTGTTTTTACTACGTAGCAAGTAGGTGTCTTGGAAAGGGTTGTGGGTATCACCTCTTGAGGTCTTTTACTTTGGAGATTTTGCTTTCAATCATCCTCTTCCCCTTCTTCCACGAGTTCTAAGAGGTAGTATTTGTTGCTTTGAATGTTTGTTTGATAGCATGTTCTTTCATATGAAGATCCTTGTTAATGGGTTTTGTATTTCACATGTATTTGATATATATATATATATTAACTAATCTGAAAAATTTTATTTGATTATAAATCCATTGCGGTTTGACACATTAATGGTTAATGTGACTTTGATAAACATCTACAAAACCCAACAAGCTTGCCACAACAGCATATTCTGCTTAACAAGTTGACAACGCAACTGATGTCTACTTCATACACTGCCACGTGACTAATCTTCTCCCAAAGAATTGACACCTGCTGATGTGGATTTGTAGTTCATCTTACAGCCGCCATAATCCGAGTCACTATATGCGGTAACATGAAATCAATGTCATGAAGATACCACAACCCAAGTGTTGGTGTACTCTTTAGATAACGAAATATCCTTTTGACCCCAATAAGATGGTTAACTTTTGGTTTTGCCTGATACCTTGAACAAAGACATGTCGCATACATGATATCAGGTCTTGAGGCAGTGAGGTTCATTAGGGATCTAATCATTCCATGGTACATGGTGGCATCAATCAGATCACCATTCTCGTCGGGTGCTACAAC
Organism: Flaveria trinervia; assembly: GCA_025506515.1. NCBI lineage: Eukaryota > Viridiplantae > Streptophyta > Magnoliopsida > Asterales > Asteraceae > Flaveria > Flaveria trinervia. Next base: position 19,236,233 of record CM046449.1, on the reverse strand, counting down.
ATGGTTTATAGCAAGTGGAGTCACAGCTGCGGAAGCATTCTCCATGTCAAAACCCACTGAGAATATCCCCTACATACTTTGTTTGATGTTGAAATATCCCCTTTGGTGTTTGATCCACCTGTAATCCGAGAAAGAATTTCATCTCTCCCATGGCACTCATTTCAAATTTTGCCTTCATCACTGCATCAAATTCTTTACATAAGTCTTCGTTCTTGGAACCGAAGATTATGTCATAAAGGTAAATCTGAACAAACAGCTAATCACCATCATTTACTTTGAGGAACAGTGTATAGTCAATTACACCTCTGCGAAATTCGTGTTTCACAAGGTGAGTTGAGAGTTTTTCATACCATGCTCTCGGGGCTTGGTGAAGCTCATAGAGAGCCTTATCCAGTTTGTAAGCTCTATCCCAATGATATGGATCCTCAAATTCTTCGTGTTGACTGACATACACGGTTTTCCTTGATTTCACCATCAAGAAATGCACTCTTTACATCCAGTTGATACACTTTAATCTTCATGTAAGAGGCATAGGCTAGGAAGATACGGATGGCTTCCATTCTCGCCACAAGTGCAAAAACTTCATTGTAATCTATTCCCTTGACTTGTCGAAATCCTTGAACTACAAGTCGAGCCTTGTTCTTGATGATGACACCTTGGTCATCTTTCATACATTTCAAGACCTATTTTGTGCCAATGACCTTAGCATCTTTAGGCTATCTACCAGTGTCCATACACCTAACTTCTTGAACTGAAGAATTTCTTCTTGCATGGCACTCACGCATGATTCATCATTTAGTGCTTCACTGACGTATTTTGGCTCAAACTGAGACACAAAACAACGATACGCACCATCGTGAAGATACCCTTTTTCCATTACCGAGGCATAAATAGCTGAATATAGCTGATTTCTTGTCTTAACTCCTGATCTGACATCCCCAATGACATTGTCAAGAGTATGATAGACATTTAGGTGTGATCCAGGAGTGGTGGGAACAACACCTTAGAATCAAGATTTTTAATGTTTGGTTCCGTATCTGAGGCAGTAGGAGTGTGAGGTCCCGAAGACTTAAAGGCATCAACGTCAAATGTTTGTGGACTTGTAGTAGTAGGAACCTGTTGCTCCTGAGTGTCCTGATCATTCTCCATGGCTTCATCGTCAGGGGAAGAGTCACTTACCTCGAGTGCTCCCCCTCAGTGGTTAGGTGAGTCACCTTGTGAACCATATGATGTAGAGTCCTATGATGGTGTGTTTAAGACATCATACATCATTTTGGCTACTAACTCATCGTCAGAAGTGGAAAGTGGAATGTTCAAGGACTTGAAGAGGCCATCATAGTCGAAAGAGCATGCGGGTCCTTTTCCACCAGGAGGAGTGGTGTATCTCTGAACGTCGACGTTACACCATACTTCTACTTGATCTGTTGAGTTGTTGTAAACTCTCTTATTCGATATGTTGAATCCTAGAAAGATTCCCTCTTTAGCCTTCTCCCAGGGTGCACGGTGCGCCAAATGGTTCGAGATACTCGATATTTGGTTTACGTCATTAAAGTAACTCGTAACACATCTTGCCATGGCGTTTGACTACCAGAAGTCAATTTAACGTGTAACACGCATTTGCAACTACCTTATTCCAAATTTGGATAGGTAGTTTCGAGTCTGCTAGCATCGTCCTTGCAGTCTCTATCAAGCTTCTCTTATTCCTTTCACAACCCCGTTCATCTGTGGAGTGTAGGCAAGTATGAACTGATGTACAATTCCCTTTTCTTTGCAGAATGCCTCCATCCATTGGTTCTTGAACTCTGTTGTAGAGAGACTCCAATGTAGTTACTAATTCTTTGAATCACTCAAATGTTTCTGATTTTGATTTCAGAAACATCACCCAAGAGAACTTGAGTATTCATCTGTAAGTACATAGCAATACAAGTCACCTACGATGCTTCTTGTACTGAGTGGACCAAAAAGATCCATGTGAAGAAGCTCAAGAGGCAGTTCTATAGAATTAACTTTCTTTGCCTTATGAGACATCTTTGTCTATTTGCCTTTCTTGCAGGCGACATAAAAATCCGAGAGTTGGAAGTTCTTGACATTGACTCCTCATACTAGATCACTCTAGATCAAGTGGTTCATTTTACATGGATTGATGTGTCCCATTCTCCTATGCCATGAGATAGAATCCTTCTCAGTAGCTTTTGACAAGAAGCATTGAATTTGATAATCTGTTGTGGAGGCCTTTGAAAGATCCAAGACGTAAAGGTCATTATATCTTAAGGCTGACATTAAGACTTGGTCCTCCAAAATCACATAATCCTTTTTCAGGACATAACACTTCTTATTGTCGAAAACTACCTTAAATCCCTTATCACATATATGGGAAACAGAAAGCATATTATTTTGAAGTTGTTGAACATAGTTTACCTTGTCAAACTTCAATTTCTTGTTCCCTGCTTTCCATTAAGCTGTAACGTACCCTCCTTTGTTTCCAGTAAAAGAAACATGACCTCCTTTGATTTGTTTGGCGTTTGATAGGAGTGCCTAGTTTCCAGTCATGGGCCTTGATGCTCCGCTATCTACAATCCAAGTGTTTGTTTCAACGCTGTAGCGAACACCTTGCACGTTCAATTGAAAACATTAGTTAAGGTGATGGACCCAAGCCTTAACCGACTTGGGTGTCCCACAGACATTACACATCATAAATTCTAGCCATTGTCCAATAGAGGGTGAGGGAAGTTCATTTGTATTCTTGTTCACATTACCAGACATAGACTTTTATTTTCATAAGCTAGCTTTGTGTAAGGCTTGATTGTGACAAATAGACGACTGGCTGATAGGTTGAACATTAGGTTCACTAACTCTCTTTGGTGGAGTCATGGAGCTTCTTTTGGAAGATCTTGCTTTAGTGTCATAAAGGTTAATCTTTTTCTTTGGTGTCTGATAATAAGGACAATAAGACGCTATGTGCCCATACTTTCCACAGTTGTAGCATGATCTGCTTTCAACTTGACGATATAAATGTTTCAATGGAGAAGTGTGTGACACACGTGTGACTTTATTCTGTTTGGATTTTGACACTTCTTATTTAGATGTTTTATCTTGTTTAACAAAATTAATTGTTTGAACATTGTAAAATCATTTCCCTTTTGTTTATTTAGACATAGACATGAAGCACGTGATTGGTTAATCTGTTTGGTATTTTCGGCTTTAGAAATAGACTTGGTTGAACGAGACTTTATTTTAACCTTTTCAAATTGTTCGTCCAGATTAACACAAGGCATTTTACCTTTTGATTCCTGAATTGGCATCCTTTTGTTAGTGCCAGAGTGAGTTGATTGACATGTCAAATCTAGATCACTTACAAGAGGAGTGGACACCACGTGATCTTTGATTGGATTATTATTTATTGGTTTACCTTTTGCATTCATCAAGGTCTCATGTAGTGGTGGAACCACTTTATATCCCAAACCTTCCCTATTGTTGCGCTCTCTCACTAAGTGTTGGACAATATGAGAAGAACTTTTCCAACTATGCAGTTTTTGTTTTAATGAATTTACTTCTACCTCCAAAACTGCTTTTTGTTTCTTAGTGTTTTCTAGGTAGTTTAGATAGAACTTAACGTCACTTGCTTGGTTAAAAGCTAGAACTTCAGTTTCCCTAAGTTGTTTATTCAAGAGTTCTATCTTTTCTTTATAGCTGTGCTCATTTTGTTTTAAGACTCTATTTGCTTCAGTGCACAGTTGCAAGTCCTTTATTAATTTATCATTATGGTCTAATAACCTAGCAAATTTCAAATCAATACTTTCCCTAAATTTATTACAATGAGAACAAGCATGATTATTGCAAAGTTAACTAGTGGTACTTACCTGAGAGGGTGTTGTTGAATCAGCCATCAAAGCAGTGTGTGACTTTTCCGGTTCTGGTGATTCTGGACTTGTGGAACTTGTCCCTTCTTCAGGCAGGTGATCAACTACTTTTGTAGATTCATCAACATTTGACATCGCTAGCTCCACTGCAATATCACCTTCACTTGCTGAGTCGTCATCTAGATCCTCGACACTAGCAATGTTGAATTCTCCCGGAGACACAAACCGAAAGGTCTAATCTTGTCCTTCGTCATCATGAGCGGTTAAGGCTTTAGGATCCTTGCTCGACGAAGTAGGACTGCTTGTGGGTTTATCCTGACGAGTGAAAGATGAGAATGGATTCCTATTTCCTCTTTCTTGGGCTTCACGCATTCATGTTTCAAGTGCCCCTTTTCCCCACAGTTGAAGCAGGTAACTTTGGTTATTAGTTCTCTAGAAAGATTAACATGTTGTCTTTATGTGTCTTTTTACTATTTGTAATAGTATGGGGACTAGTTTTGTAATTTTGTTAGTTCCTTTTGTTTCATTATAAATAGCTTAGATTGCTGCAGTTAGTAAGAGAGACGAAAACTGCTTACTCAATTGTCTTTGCTTAGTATTAATGAAACTGTGAATTTTGTTGATATCTTGCTTGATTTGATTACTTTGTTTGTATTTCTTTGAATTGTGTTCATAAATCATCACAGATTGATACATTTGATCCTATCAAATGGTATGAGAGCTGTTGGTAGAGTGATCTTTGATTTCTATTGAGTTGTCAAACTCAAAAATTCATAGAATCTGTGATTGATAGACAATTCAATTGAAAGTTTATGGATTTCAGATGTGTTTCATCATCAGAAATATGTTTTAAACCACAATTAGCAGTGAAATTCATCAAATTCGAGATAATTTGTTGAATTTGTGTTCGAAAAACTCACTATTTTTTCGAACTGAAAATCACAAAATTGATTGATTTGTTGTTGATATTGAAAGAAATTGATTTTAGAAGAATGATTATGGGTATAAAACACGTCTAATTGGAAAATTTCAATCCAATTTATCAACTTTTGAAGAATTTCAGAAGATTTGAGTTAGTTACATTCATATGAACTTGATGAATGTGGTGCATTAGGGTTGAAGTTTGCTGAAAAATTGTCTAAGTGTTAGGCGTTTGACTACTGTATAGTCGCTTAACACTGTTTAAACGTTTTTAGTTCAGACGTTTGACTACTGTTGAAGAGTAAAAGTTCAGACGTCTCATCTTTGTTGAGGCATATTTGAACTTTTTAGACGTTTGACAACTGTTAAGGCGCTTTACAACTGTGTAGGCGCATTACGACTGTTCAAGCGTTTTACTACTGTTCAGAAGCATCAATTTGGGCGTTTTGGAAAATATTTCTAAGGCAATCCCTTAGACGTTTCTTAACTTAGGCGCATCAACTATTTGGGTGTTTGGTTACTATTCAGGCATATCACCCTTGACACTTAGATTTTTTTTAAAAAGGAAAACTTTTCAAAAACTTTTTCATTATTTTTTAATTAAAAATCTAAGAAAAACAACAAAAATATAAGAATGGTGAAATCAGAAGATTCTAAAAATAAAGTTCCAAAAATTAAAAATAGAGCTGATTTCAAAAATTGGTCTCTTAGGTTGAAACATCACTTAAATTCCATTGATACTGATCTTTGGAAATCAATAGAGAAAGGACCATACATTCCTATAATCCCTGATGGACCTGATAGAGGGTTTGTATACACTAAAGATTCTCAAGAACCCTATCCTGAAGATGGTCTTCAAGGAGATGATTTGAGAAGAGTAAAGAATGATGTCAAAGCATATTCCTTTATGTGTAAAGGACTACCTCTGGAAGTTCTTGCAAGGTTTGATGGATATCAAACTGGATATACCATGTATAAAGCCTTAAAGATTTAAAATCTCAAGAAACAAAAGTTGAAAAAGCAGTTAGAATTGTTTCAACATTTTCCTAGATAAACCATAAACCAGATGGTGAACAGACTTGTTCAACTTACAACTTAGATGTCAACAGCTGGTATTAAGCCTGATCATGGAAACAAACATTAACCTTACTAAAGCATTCTGAGAAGTTCCCTATGGATCTAGATCTACTTATTGCCAAGATTGAGTCAGTTGAGATTGATGAAAGCTCATGTAACAATGATAGAGCAGCATCAATGTCTCAGTATCAGTTTGTTGCTTCTCCTGCAAACACTATTGAAAATGCATTCATGGAAAAAGTGAGAAAACTACAGAAGAAGAGGGAGATTTATTTGTTGGAGCAGGATTTTTCACTGATTCATCATTTACTAGTGCTCCTGCTTGTACAACACAGTCTTATTCTCAATCTCCTCCTAAATCTCAATCTCAAACATCTAATGTTCAAACAGAGACTTCTTCATCTAACTCTGCTAAATCTAGCAAAGTTAAAGATGTGATAAACATCCTATTAGAGGATGAAGAGTCTAAAACTGCATTCACTTCCTTTATGGCTAGTTTTCAAGCATATCAAGGTAGCCATTTAACTTAGTTAGACCTTGTTTTGCACGATTTGTTTGAAATGGATCGTGAAGATGTTGAAGAGATGGACTTAAACTGGCAAATGGTGATGATTGTTTATAGGACACAAAAACACTCATATGTGAAGAGGAAGTACAAGCCAAGTGCTAACAAGAAAGTTGGGTTTGATAAGTCAAAATTTAGGTGTTTTAACCGTAACATGTATGGCCATTTCTCAAGAGAATGCAAAGCTCGAAGGAATAATGGAGGAAATGCTCAATCAAGTTCTAGCAATCAAAGGTTTCAACCAGCTCAGAATACTTTTCAAAAGCCTTATCAAAGTCTTCATATGCCTAAGCTTAAAGATGAAACAAAATCATCTGACGAAACCAAGAAAGCTTTGGTAGTCAGCATTAAAAATGGTTATGATTGGAGTGCATATGCTGAACAGTTTACTAATGAATTAACATCAAGTTTATCTCTTGTTGTAGAAATTCAGGGAGAAGATTGGCCAGAAGAGTGGTCAAAAATAATGATATGAAGAAGATGACTATGATTGGAGTGACAAATCGGATACTAAGGAGGATACAGATGAAGTAGCTCTAATGGCACAGTCTAATCAACCTAAGGTTGACTGTAACACTAAGTTATTTTAAAGTCAAGGAAGAGAAGAATAAAGTGAAAGAAAAGCAAAAAAGGAATAAAACACAAGTCTTGGGGTAAAAAGTGTCCAAAAGGACAAAATGTTTGAAAAATGGGTTTAAAAGGTGGTATGTCCGCCCATATGTCACATGCACCTTTGATTTTCGGGTTTTAGAGAGAGAAAGAGCAGCAAGTTCTCGGTTTTGAAGGAAGAATAAGAAAGAGTTCGAATTCAAGGTAAGAATTCATGCATTGATGGTGTTCTTGGCTGGTCTTATCCTCGGGTTTATGCTTATGTGTGTTTGTATGTGTGGGATATGTTTTTAGTGGGTTTCTAAGCGGTTGAATTCAATTTGCAAACGAGTTTGGAGGAACCATACTCATAAGCTGCAAAGGTGAGTTCTAGGACCCCTCTATTACTGGTATTTAACTAATTTTAGGGCTGGAAATGCATGAATGTATGTTTTTATATAGTTGGGTTTGGGACCCGTGTGCCTGAACGTGTGTATGATGATATTATGATGTGATGTGTGAATATGTTCATGCTTGATGATGTCTGGTTATGTTTCTAAGGCTTAGAGGGTAAGAATTAAGCTTAGAATATGATGAATGGTGCATGGAAATTGAATATGATATTTTAGACCCATTTGATAAGGGAAGTCAATGTGGATGAGCATTTGACTATGTATGGAAATTTGGGTGAGCAAGTAAGTCAATGCGGATGAAGTAAGTCAATGCGGATGAGCATTTGACTAAGTATTGAAATGCGGATGAGCAAGTAAGTCAATGCGGATGAAGTGAGTCAATGCGGATGAGCATTAAACTAAGTATGGAAATGTGAATGAGCTAGTAAGTCAATGCGGATGAAGTGAGTCAATGTGGATGAGCATTTGACTAAGTATGAAAATGCAGATGAGCAAAGTAAGTTAATGCGGATGAATTGAGTCAATGCGGCTGAGCATTTGACTAAGTATGGAAATGCGAAGGAGTTAGACTAATCTCGATGACAAATGCGGATGAAGTAAAATAAATGCGGAAGAAGTAAATCAAATGCGAATGAACTATAGCAAATGCAGATGAAATATAGCAAATGCGGAGGACTATAGGAAGTGCGGAAGAACACTTAGAAAAATTCTGACTTTTTGGGGAAAAAGAGGTAATGTAGGCTTTGACCTAGGAGATTCCCGGGAGTTATGAAAGTTGACCTTTGGGGTCATAGATGGTGTGTAGGGCATGTAATGATATGTGCTTATGCATGATGATGATGATGATAATGTTTCATGGTTATGCATGATGTATGTATGTATGTATGATGTCCTGCATGATGATGTATGAAGGATGTGTTTATGTTCCTTGTGATGTCGTATGATTATCTTTCCTATGGGTTTACGTGTTATTATAATTAATGAATGAATGAAGTATTATGTAACGTAAACTGAAAGATAATGAAAAAAAGGAACATGATGATGAATGCGTGCATTAATGAATGAATGAATGTAAGAAAGGCTTGCAAGCAAATGTATGGAGGTGCACACCTATTGTAGGTGTTAGCTGAACGGTGTGCGGGTTAGCTACCCCAAAGGATGCACATTGGGGTCTTTCTTTGTGATTGACCATATGGATGAACCATTGTTGTGTGTCTTAGGTACTGTGACCACTTGGTGTTGGGCACCACTGATGAAGGTCTTTTATAGGCTTAAGTCCTGTATCATGAGCAGGAAGGGCATAGCATATGACAATGGTATACCTGGACTTTACCTTAGGTACTGTGACCACTTGGTGCTGGGTACCACCGATGAAGGTCTTTCGTAGGCTTAGGCACAGTATCACGAGCATGAAGGGTAAAGTTCATGGTGGTGATGAAAGTAATGAATGAAATCATGAATGAAAGTATGAACCAAAGGTTGACAAAGATAATATGATATTATCTGTATGTATGTACGATGTATGATCACGAACGAATGTAAAGTATAATATGATTATTAAAGAAAGGATGGTTTTATGAAAGAAAAGTATGTTTTGCTATAAAACTAGATCTCACTCAGCAACACTGACTTTTATGCATCTTCCAGTTGGCAGGTAAAGTTGCTGAGGATGGCATGAGGCAGCTGCTCAGCTTTTTTAGATGGCATCCATTTATTTAAAGCGTTTGTGATGTAATTCAACAATGAAATTTTGTAACCGACAAACGACGCATTATTTGCGAAATTTTTTCTGATGAAATGAAATGCCATTTGTATATGTTTCCGCTATAGTGTATTAATGATTAAATGCAAAGTATATGTTTTATATGCGATGATTTACCAGCCGTAAGCATCTCGGGAACAGGGTCGTACAAGTTGGTATAAGAGCAAAACTTTAAGTGAAATCGGTAAATTTTCAAAATAAACCTTAACTTAAACTGAGAATCGGACGAAGGGAATGGGATGCCAATCTGAGTAGCTGCGTGCCATCAAGTATTTTCGTAAAGATAACTGGTTTTATGTGCACATGGTATGTGTTATGTGTCGTATGTAGATTTAAATGCTGATGTAGTCAGGACAGGTAATGCTTGGGGTGTGAAGAGTAAAGTAAGTGGCTAATCACAACTGGTCACTGTAATTAGGGACTTACTATACTTGCCATAAACTGATCCGTTTCCTGGAATGACCGTATTAGTGTTTAAATTTTTCAGTGTGAGTTAGAGGATGGCCGGTGGTAGATAATCTAAAGCTTCGCGCGGTGGTGGACGTGGTGCTAAGCCACGGGTTACAAGAGGAAGGCCTAGGGCCGAAAAGGTGGTTCATGGAGAACAGGAAACCCCTCCTCCGAAGGGTGGAGATGAGAGTGCTAACCTGAGAGCCACAATGAAGGAGGCAGTTGTGGAAGAAGTGCATCAAGTCATGCAGACGATCCTACCGTCTATCGTGACCGAAGTGATAAAGGCAGTTAGAGAAGGGGATAGAAGGGAAAGGAGTAGACCTATGGGTGAAAGAAGATAGCCAGAGACTGAGACAGTTCCTTCTGATGACGAAGAAGAAGAAGAAGCAGAGCCTGTGCAGGAGACGGTACGAGGCTGTAACTACGGGGTGTTTATGAGATTCAAGCCCCCTAGTTTTGATGGTAACGACACTGCTGCTGCTCACTGGTGGGTGAGGTAAATAGAGGTTGTACTTGATATCAGCGAGCACCGAGAAGACCAGAAAGTTAAGTTCGCTACCCACTCTTTTGTGGACTCGGCTCTGTGCTGGTGGGACAATATAGTCCAAGCTGAGGGTAGTCGGGTGATCGGGAGAATGAGATGGTCGAAGTTGAAGAAGTTGGTGATCGAGGAGTTTTGTCCTCACCGGGAAATGGACAAGGTCGAGAGGGAGTTTCGGCAACTTGAGGGGGGAATGATGACACACCAACAGTACACCACCAAATTTAACGAGATGGCACGTCTGGTGCCAGATTAGGTGACACCTCTATCTCGGAAGATCAAGAGGTACATTCAGGGAGTGCCAACAGATATTCGCAGGCACATGATTGTCGCCTGACCAAGCATGTTTAGGTCGGTGGTGGATTTGGCAGGGAGGTTATATGACGAAAGGGGTGTGGTGGTGGTGTCTGAAGGTAGTCGGAAGGGTGGAAGTGATAAAAACTGGAATTGGAAGAGGTTCGGTCAGGGTGATGCCTCGACGAGTAAAAATAAGGCAAGGGTGGACGACCGCCGTGTGGTCACGTCGGGTGCGAGTACAAAGAAGTGTGGTAGGTGTGGGAGAGAGCATAGTGGGGAATGTAGGTTTGGATCAAACTTGTGCTTTAAATGTGGGAAGGCGGGGCACATGGCCAAGGACTGTCGTACGGCCCGGTGCTTTAACTATGGTGAAGAGGGTCATATGAGTAGGGATTGTAAGAAGCCAAGGGCTGAGGGTTCCAGGGCGAAGAAAAGTGGAGGTGAAGGACCAAGGGCGAGCGCCAGGGCATTCACGATGACAAAGGAGGAGGCTAGGACGGACCCTGTTGTTGTGTTTGGTATGTTTCTGGTGAACCAAACTTTAGCTTATGTGTTATTTGATTCGGGTGCAAGTAAAAGTTTTATTTCTGCTGCTTTCTGTGCTAAGCTGCTTGTTAGTAGTAGACGAGTTGATGCGCCCTTTGATGTAAAAACTATCATAGGTAAGTCTACCAGGATTTCCGAGATGTTGGAGGGCTGTGATGTGGAGCTAGAAGGTCATAAGTTTCCTGTTAGACTGTTTGTAATGACCTTAGGTTGTTTCGATTTGATTCTTGGGATGGATTGGTTAGCAGACTCCAAGTCGAACATTGTGTGCCGTAAGAAGATGATTCGTTTGACAACGCCTGACAGTAGTTCGGTGATGGTCTATGGTGATCGGGTGACTACGATTCCAAAGGTAATTTCAATGGCTGTGGTGGGAAAGTGTATGAGGCGTGGATGTAGTGCCTACTTGGCCTATATAAAGGATGTGGATACGCTAACTGAAGGATTCTATATGCTCAAGACACGTAGAATACTGATGCGGTTAGTACGTAATGATCCAAGTCGGGTTATACCGAATAACAAGCTTCGCAAACACCAATTAATATTGAATTGTTGATATAAACATGCAATTAAATATTTACACCAATTTAGAAAATGGGTTTTTTAAATTAGTTGCATATGAGATTGAACAACTTATTCGAATATTTTGTTCAATAATATTATTTGAAGTGTTTTTTAAATAAGTTAGAAAACACCAAATAATAATGAGAAATTATAACTTGTACATACAATTAAATGGTTAATTGTATGTCTAGTTACAAGACCATTTTCATGTGTGTATGTGCTATGTTTAAAAGGGGGAAAACCTCTTTTGAATTGAAATTCGGCCACCCCCCCCTTTTATTCTTATTGGACCATTTTACTTGGAATGTACACACATTAACTTGTCTTGGGGGCTCTCTTTCTCCACGATTCTCATTACATGCAAAAGAAAAAAAAAAGGCTCTCTCCTCTCTCTCAAAAACCCCACGGTTCTAGCAGCTTGTTTTAGAGGCTTTTGAAGCCTTTTTGGTGGTGAATCTTCCTAACAAGAAGGTGTTTGCAAGGAGGCTTGGGGTATACAAGCTTGAGGACTTCTAATCTTGAAGTTTTGGCCGGTTTTTCAGCATCTTTCCCACCTTTTCTGTCGACTTTTGAAGGCTGTTTTAGAAGGTAGTTATGGCAGCCCTTTGTGGCTGTCATATTATGTTGTGTTATGTTTACATGGCATGTATATTCACATATAATGATCCTTTGATATATGGGTTTGTTTTTTACATTAATATGGTCACCTAATGAACATATTTTCAGCCTATAAACAAGTTTATAAAGTTGTAATTCCGCTGCGTTTTCAGAAAGTTTAAGAGGTTAGACTGTGATTTTATGTTCTTACAAACACTTCAATGGCATCTAGAGCCAGGTTATGTGGATAGCATGCTTGTTTGTATCCTTTAAAAAATTGTTTTATGGGATTTTATAACCCTTATAAGGGCTGAAATGTTCTTGTATGTTGAATCCCCAAGCTTTCAAGGTTATATCACACATGCTTGTGATTAAACCTTGAAAGATATGTATGATGATATGTATATTGTTTGGACAATGTTTGAAACCCGTATTTTCAGTTTATGATGGCTGAAAATCGTGGGTTTTAATGAGGATTCTTAGTTATATTTGGATGATATGATGTATGTTCATATTGGTGCATAACCTAGCTTAGACCTTGTGTTGTTTGGTTTGGATTGAATGTATTTATTTGATTATATTCATTCAATGGGGTTGTATATTAGTTTGTGCTTTGTTTAAAATGTATTTTGTCTATTTATTCATTGGGATGTAATAATAGATTAGGAGTAATTTACTTTTACTAGAAAATATGTATTAGGATATATATTTTGTAAAAGAAGATGCTCGGGAAGGAAGTACAAGAGGAAGACACAAAAGAAGGACTTGAAGCATATGGATGCAAGTTCAAGTGGGGGTCTATGAAGACCTCAATTTTGTGTTGTATTCAACCATTAAGAAAGACCAAATGACCACACTTGTGATGGCAAACAAGTGTGGTCACAATAGTAGATATGGTTATGCACATTATGGTTGTTTATATTATGCTTGTTTGATTCTGGTTTTATGAATGATTGTATGATATTTGGATATGATAAACAATCTCAATAAAAATGATCTTAACAAGCTAATATAAAATGGTTCTTAATCATTAAGTGTTAATAAATGGTTATTAAAAGGATTAATGATTTTATAATAAAATGGGTTTTATTAAAAGAACCATAGGATATCTTGTATTTGAAAGCATGCAAATACAAGTACATAGAGTTTTCTAAACTAGAATTTTGAAATCTCTAAACTTTTGTCAAACATGTTTAACACCGTCCTTTTGCACAACACTTGAGTCATTTGGAAACTCTTAATGGGATAAAGGTCACCTAACCATTTAGAAGAAACTTGTGACTTAAGGTGGGGATACCATATTGGTGGGATAAAGGTCACCTAACCACTTATGTGGCTAAACACACACGTGTGTGCAAGTAGGGTAACTTGATTTGCAAACCATGTTAAATGGATCACCTACAATATGGTTTCCAAATGGTTTTGATGGGATTAACATGCCGACTTTACATATGATGTCTAAAGTCGATCCCATACCTCTAGAAATTGCAAATGGTTGCAACCGTCAATCGTTGACCACCTTATTAATTTAAATCGCGGGATAAAGGTCACCTAACCACAATTTAAATCTAATGTTGGGTTCTAGATTTTAATATAAAAATACCTTAAAAGGCATTAATTAAAAAAATAAGCAATGCGAAAATACTAAAATAGATCTTTGTTAAATTTTGTAGATTGCCACCAATAATGACAATCATGATAACTCATCCGCGTCCACCCAATCATTACAAGCGATCCTCCAAAAGGAACGTCTAAATCATAACAATTTCATTGATTAGTATCAAAACTTGAGAATCATTGTCAAGCAAGAGAGATGATCATATGTTTTAGACGACCCTCTCCCCGATCAACCTTCTGAGGATGATGAGGAGGCCAACAACGATTGGCTGAAGTACACTGAGGACTCCGTCCAAGTGTCTTGTCTCATGCTAGCGAGCATGACTCCGGATCTCCAAAAGGAGTATGAACATCACGAAGCTTATGACATGACAACTCAGCTAAAGGAAACATTCCAACAGCAGGCAAGGGTTAAGCACTTCGAAACGGTTCGAGCTCTCCATGCATGTCATATGGACGACAACCAATCAGTTTCATCTTATGTACTTAAGATGAAAAGTCATATAGACCGCCTCGAGAGGCTTAATTGTCCCGTCTCGAAGGAATTGGCCACGAATTTGACCTTAATGGCCTTACCAAGAAGTTCGACACATTTGTGTTGAATTACAACATGAATGGATGGGACAAGAGCATTGGTGAGCTTCACTCAATGCTTAAAACGGCCAAGGCGGACATGGGTAAAAGGGTTTTACCTGTTCTCACCATCCATGAAGGTGGGAACAAGAAAAGGCCTCATCCCGCACCCAAGACAAAGGTTGCCAAGGGTAAGGGACCAATATGGAGAAAAGGGAAAGGGGTGGCAAGGGTGCCACCCAAACCACAAGAGAAGAAGCAAAAGGTTGCTACCAATGACCCATGCTTCAAGTGTGGGGAGATTGGACACTAGGCAAGAATTTTCCTGTCCATCTCTAAGAGTTGAAAGCAAAGAGGGATGTCGGGCAGACCTCAGGTACAATATATATGATTCATATTGATCTTAATCTTACATGTTCTAACACATGGGTATTGGATACTGGATGTAGAACTCATATTTGCAATTTGTTGTAGGGGTGTTAGGACCTAGTATTTAAACGAAATACCTGGAGATTAGCGTGTATACCAGATCAAATAGTGCGGAATCCTATTTGATTGGTGATCCAATCAGTGAGAACACACGAAGAATCAATAAAGAATTGAAACTAACGTTAGAAATCGATTGGAAATCGATCTAAAGTGTTCTATGAACTTGGAGAACGAATTGGGAGGTTTCTGGACGGCTAGGGTATGTCTGGAATCGTAATTGATCGAGAGTTCATATTTTTCACGAATTGAGTGTATTTATATGTTGGTATTATTCAATCGTGCGACTGAACCATTAGTATGGTTCAGTCGTGCAATTGAACCATGCGGTTGATTCATTCGCACGACTGAGTGTTCAGTCATGCGACTGAGCCAATCTTATGTTACAATCATACGACTGATCCAGTCTCCTGGTTCAGTCGTGCGACTGAGTCATTCGTATGAAGATGTTCATGCTTATGGTCCATTCGCATGGGCCATTCGCATGATAACTTCATTATTTTAAGTTTGAATGTATTAATTAGTAAACATTATATGTAAACATTCAACCAGTCACTAACCTAAGTAATTAATTTAATATCAACTTATTAATGAAATATTAATCATTACAAATCACAAACACCCAATATCATTTCATTAATCATATCAAATTACACCCGAATCAGATAAACAAGATCTATTACATTTCATATCATGATCTAGGGACATACATGTATCAACAAACTCCCCCTTGGACCTAGATCTCTCTAATCTCTTGTTTTCTGCATAACCTCCTTGTATTACTTGTACTTCTCCTCTGTTGTGACTCCCGTGTGAATCTCAAATGTGAAGCAGAGTCGTATAACGTTCTGGAACTGAAGAGCTTGTACAATATCTTGCGTATCATAGAACAATGGCCACTTGTATAGCGTATATACATCACTTTCCGACAAGTTTGTAAGCCACATCGGGTGGAATACCCTTATAGTATCCATTTGTCCCTCTTTGCTTAAGACTATGACCGCTTCAGCTGTTCTCCAATCATAGTACCACCACTTAAAATGTGGAGTGAAATCCTGTGGCATTTCCCTGAGTGGGATTCTCGACATTGTGCGTGGAGGATTCCACTTCAACATTATCTTAGGCTTGCCGGTACTGGCATCAACCTCAGACCTTCTGACATACCTCGTAGGCCGTTGGGGTCTGAAGTTAACCCATCTAGTGTGGTACTCCTTCTTTAGGGCAGCCTCAAACCAGCCTGACATCTTCCTCGAGTCAGCATACAAAAGCTTTAGTTTGGCCAGCTGGTTGAGCTCAAAACCGGTAGAGTCTTTAGATCATGTGGAAATCTAAAATACTCTATGCCTTCTCCCTCTTAACTGCATAGACGTTAAGGTCATCAAAATATGCCCATGCTATAATCCTACCTGACACCTTATGATGTTTCTTGACTCTGTAGAGTTTGGTGTACGAATCCTTCTTTGGTGTAGTACGTTGGGCTCTAACTTCTTGAAAACCTGCAGCCCACTCAGCCTTTCGAATGTCAACATCATCATTTGAGGCTTGGGCTGTGTCTTCTACTTCTCTGTTTCTTGCTCCATATTGTTCAACACCTCAATAGTATCGCTGACAAGGGATTCACCCAGATTGGGGACCACATTACGCTCATTTTCAGCGTACTGAGGGTACTCCTCGGCAGTGACATCTTCGATCTCTACATCATCAACATCGTTGAACTCTTCGTCACTAGTCGAATCGCATGTCGGAGCATCTTTTACTATTTCATCTGGATTTAGCTCGAAAAGCTCTGCGAGTTGCTCATTTGATAAGTCATGAATTATTTCCCCTTATTCAAGGGTATAATTCACTGAACTCCTGACTATCCCTTGCAGATCAAGAATCATTGTTAGCTGAGACTTGACCTGCTGAAGGGGAGCAACGTCAAACTCATCTCTTTGGTAATTTTGATCTGTTTGATTTAAACATTTCACACATAAATCATTAGTAATTCATCAAACAGAAAGGCATTAAAGTAATATAAACATTAATACATTGTGTTCAATTACATGATTCAAATACAAAAGAATATAAATACATAATCATCTAATCTTTACTTTTTTCTTGTATCAAGGTTTCATCACTTGTAGGGGCAGAGGTAGAGGTTGATTGATCTTGTCTGTTCTTAGTCCTGTTCTCTTGACCTGTAGCAATGGTGGATGCAGGTGCATCCCCTCCTTCTGCTTCTTCATCATCGTCACTCTTCATCTTCATCCACATCATCATCATCACTATCGTCACCATCTCCCTCTTAATCTTCAGAGGCTCATCTTTTGACCTTTAAGTTTGAGCATGATGGTCTTCTTAGCATTCTCAACTCTTCAATTTTCTTAGCAGAAGTGACTCTATGCTCTTGGAGTTGGGCGATCTCGAGGCTGAGCAGCCATTTGCTGGGCCTGCTCCTTGATAGCCGATCCTGCTCCGAGATCTGATGTGATTGCATAGCAGTGAGATCTGCAAGCTGTCGGATCTGTGCAGTCTTCTGTTCATCAGCAGCTAACAGTCGCATCACCATACCGTTTAGCGCTGAAAGCTGGTCCTCTACCCCAAATTGAGGTAGATGAGATCCATATATATGTGCGGGATCAGATGAGGGTCCTGATTGGTGGCTAGTGGTGGTGGTGGTTGTGGTAAGGATAGGGTTGGGTCTGTGAGATATTAGAGGTGATGTAGGAGGAAAGATATAGTGGTGGTTGGCATATTTACAGTGGTGGGAGGTGTGGTAGTGGTAGTGTAGCTGTGGTGGCTGTGTGGCTGTGGTGGTGGATGGTGTGGCTGTAGAAGTGGTAGGGATGGTGGTAGATGTAGTGGCTGTGGTGGGTACGAAGGTGAGTCTTCTTCTCTCTTCTTCTGGCCGTGGGGCTGAGCTATCCGTTTCTTCCTCGATCCAGGTGAGGTGGATGCTCCCCCTAGAACACGGCTAGTAGACTCAGGAGCATAGCTGGGATCTACAGTCGTCTCTCTCGAATCCCTGGGGTATTCACCAACCGCCCGGAGTCCATACTCGGTGGGAACAACCTTGCTTCCCACGGTCCTCGTCAAGGGCTCCTCATCTGACTCTTCTTCCTCCTCACCAGGTATGAAGTCCTGGTGGAAGCCTGCAGACTCAGCTATGTCGCCTGTTAGGGCAGACACCGGGGGTATTACATCTGAAGCTGTGCCCCTCGTTGGAGCAGGCATATCATCCCCAACATCCCCACTATCATCATCGTCTGAATCATGCTCTGGGAGCAACAACCTCTCATCATCTGAATCGCTGTCATCATGACGCCATTTGCGTCTACCTGGTGCCACATATCGTTCATTTGCCAGATGGCCGATCAACCTTTTTACCAGGGGCTTTACCTGCTTGCCCCGATACACTCTCATGCGACCCAAAGTCATCTCATCCATAACCTCTAGGGTAACCGCATCATGTTTCTCCTTGGGAAGTAATGGCAGCTTCTCGTTAAAGATCAACTGCAGAAATCTGGGATACATACAAAAACCCTCCTTCCCCTTGGCCTCCAGATTCTCCACCAGATACGAGAAGATCTTGCTCGAGAAGCTGAAGGGGTGGTTCAACACCAGTGCCACATAGGCATTCTGAATCTGGTCTGATAGGTCATCAAACCCACCCCTTCGAGAAGCAATACACTTCAGGATCACATGCGCCAAGTATTTATACTGGGGACACAGGTTGCTCTTGTTGAGCACACCTAAGTTGATGTCCCCAGCATATTTAATCCTGAGGAAGCAACCTCTGACTGTAAATGGATGTGGTCTGGTGGGTTGATGAGTATCATCCCCAAAATCAAGTACTCTCTGGATGTCAGCTGCTGTAATTTCAAAGTCATGACCATGAATGGAGCTCCGTATGCTGTAAGGCTCATGGGAACGATCTACGGAGGCATTTTCCCAGAAAGCCTGATGTAACGACCTGTAAGGAGTACACTGTGTGGTTATGGCTTTATGTATCCGAGAGCGTCGAAGGAAAGCAATAATCTCTGTAAACTCGGCTCCATTCCGAGTCGTATGGTCCAAATGAGCACATATATTGTGCTTTGAATTTATGGACCATCTATCAGCCATTGACCTGAAACACAAGACACAGAACCATTTGTAAGTCATACATTCAAAATTCAGTTCAAGGTGTATAGTTTAAATTCAATCCGATGCATTCGTGCGAATGAATCAAGCGACTGGAGTTAGTCGTTTGTTCTTTCGTGCGACTGAGCTCGTTCGGGTGAATGAGACATGCGACTGAGTTCAATTTGCTGACTGAGTCTGCGATTGGTTCAATCGGCCGACTGAACTCATTCGCATGGTTCATTCTGCCGATTGATCCAATCGCAAGATTCAATCGTGCGATTGGAGTTCATCCGACGACCAATCGCATGACCCACTGTTCAATCGACTGAGGTTCGAATATTGACCTAATTCAAGTAATTTAACATGGTCTAATGGTCCATTAGACTCACCATCTTGTCACTAATGACCTATTAAACGAATTTTAACATTTTGCTTAGTTTATGTAGGTTATTAGGGCATTTTTCAATCGGTTAATGTTTCATTCGAATAACACAAATTTGACTCAAGATCTTCTGATTTCTATAAGATTTAACTGTAATGTACCTGTATACTTGTCAATCGAATGTCAGAAGATCAATAGCAATGTGAAAACACGATCTCTAGAAATTTTTGGCAGAGTAACGGGAAAGAAAGCGATTTGGGTGCGATTGGGAGTGATGAGTGAAACGCGATCGACTGAGACCCTTTAAATACTGAACCTAATTTCAATCGGCCGACTGGCCTCATTCGCTCAGTTCATTCGGACGACTGAGGTTCAGTCGTGCGATTGGCCTAGTCAGTCGCTTTCAGTTGGCCGACTGAGTCTCAGTCGGTCGACTGGCTCATTCGTGCCCTTTCATTGCTTTCTCAATTAACCGACTGAGTCTCAGTCGGTTGACTGACTCATTCGCACCCTGTCATTCGGTCGAAAGGATCATTCTTAAACGCCATTCGGGTGAATGACTAAATTTCATGTCCAGTCGTGCGAATGGGATCCATTCGCATGGTTGGTCCATATTCATGGTCCAATCATGCGAATAGGTCACACTTAGTAGATTTTCGGCCATTTTGAACATTTTAACTTTTTGAAATAGACATTATGAGTTTTGATCATCTCAGACATGATCATTTTAACCAATTTAGTCACCTCAGACGTGACTGCTTTAAACTTGAAAATTCATGTGGTCATCTCAGACATGACCCATTCAGTGAGTTGATCCCTTATCGATTTTCATGATGTAGTCCAGCAAACAAATTAACTAAAACGACTCGCTAAATTAGAAACTTAAACTAAAGACAAAAATTAAGACTTTGTTTTGGCTTTTTGTGAGAGATAGAACCTAAGGTGGAAATCTACTGGATTTGGTTCCGGAATAGAAAGCTTCAACTTAGATTGACCACACCTGGACCAATTCAATTTTGGAATCATACAGGCACATCAAATCATTTGGGACTTGTTATCAAAATCTTTTGATGCTCAATTCTTGGTGTTCATCCAGAGTCATTAGCAACTTTAGGAAATCATACTGGAACTCTTAGATTACCACATTGATTTGAACTCTCAAGAATTGCAGCCACAATGATTGTCAATATGTTTGTCCACTTAAATCCATACACAGACTTTTGACACAAACTGGTGATTGTTTTTTATTTAATTATTTCAACAACATTTGTGGATCCCACACTTATATGGTAATCAACATTCCTCAGGAGCTTTTGAGTGGTCTACGGGTATTATTACAAGGAGAGACTATTCTTAGAGCTTTCAAAGAGAAGCCAGTCCTCAGGTCAGTGCCATCGCACAACAGAGAGGCGGCAAACAACACTGAATTCTAGAATATCTAGGTTGTGCTTATTCTCAGGTCAGTGCCATCGCACAGCAGAGAGGCACCACCTATCTCCTTGTTAGAGCAGCTTAATTTTATTTTGCACTATATCACC
The DNA here is from genome assembly GCA_025506515.1 of Flaveria trinervia. Lineage (NCBI taxonomy): Eukaryota > Viridiplantae > Streptophyta > Magnoliopsida > Asterales > Asteraceae > Flaveria > Flaveria trinervia. Next base: position 19,215,346 of record CM046449.1, on the reverse strand, counting down.
AACAGCATACGTCATTGGCTTGATAGCATTTTTCTTCATTTTTTCGTGCTTTGCTCTATTTATGGTCATCCGCACACTTAGTGGCGTTAACATGCTCATTACCGCTTATTGGAATATTGTTGATTGTGTTAACCAGTGATGAGATAGGAGCCCACAGTCAGTTGAACCATTAGTTTGATCTTGAGATCACCAGTCAGGTCTAATAATCTATTGTGTTGAATCTACCGACATATCTATTGTGGTCTAGCAACCTCTAGGTCTACTCTCTTTTGTTACCTTAAGAGTTACCAGTTTTTCTATCATCTTCCCTTATATTGCTTAGACTACACAGAGTTATACTTTGAATTTTTGCACCTTTTCTAAATTAAAAGTTCAAATTCCTCTTGATTTGTTCCTGTGTACTATTATATTCCAAAGGGTTTGAATCGGTATCATAGATACGATCTACCTTATATCAGCTTTCCACCCCTTCTACCTGGTTTTTTTTTTTATGTTGCTTGCTGACTTATTCTCCCCTAAAATACTAAAATCATAACTGGTTTCATTATTTTAGGATTTTAATAAATAGCAAAATAACAAGTTTAATGTAAACAGACTCATTTAACAAATAAACTCAAATAAAATAAAAAATTAAATAAGCTATATCAGACTACACATGTCATCATGAGGAATAACCTCACTTCTCTTTTTAACGCCGTTGACCTCTAGCAATATTGAAAACGTGGTTTATCAAAGGCTTAGTATAGAGGTCAGCGCGTTGAAAATCAGTATTAATTTTTACCACATGAATTAAGTTTTTTCAAAACAATCTCGTATGAAATGACATTTAATACTGATATGTTTGGTCTTAGGATGTTGGACCAGATTTTTAGTTACTGAAATTGCAGCAGAGTTATCTACAAAAATAGGAGTAGAATAGAACGTTAAACCGTAATCCCGCATTTGATGTTGAATCCAGATGATTTGTGAACAGCAACTTGCAGCAACAACATATTCGGCTTCACAGGTTGACAATGCAACCAATGTCTGCTTCTTACACTGCTAGGTAATTAATCTTCTCCCGAAGAATTGACACCTGCTGATGTAGACTTGTAGTTCATCTTGCAGCCTCCGTACTCGAGTCACTATACGCCGTGAGCTCAAAGTCATCATCATGAGGATACCACAACCAAGTGTGGGTGTACCCTTTAGATAGCGAAAAATCCTTTTGACCCCGATCAGATGATTGACCTTGGTTTAGCCTGATATCTAGAATATAACATGTCGCATACATGATATCAGGTCTTGAGGCAGTGAGATACATGAGGGATCCAATCATTCCTCGGTACATCGTGGCATCTACAAGATCTCCATTTTCATCAGGTGCTATATCGTGATTCGTAGCAAGTGGAGTCCCAGCAGCAGAGCATTCTCCATGTCAAAACGACTGAGAATGTCTTCTACGTACTTGGTCTGATGTAGGAAGATCCCATTTGGTGTTTGATCCACTTGTAGCCCAAGAAAGAACTTCATCTCCCCCATAGCACTCATCTCAAACTCTTTCTTCATAACAGCTTCAAACTCTTTGCATAACTCTTCGTTCTTTGAACCGAAAATTATGTCATCAACATAGATTTGTACGAGCATTAGGTCGCCATCTTTTTCTTTAATGAACAGCGTGCATTCAATGACTCCCCTGTGAAAGCCATGTTTCACAAGGTGAGTCGAGAGTTTTTCATACCAAGCCTTGGAGCTTGATAAAGCCCATATAAACCCTTGTCGAGCTTGTAGACTCTATCCCGATGATAAGGATCTTCAAATCCCTCGGGTTGACTGACATACACTGTTTCTCTGCTTCCCCCATGAAGAAATGCACTCCTCACATCTAATTGATAGACTTTAATTTTCATGTACGATGCATAGGCAAGGAAGATACGAATGGCTTCCATCCTTGCCATGGGTGCAAACACCTCATTGTAATCAATTCCCTCAACTTGGCGAAAACCCTGAACCACCAGTCGAGCTTTGTTCCAGATATGACCCCTTGGTCATCTTTCTTGCATTTTAAAACCCAGTTGGTGCCAATGACCTTAGCACCTTTAGGTCTATCAACCAGAGCCCATACATCTAACTTCTTGAACTGAAGAAGTTCTTCTTGCATGGCACTCACCCACACTTCATCATTTAGTGCATCACTGACGTATTTTGGCTCAAACTAGGAGACAAAACACCGATAAGCACCATCATGAATATATCCCTTTTCCATAACTGAGGCGTAATCAACTGAGTATAGCTGATTTCTGGTTTGCACTCCCGATCTGACATCGCCAATGACATTGTTTAGGGGACGATAGACGTTTAGTCGTGATCCTAGAGTAGTAGAACAGCTACCTCAGAGCCAAGATTATGAACATTTGGATCTGCATCTGAGGTGCTCGGAGTTTGAGACTCTGAAGTCAAAGGTGTATCACTGATAGATGCTTGTGGGCTTTCAGGAACTGGAACCTGTTCCTCCTGACTGTTCTGGTTATCTTTTTCAGCTTCATCTTCAGAGGAGGAGTCACTGTCATCGACTACTCCCCCTGACTGAGTAGATGATTTTCCCGGTGAGCTATATGTTGGTGATTCAAGCTATCATACATCATTCGTGTAGCTAACTCGTCATCCGGGGGAGAGAGAGGAATGTTGAACGACTTGAAGAATCCATCATAGTCGAAGAAGTAGGCGGTCCTTTTCCAGTAAGTGGTGTGTAAATCGCTGAACGTCAACATTACACCACACTTCTACTAGACCCGTTGAGTTGTTGTAAACTCGCTTGTTCGGTATGTTGTATCCTAGAAAGATGCCTTCATGTGCCTTCTCGCTGAATTTACCTTCTTGTGTCTTCTTCAGAATTCGCACGGTGCCCCAAATGGTTCGAGATACTCCAAGTTCGGTTTGCGTCTTTGTAGTAGCTCGTAACATGTTTTACCGTGGCGCTTGACTATCAGGACTCGATTCAGTGTATAACAAGCATTCGCCACTGCCTCATTCCAGAAATGGATAGGCATTTCGAGTCTGCCAGCATAGTCCGTGCTGTCTCTATCAAGCTTCTGTTCTTTCTCTTAGCAACGCCATTCATCTGAGGTTGTAGGCAGAAGCGAATTGATGCACAATTCCCTTTTCCTTGCAGTATGACTCCTCCACTGGTCTCGAATTCCGTTCCGTTGTCTGAGCGTACTTGTCTAACTTTCAGCTTGTAGAGAGATTCCAGTGTGGTTACCAACTCCTTGAATGATTCAAATGTTTCTGATTTGGATTTCAGAAACATTACCCAAGTGAACCTTGAGTAGTCATCGGTGACAACAAAACAGTACAAGTCGCCTGCAATGCTCTTTGTACTGATTGGACCAAACAGATCCATGTGATGAAGTTCAAGAGGAAGTTCTATTGAATTAACTTTCTTTTCCATATGAGACTTCTTTTTCTGCTTGTCTTTCTTGCAAGCTACACAAAAATCAGGAAGCTGAAAGTTCTTACATTAACTCCTCTCACCAGATCCTTCTGAATCAAGTGATTCATCTTCCTTTGACTAATGTATCCCATTCTACTATGACAGTAGATGGAATCCTTTTCAGTAGATTTAGATAGAAAACACCAAACCTCATGATCCATTGTAGACGCTGTTGACAGATCCAAGACATAAAGATCTTTATATCTTGAAGCAGTCATCAAAACTTGGTACTCTGGGATCATGAAGTCTTTCTTGAGTACGTCACACTTCTTGTTGTCGAAGATGACTTTAAATTCCTTATCACATATTTGAGAAACAGAAGTAAGTTGTTTTGAAGTTGCTGGACGTAGTTCACCCTATCAAACTTAATTTTCTGATTTCCAACTTCTCCCTAGCTGTGATATAGTCTCCCTTGTTTCCAGCAAACGAAACATGCCCTCCTTTTATTTGCTTGACGTTTGATAAAAGAGCTCTGTTTCCTATCATGTGCCTCGATGCTCCGCTGTCTACTATCCACGTGTTTGTTTCAGCACTGTATTGAACAACCTGCACATACAGGTAAAGGATTAGTTTAGGTTAGGAACCCAAGCCTTTACTGGCTTGGGTTTCCCAGAGGCATCACACATCAGAAATTCAACCCATTGACCCTTAGAAGGTGAGGGTAGCTCAGGTTCCTTCTTGTCATCATTATCAAACATAGAGATTGACTTCTCTTTCCATAAGCTAGATTTGTGCAATGCCTGTTTGTGATAAACAGTCGACTGCCTAACGGGTTGAACCTTCTGTTCACTAGTTCTTCTAGGTGGAGTTAAATAGCTCCTTTTAGAAGACCTAGGTTTTGAGTCCTGACTTCAATCTTCTTCCTAGGTGTCTGATAATAAGAACAATAGGAAGCAATGTGTCCACATTCTCCACAGTTGTAGCACGCCTTGCTATCAACTTTATGATTAAACTTTCTTTGTGGAGACATGTGTGACACTCTAGTAACATCACTCACTTTAGGTTTTGACTCTGTTTCTTTTGATGTTTTCACTAGTTTAACAAAATTAACTGATTTAACATGTTTGTCATCCTTTTCTTTTTGGTTAATTGGTCTTTGACTTGAAGTATGTCAAGATCATCCTTAAAAGCCCTTTTAGGTTCTGATTTGACTCTGTTTGACCCTGAATTTAAGTTAAACTTTTCAATTCCTTTTCCAAATTAACACAAGGCAATTTACCCTTTGCCTTGGAAGTGGCGTCCTTTTGTTTGTTTCCAGAGTCAATAGATGACATAAGGAATCTGGATCACTAACAAGAGGAGTAGACACTACATGATCCTTCATGGGATTACTATTTACTGGTCTAGTCTTAGTGTTCATTAAAGTCTCAGATTGTGGTGGAACCGCTTTGTAACCCAATCCCTCCCCGTTGTTCCTGTCCCTCACTAAGTGTTGGACTATGTGTGAAGAACTAGTCCAACTATGCAGTTTCTGTTTTAATGAATTTACTTCTACTTCTAGAACTGCCTTTTGCTTCTTAGTGTCTTCTAAGGAGTTTAGATAGTACCTAATGTCATTAGCTTGGTTAAATGCAACTACTTCGGTTTCCCTAAGCTGTTTAGTCAAAGGTATATCTTTGCTTTATAACTATGCTCATTTTGTTTTAGTACCCTTTTAGCCTTAGTGCACAGTTGCAAATCTTTTACTAAGTTATCATTATGATCTAATAACCTAGTAACATTTTCATCTATGATATTCCTAAAAGTATCACAATCAGAACAAGCATGATTATTAAACATTTGGTCAGTAGTACTTACCTGAGTTGATTCAGAAGAGTTAGCCATCAATGCAGCATCAGATGTCTCTGGTTCTGGTGATTCTGTCTTTTCTGTCTCTGACGTGGTAGTATCCTCTTTAGGCTGGTAACTGACCTCGGTTGCAGTTGCTTCTTCACTATGTGACATCGCTATCTCAACTGCTAGATCTCCTTCACTAGCGGAATCACTGTCAATATCTTCTACACTTGCAATGTTTGATTCCCCTAGTGAGACAAACCTAAAGCTCCATCCTGTCCTTCATCATCATGAGCAGTCAAGGCTTTTGGATCCTTGTTTGATGAAGTAGAACTGGTAGCTTGCTTGTCTTGACGAGTGAAGGACGAGAATGGGTTCCCGTTACCCGTCTTCTTAGGCTTGACACATTCTCTTTTGAAGTGCCCCTTCTCTCCACAGTTGAAGCAGGTCACTTTGCTCTTGTCAAAGCCGAATGTGGTGTCCTTAGTTGCTACTAAGTTCTGTCCGGTTTGTTTTACAAACTTCTTTGCCCTCCAGACAGCACTGGCTAAAGCCCACATTATATCCATTCTCTCAAGCTCCATTTCGTCCACCTGCCACTAGTCCTCGTCTGCCAAATGGCAGTTTCCAATCTTTCCAGCAACCAGTTCATCATAAGAATGAACCACTGCTGCCAAAAGATCCATGTGCTCTCGAGCTACTTCCACAGTCACATTACCGAGGTTCTCGGTCTTCAGTCTAGTAGCATTCGCTTCAGATCCAATGTATTGGGTACAAGAAGACCCTGACGTTTCTGAACCTGAAGGAGGTGCATGTGTAGGACCCGATGAGCTAGACACAAATGCAGTCTAGAGAGGTGCTCCAGATGTCTTAGCTTGAGGCGTGGCATTGTATAAAGCTGGATTTTGATTGTACGTAGACTTCTGAGCTCTGTACTTCATTCTAAGTGATTCTTCTTGCAACTAAGAATGAAGTCATTAATATCCAGTTTTGCCAGCATTCCATTCTGTCTAAGATTAGACACGAATGAAACCCATTTTTCAGGCAATCCGTCTGCAAAATTAGTAACTTTCTCTTCCATCGTAGTAGCCACCCCATGTGTATGCAGTTCACTCATCAGATGGTAGAATCTATCTATAACATTATCCAAACCTTCGTTTCCTATCGATGAGAAGTTGTCGAATTCCTTCTTTAACTCCTTAGCCTTGATTGCCTTCAATGAGGCATTCCCGTCGTACCTCTTTTCTAGCTCATCCCATAGTTTCTTGGACTGCTTATTCTCTGAGTACTGGTGGAATATGTCTTTAGGGATAGACTGTGTAATCAATGCATTGACCCTCTTCTCTGCATTATATTTGACTTTCTGCGCGTCTGTCATCCCTCCTAAGGTTAACTTACTCCATCGGCTCCCACCGGCGTACTATATCCAATCTCGATGGCCTCCCACAGATTCGGATCCACTCCATTGAGGTAGATCTCAAAACATTGTTTCCAGTGGGGAAACTCATCTAACGTTAAAAGCTTTGTTGGTTTATTATGATTACCCACCTCACTCTCAAGTAACAGCAGGTTCTGGATCCTAGAGTCCTTCCGAGCAGTAAAGGCTGACATTTGATCTTCCATTGTGAATAACTTTAAGTCTAATAAACAATTGTCACTAGGGCGACTGAAGGGTGCAAATGGACTAGTCGTGCGTATGAACTCTACGACTGGTTCAATCGTGCGGCTGAACTAAGTGATTAGCTCAGTCGTGCGAATGAATCTGATGCGTATGAACAGTACGACCGAACGGTTCAATCATACGAATGGAGATACGACTATGTCCAATCATGCGTCTAAGCAATGCGAATGAGGTCCACTCGTGCGAATGGCTCACTCGTGCGACTGAAGCTGCTGTTATGCGAAAATTTCTAGGTTAAACGTGTTTTAGCCGTAAAAATTTGAACTTTCGCAAGGTTTAATTGCCTAAGTCCGTAGAAACCAAACTTTGATGAGCAGGGAACGTCCAAGATCACTTTTGACACAAAAGATTGCGTTTTTAGTGCAAAAACACAAACTTTTTATCAATCTTGATTGAATCACACGTAATCAAGAGCCAATGCTCTCATACCACTTGTTAGGACCTAGTATTTGAACGAAATACCTGGATATTAGCATGTATACCAGATCAAATAGTGTGGAATCCTATTTGATTGGCGATCCAATTAGTGAGAACACACGAAGAATCAATAAAGAATTGAAACTAACGTTAGAAATCGATTGGAATCGATCTAATGTGTTCTATGAACTTGGAGAATGAATTGGGAGTTTCTGGACGGCTAGGGTACGTCTGGAATCGTAATTGATCGACAGTTCATATTTTTCACGAATTGAGTTGTATTTATAGGTTGGTATTATTCAATCGTGCGACTGAACCATTAGTATGGTTCAGTCGTGCGATTGAACCATGCGGTTGATTCATTCGCACGACTGAGTGTTCAGTCGTGCGACTGAGCCAATCTTATGTTACAATCATACGACTGGAATCATTCGTATGAAGGTGTTCATGCTTATGGTCCATTCGCATCATAAATTCATTATTTTAAGTTTGAATGTATTAATTAGTAAATATTATATGTAACATTCAACCAATCACTAACCTAATTAATTAATTTAATATCAACTTATTAATGAAATATTAATCATTACAAATCACAAACACCCAATATCATTTCATTAATCATATCAAATTACACCCGAATCAGATAAACAAGATCTATTACATTTCATATCATGATCTAGGGACATACATGTATCAACAAGGGGTTCACAAGAAGTAGGGACTTCAATCAAGGGGATGTTAGCCTCTTCATGGGCAATGGAACTAAAGTCATAGTTGAAGCTCGTGGGAAGTACATCCTAAAACTTCCAAGTGGCTTGGATGTGATTTTGAAGAATGTTTTGTATGCTCCTAGTTTGACTAGGAACATTATTTCAGTATCCTAATTAAGACTTTATGATTATGTATTATCTTTTGATGAAAATGATATTCATGTTTCTTTAAATGATATGTTCTATTTAAAGCTATTCCCATTAATGCTATTTATGAATTGGTTCATGAAAATACTTTAAATAGTTCATTGTACCAAACTAACACCAAAAAACTCAAGTTGGATTTGAGTGATACCTATCTTTGGCATTGTCGCCTTGGTCATATAAACAAGAAACGTATACAAACACTTCAAAAGAATGGTCTTTTAAAACAAATGAATATGATTCATTGATGTATGTGAATCTTGTTTACAAGGAAAAATGACTAAGGCACCCTTTAGTGGAACTAACAAAAGGGCAAAAGATTTACTAGGAATCATACATTCGGATGTATGTGGTCCTTTTAACCAATGACTAGGAATGGTGAAAGATACCTCATTACCTTTACCGACGATTATAGTCGCTATGGGTATGTGTACTTATTAAGGCACAAAGATAAAGCTTTTGAAATGTTCAAGATCTTCAAAAATGAAGTAGAAAATCTACTCAACAAGTCGATTAAAGTTCTCCGCACACATAGAGGAGGTGAATACCTAAATGATGCTTTTCAAGATCATCTTAGGAGTTGTGGGATTGTCTCACAACTCACTCCACCTAGAACACCACAACATAATGGTGTGTCTGAGAGGAGAAATCGAACCTTATTGGATATAGTTCGATCTATGATGCCTCTATCATTTTGGGGTTTCGCTTTGCTCTCCGCGGCCCGTATTCTAAATATGGCCCCAACCAAAAAGGTGAAAGGACACCTTTTGAGATATGGCATGGAAGAGTTCCATCCCTATCATACTTAAGGGTCCGGGTTGTGAGGCTTACGTTAAGACACCCACCCCAAACAAATTGGAAATCTGATCCACCAAGTGTATCTTTATTGGATATCCTAGAGATTCCATCGGATATTATTTCTATGATCCACTGGAACAAAAGGTGTTTGTTGCCAGAAAGGGTGAGTTCTTAGAGGCAAAGTTCCTTATGGAAGGAACTAGCAGTAGAACAGTGGATCTTGAGGAGGATCAAGAACCATAACCCCATGCACGTCTGGTTGAAACTAGCACTCAACATGAGGATGTTGAGGATGATCAAGCGGTTGATCAATACACACAAAACGTTCGTAGAAGTGGTAGAACTAGTAATCCACCTGAAAGATATGGATTTTTCATGGATGGATGCTATGTAGTAGATTCAGATGAACCAACCACGTACCAGAATGCAGTGTCCAATTGGATTGTGACAAATGGCTTGAGGCCATGAGCGTTGAGATGCAATCCATGTATGACAATTAAGTTTGGGAACTTGTTGTAGAACCTCTTAATTCCAAGTAGTTGGAAGCAAGTGGGTTTTCAAGATGAGAACGAATATGCATGGAAACTTGGATACTTGTAAAGCTAGACTTGTAGCAAAGGGTTTCACTCAAACTCAAGGGGTTGACTATGATGAAATTTTCCCACCTGTTGTGATGCTATGTCTATAAGGATATTGTTTGCCATAGCTGCTCATTATGATTATGAGATTTGGCAAATGGATGTCAAAACCGCTTTCCTAAATAGATATCTTGAGGAAGATGTCTATATGGTTCAGCCTGATGGTTTTGTCGATCCAAAACATCCTATTAAAGTATGCAAGTTAAAGAAATCCATCTATGGATTGAAACAAGCATCGAGAAGCTGGAATCATCGTGTTGATGAGGAGGTAAAGAAATTTGGCTTCATCAAAAACGCTAATGAGGCTTGTGTGTATAAGAAGGCTAGTGGGAGCACAATAACTTTCCTAGTATTGTATGTTGATGACATACTACTATTTGGAAATGACATTCCAACCTTGGAAGGTGTAAAAACCTGGCTTGGAAGTTGTTTTTCCATTAAGGATCTTGGAGAAGACGCCTATATTCTGGGAACAAAGATCTATAGGGATAGATCGAGGCGGTTGATTGGTTTGAATCAAAGTGCATACATTGATAAGAACTTGAAAAGGTTCAAGATGGAGAAGTCTAAAAAGGGTACCGTACCTATTCAAAGAGGAACAATATTGAGTACGACACAATGTCCTAGCTCAAAGGATGAGCAAGATAAAATGAAGGCAGTCCCATACGCATCTGCTATTGGATCCATCATGTATACAATGATATGCACTCGACCGGACGTGTCATGCACCTTAAGCATGACAAGTCGTTACCAGCAAAATCCTGGAAACAGTCACTGGATGGTTGTTAAGAACATACTTAAGTACCTAAGGAGGACAAGATATATGTTCCTAATCTATGGATCTGGTGATGAGGAACTTGTTGTAAAATGTTACATGGATACGAGTTTCCAAACCGTCGTGATGATTCTCCGTCACAATCGGGATATATTTTCATTCTGAATGGAGGAGCGATCTCATGGAAGAGCTCCAAATAGGATGTGGTGGCTCTATCAACTACAGAATCAGAATATGTGTGGATCCTTTATGCCCAAGATACATAGAACTTGATGTGGTTAGTACGTTATGATCCAAGTCGGGTCATACCCAATAACAAGCTTTGCAAACACCAAATAATATTTAATTGATGATATGATCATGCAATTAAATAAATACACCAACTTAGAAAATGGGTTTTCTAAATAATTTGCATATGAGATTGAACAACTTATATGGATATTTTGTTCATGGATATTATTTGTAATGTTGTTTAATTTAGTTATATAACATCAAATAATGATAGTGTGTGTACATTATATTATTAAAAGGTTAATTATGTGTATATATCTATATTAATCTCTAGTTGAACAAAAGATTAATGTATGAGGACCTTTTGTAAAAAAAAGAAAAGATGGAGAACACCCTAAAAGGGTTCGGCCGCCCCATAGAGAAAAAGATTCTCCTAAGGGTGTTCTTGGAGGTCTTTGGCAAAAACACACACACTTCATCTTTTCTTCTCACACACATATGCAAGAACCAAAAGGAAGAAAGAGTCTCTCCAATCTTGATGTGGATCTCGGTTGAAAAGGTTTTCATCACCCTTTGGAGCTTGCTGAAAAGTGTTTTCAGCAGCCCCTTTTGGACGATTTTGGTGCTTCAAATCCTAGCAATCATGATGTTTGCTTAGAGGCTTGTGGGTATGGACACTTGAGGACTTCTACCCTTGAAGTCTTGGCCATTCTTTTGACTCTTTTATGACTTCTTGTGGCCGATTATCACAGCATCCAGAAAGGTTTTTATTATGGTATGATTTGGGTGTTCTTGCTTGTTTTGTATGCTAGTTCTTCACATAATAAAGATCCTTTTGTTTATGGGTTTGTTTATTTCACATGATAATAGTAATTTTCAGAAAGTATAACATGTTTAAAGTTGAATATTCCGCTGCGTTTCATATGTTTAAATGGTTAAACAAGTTGTAAATGGTCATACAAACCCTAACAATGGCATCTAGAGCCGGTTATGTGGAAACTAGCATCATTATCCTTATAAAATAAGTTTTAAAGGATGTTTATCAAGTTATTAGAGGCTGTTTTTGGTTGATTTAATAAACCCCATGTCTTTCAAAGTTATATCTTCATGCTTATGATTAAACTTTGAAAGATAGGAATGTCAATTGGTTGATATGTTTTGGTTGTTGTTTGTTTGGACAAACAAACCCTAATTTTCAGTTTGTGTTGGCTGAAAATTTGGGGTTTGATGGGGTTTATTTTGTTAGTTGAATGATGTTTGTGATTGTTCATGTGATGGTGCATAACCTAGCTTAGACCTTGTGTTGTTTTGGTTTGGTTGCATGTTTGTTTTGGTCTTTTTCGTTCAATTGGGTTGTAAGTTTTGTGCTTGTAATTCATCTATTTATTCATTGTTATGTAATAATAGATTAGGAGTATTTCTCTTTTACTAGAAAACATGTATTAGGATATATATTATGTAAATGAAGATGCTCGGGAAGGAAGCACAAAAGGAAGACACAAAGTGGACTTGAAGCATACGGATGCGACATCAAGTGGGAGATCCACTGTGATCTCAATTTTGTGTTGTTATTAACCCTTAGGAAAGACCTAATGACCACACTTGTGATGGCAAACAAGTATGGTCACAATAGTAGCTATGGTTATGCACATATGGTTGTTGGATATATGCTTGTTCGATTATTCATTTTATGTTGATTGTTTGATATATGGATATGCTTGACAATCTAAATAAATTATCACAACAAGCTGAATTTTTGGTTCCTAATCATTAGTGACTTATAAATGGTTATTAAAAGGATTAATGATTTCATAATAAAATGGGTTTTATAAAAAGGAACCATAGGGTACCATGTACTTGAAAGCATGCAATTACAAGGTACATAGAGCTTTCAAAGTCTTGAATTAATGGAAACTTAAATCCATTTGGAAACAAGTTTAACACCATCCTTTTACACAACACTCGAATCACTTGAGAACTATTTGTGGGATAAAGGTCACCTAACCACTTGTAGGGAACTTGTGTTTTTGAGATGAGTCTAACGTACTTGTGGGATAAAGGTCACCTAACCGCTTGTATGTGAAAACTCACATGTGTGTGTAAGTAGGATGACTTGAATTGGAACCCATGTGATTAGGGTCACCGAAGCATGGCGTACAATGGTGTTGATGGGATTAAACATGCCGACTAAACATATGATGTTTAACCGATCCCATAAGACTAGAAGTTGCAATAGGTTGCAATTGTCAACTATTGACTACCTTGTTAATTTAATAATGGGATAAAGGTCACCTAACCATCATTTAAATGTAACGTTGGATTCTAGATTTTAATTGTTAATTGTCTATGAGACATTTAAGGGTATTAACGATTAAAATAAATTTTTCAGAAATACTAAAATGAACCTTGTCAATTATTGTAATGATGACTGCTATCTATATAAACCCACCCCGATCATCCCTTCCCTATCACTGAGATCTATTCTCGAGAGGGATCGCCCTAACCATAATTACCTTATGGACTCAATTCGAAACTTGAGAATCGTTCTCAAGAATGAGTAGTGGCCTATGTCTTTGACGATCCCATTCCTCACGAACCAACGCTGTTGATGTTAAGGTCTTTTGACGATTGGCTTAGGCACAATAAGTATTTTGTGCAAGTATCCTACCTCATGTTGGGAATATGATTCCCGAACTCCTAAAGGGTTTGGAGCATCATGGGGCATATGACATGATAATCTAGTTGAAGGAAATGTTCTTTCAACAAACTTTAGTAGATTGCTTCGAAACGGTTCGAGCACTTATGCATGTCACATGGAGGAAACCCAATCATATCATCTTATATATTCTTAAGATGAAAAGCCACATTGATAGCCTCAAGATGCTTAAATGTCCTGTCTCAAAGTAGTTGGCCAAGGATTTGATCCTTGATTACCAAACTAAGGTTTGAGACATTCATAATAAACTATAATATGAATGGGTAGGACAAGAGCATTGGTGAACTTCACACAATACTCGAAGCAACCGAGGCAGGATGGATAGAGTGGTTCTACCTATTCTCTCGATCAATAAAGGAGGCTATAAGAAATGGCCAATCCCGATCCTAAGGCAATTAGTGCCAAAGGAAAGGAATACATCAAAGCAAAGGTTAAAGCGAAACCTCGAAAAACCTAAGCTTATGAAGCCTAAGGTAACAGAGAACGATCCATGTTTTGAGTATGGAGAGATAGGATAATTCCTATCTCAAGGAGTTGAAAGACAAGAGGGATGTTGGACAAACCTCAAATACAATCTCCATGATTCACACATTGTATTAAATGTCATTTCTTCAAACACATGGGTAGTGGATACCGGTGTGAGACTCATACTTGCAATTGTTGCAAAGGGGTTCAAAGAAATGTAAGCTTCAAGGCGGGAAACTCTATTTTGAGACTTTCAAATGGTTTTGAAGTTGTTCTCAAAATATTTTTTATGCACCTAGTTTGACTAGGAACATAATTAATGTTTCCTATTAAAACAATACAATCATGATTTAAAGTTTGTAAATAATGATATTAGGTTTTATGGATGATGTATTTCATTTTAAGGATATGCCTTTTAATGATATCTATGAATTGGTTCATGATAATTCGTCCTATAATAACTCATTATACACATTAAGCACCAACAAACTTAAAATGGGTTTAAGTTATTATTATCTTTGACATCATCGACTTGGTCACATAAACAAGAATTTGATTCAAACACTTCAAAAGAATGGTCCTTTGGAAACAAATGAAAATGTTTCATTTGATAAGTGTGAACCAAAAGACTTATTAGGAATGATACATTTGGATGTATGTGGTCCTTTTAAGACAATGACAAAGATTGGTGAAAGATACTTCATTACTTTTACCGACGATTACAGTCGCTATTATTATGTGCACTTGATGACACATAATTACAAAGCTTTTGAATGTTCAAAATCTTTAATAATGAAGTAGAAAATCAACTCTATATAACTATCTAGGTTCTTCATTCTGATAAAGGAGAAACTGAACCCTATTTGGATATGGTTCAATTTATTATGGCTATGAGCTTACCATCTTTATCATTTTGGGTTTTCGCATTGCTCTTCAAGGCTCATATTATGAATATGAACCGGACCAAGAAAGTGTAGATTAGTTGAAAGTCCTAGAGACTGTATAGGATACTATTTCTTTGACTTAACAGAGCAAAAGTATTTATTGCTCGAAAGGCTAAGTTCTTGGAAACCGAGTTCCTTATCGAAGGAATGATATATAGAACTGTGGATCTTGATCCGCCGATACACGTTTGGTTGACACTAGCTATCAACAAGAGGTTGTTGATGATGATGAAGAAGTTGATCAATACATGCAAAACGTTCACAAATCTGGTAGAATTAGCATTCCATCTAAAAGATAAGGATATTCCATGAATGGATGCTATGTGGTTGTACCCTGTGGGCTAACCATATACCAAGATGTTGTGTCCAATTTGGATTGGAACAAATGGCTAGAAGCCATGAACGTAAGGATGCAATTCATGTATAACAACCAAGTTTGGGAATGGTTGAACCTCCACTTAACTCCAAACCGGTTGGATACAAGTGGGTTTTCAAGATGAAAACAAATATACATGGAGACTTGAATACTTATAAGTCAAGACTTATAGCATAAGGTTTCCATCAAACTCAATTGGTTGATTATGATGAAAATCCTACGCCCGTGACAATGCTAGGGTCAATTACGATATTAAGTGCCATAACTGCACATTTTGAATATGAGTTTTGGCTAATGGATGTCAAAACCGCTTTATTTAATGGACATCTCGTTGAGACTGTCCGTATAGTTCAGCATGATGGTTTTGTCGATCCGCGACATCCTAATAAAGTATACAAGTTAAAGTGATAAATCTATGATTGAAACAAGCATCAAAAGGTTGTGTATATATGAAAGCTAGTGGGAGCATAATTGTACTCTCAGTGTTGTATGCTGATGACACGCTACTATTTGAAAATGATATTCCAACCTTGGAAGGTGTTAAAACCTAGCTTGGAAGATGTTTTTCATAAGAAGATCTCGTTTAAACCACCCATATTTTGGAATAAGGATCTATAAGGATAGGTCGAGGTGGTTGATAGGGTTAAACCAAAGTGCATATATTTATAAAATCTTGAAAAGTTCGAGATAAAAAAAACTCTTAGAAAGGAATGGTACCTATTCAAAGAGAGATAATGATAGACTATGTCTCAATGTCCAAGCTCATAGGATGAGCAAAATCAAATGAAGGATATCCCATACGCATCTGCTATAGGATCCATCATTTGACTGATGATATGCACTAGACCGGACGAGTCATGCTTATTAGGTATGACAAAGTAGATACCAATAGAAATAACCATTGGATGGCTGTTAAAAGTATGATGAAATACCTTAGTAGAACTAAGGATATGTTTCTAATATACAGATCTATTGAAAAGGAAGTCCGTGTAAAGGGTTACACAGATGCGGGCTCCCAAAACTGAACGATATGACTCTCGATCACCATCGGGTGTACTTCCATTATGAATGGAGAAGTGGTATCCTTGAAATGTTCAAAGTAGGACTTGGTAGCATTATTCACTATAAAATCTGAATACATAGCCACTTCATTGGCAGCTTTGGAAGCTGCATGGATAAGTTTGTCCATTGCTTATCTAGGGTGGTCTCTACCATTCAAGACCCCCTAGACATCTTTGGTAAATTACGTGGGTGGGATTGCTCAAATCAAGGAACCTCGTATTCATCAAAAGACTAAGCACCTTGAGCGGAGATTCAACATCATAAGGGATGGAGTTGAAAAGGGTAAAGATATGTATTCGTAAATTTCATAAAGATCAAAAACGTTACGAATCCACTCACGAAGCTACTTGTGAGGGCAAAGTATGAGGGTCATACTTGTGCCTTAGAACTTTGATATTCTAGTGATTGAATTGGTCTGTTTAGTATTTAATGTATGGAACAATTGTAACTTTAACTATTTTATATCTTTGAGTCATGTTCCTTTTTAGCATGATTACATCCATGAATATGTTTATTATTCTAAATGTTCGTAGTCGGTCATATTTGTGGGAACAAATATGAATGTAAGACTATTATGAACATGGATTGGTAGATATTCATAAGGTATGAATATAGAGCAATTGGTTGCTACCAAGGTTCATAGATATTTGTGGGATACAAATATTGGACTGACCCGCGTCTCAATTTTACTACATGGAATCTTCTAGATTGATCATAAGTAATTTGAGTAAAGGCAAATATCATTTGGTATCCTCTGACCTGAGATACATATTGGGTTTTGATATTCACCGAGTGTTATACCTTGAGCTAGTTCTTTGCTGCTCTGAAATAATGGTCAGTACATAAGGCTATGTTTAGGTATAACATAAGGTGATTGTGGGAAACGTATGTAGTCAAGATGGAATTTGTTCCTCTTATTCGTAGAGAGCAAGATGTCTAAGGCCTGATTAAGTTAAATCAACAAGGAATGATCATTCTATGTCCTTAGATTTAACATGACATCTGTAACAAAAGGATAGATGATCGATTCACCTAAATCCTTTCAAGTTTGGAACTTGAAAGGGATGATGTTATTGAATGGCTTTTAAGTCATGCGTATTAAGGGCAGTAAACCGTTGTTAGGCGGTATTTACTGCTTGCATCAATATTCTACGTATCTTGTGCAAGTGAGAGATTGTTGGATCCTTTATGCCCAAGATACATAGAACTTTGATGTGGTTAGTACGTTATGATCCAAGTCGGGTCATACCCAATAACAAGCTTTGCAAACACCAAATACTATTTAATTGATGATATGATCATGCAATTAAATAAATACACCAACTTAGAAAATGGGTTTTCTAAATAAGTTGCATATGAGATTGAACAACTTATATGGATATTTTGTTCATGGATATTATTTGTAATGTTGTTTAATTTAGTTAAATAACATCAAATAATGATAGTGTGTGTACATTATATTATTAAAAGGTTAATTATGTGTATATATCTATATTAATCTCTAGTTGAATAAAAGATTAATGTATGAGGACCTTTTGTAAAAAAAAGAAAAGATGGAGAACACCCTAAAAGGGTTCGGCCGCCCCATAGAGAAAAAGATTCTCCTAAGGGTGTTCTTGGAGGTCTTTGGCAAAAACACACACACTTCATCTTTTCTTCTCACACACATATGCAAGAACCAAAAGGAAGAAAGAGGCTCTCCAATCTTGATGTGGATCTCGGTTGAAAAGGGTTTTCATCACCCTTTGGAGCTTGCTGAAAAGTGTTTTCAGCAGCCCCTTTTGGACGATTTTGGTGCTTCAAATCCTAGCAATCATGATGTTTTCTTAGAGGCTTGTGGGTATGGACACTTGAGGACTTCTACCCTTGAAGTCTTGGCCATTCTTTTGACTCTTTTATGACTTCTTGTGGCCGATTATCACAGCATCCAGAAAGGTTTTTATTATGGTATGATTTGGGTGTTCTTGCTTGTTTTGTATGCTAGTTCTTCACATAATAAAGATCCTTTTGTTTATGGGTTTGTTTATTTCACATGATAATAGTAATTTTCAGAAAGTATAACATGTTTAAAGTTGAATATTCCGCTGCGTTTCATATGTTTAAATGGTTAAACAAGTTGTAAATGGTCATACAAACCCTAACATATGTCGCCGCCTCATTGGCAGCTCAAGAAGCTGCATGGTTGAAGAAATTCATTGCCGATCTAGGGGTTGTCCCCAGGACCCCCTAGAGATCTTTTGTGATAATGAGGGTGCGATTGCCCAAATCAAGAACCTCGTGCTCATCAAAAGACTAGGCACATTGAGCGGAGATTCAACTACATACCAGATGAAGTTGAAAAGGGAAAGATATGTATTCGCAAAGTTCACACGGATCAAAACATTGTGGATCCTCTCACGAAGCTCCTTGAAAAGGCAAAGCATGAAAGTCATACTTGTGCCATGGACTTCGTTTTTCTAGTGATTGGATTTGATATGTAAATTTTGTATTTGGATATGTGGAACTCTCTATTGTTTGAATAAAATTATTTGGTTATAATGTTTCAATTAATGTTCCAATTTAGCATGTTTAATCTATGAGTAAATTGTTTACTCTAAATGTCCGTAGTCGTTCATACTTGTGAGAACAAGTGTGAGGGTAAGATTATTATGAACTTGGATTGGTTGACATTCATAAGGATGAATATAGAGCATGGGTTGCTACCAAGGTTCATAGATATTTGTGGGATACAAATATTGGACTAACCCGCATCTCAAATTTTACCACATGGAATCTTATTGATTGATCATAAGTAAATTTGAGTAAAGGCGAATATCATTTGGTATCCTCCAACCTGAGATACATATTGAGTTTTGATATTCACCAAGCATTATGCCATGAGCTGATTCTTCACTGTCCTGAAATAATGGACAGTACATAAGGGTATGTTCAGGTATGACACGAGGTTTTGTGAGAAACGTATGTAGTCAAGATGGAATTTGTTCCTCTTATTCGTTGAGAGTTAGATGTCTAAGGCCTGATAAGTTAAATCAACAAGGAATGATCACTCTGTGTTCTTGGATTTAACATGACATCTGTAATAAAAGGATAGATGATTGATTCACCTAAATCATTTCAAGTAGGATACTTGAATAAGATGATGTTACTGAATGGCTATAAGTCATGCGTATTAAGGGTAGTAAACTGTTGTTAGGCGGTATTTACTGCTTGCATCAATCTTCTATGAATCTTGGGCAAGTGGGAGATTGAAGGATTCTATATGCCCAAGACACGTAGAATACTGATGCAGTTACTACGTTATGATCCAAGTCGGGTTATACCCAATAACAAGCTTCGCAAACACCATTAATACTTAATTGATGATATGAACATGCAATTAAATATTTACACCAATTTAGAAAATTAGTTGCATATGAGATGGAACAACTTATTTGAATATTTTGTTCAATAAGATTATTTGAAGTGTTTTTTTTAAATAAGTTAGAAAACACCAAATAATAATGAGAAATTATAACTTGTACATACAATTAAATGGTTAATTGTATGTCTAGTTACAAGACCATTTTAATGAGTGTATGTGCTATGTTTAAAAGGGAGAAAACCTCTTTTTGAATTGAAATTCGGCCACCCCCCTTTATTCTTATTGGACCATTTTATTTTGGAATGTACACACATTAACTTGCCTTTGGGGCTCTCTTTCTCCACGATTCTCATTACATGCAAAAGAAAAAAAAGGCTCTCTCCTCTCTCTCAAAAACCCCACGGTTCTAGCAGCTTGTTTTAGAGGTTTTTGAAGCCTTTTTGGTGGTGAATCTTCCTAACAAGAAGGTGTTTGCAAGGAGGCTTGGGGTATACAAGCTTGAGGACTTCTAATCTTGAAGTTTTGGCCAATTTTTCAGCATCTTTCCCACCTTTTCTGTCGACTTTTGAAGGGTGTTTTATAAGGTAGTTATGGCAGCCCTTTGTGGCTATCATATTATGTTGTTTTATGTTTACATAGCATGTATATTCACATATAATGATCCTTTGATATATGGGTTTGTTTTTTACATTAATATGGTCACCTAATGAACATATTTTCAGCCTATAACAAGTTTATAAATTTGTAATTCCGCTGCGTTTTCAGAAAGTTTAAGAGGTTAAACTGTGATTTTATATTCTTACAAACCCTTCACCAACACCACAACTATCCAATGTACCCGTTGTGTGTGACTTTCCACACGTATTCCCGGAAGACTTATCGGGAGTGCCACCTGACCATGAGATCGAGTTCCAGATTGATCTGATACCAGGATCCAAACCTGTTGCCAAGGCACAGTACCGTTTGGCTCCGACAGAGATGAAAGAATTGATGGAGCAGTTGCAAGAGCTGCTTGATAAGGGGTTCATCAACCGAATATCTCTCCTTGGGGTGCTCCGGTCTTGTTTGTGAGAAGAAAGATAGTAGTATGAGGATGTGTATTGACTACCCTGAGCTGAATAAGTTGACAGTGAGAACCGCTACCCCTTACCGAGAATAGATGATTTGTTCGATTAGCTTTAGGGTGCCAGTTGGTTTTCAAGTATAGATCTTCGATCTGGTTTTCATCAGCTTAAAGTGAAGGAGTCGGATATCCCTAAAACAGCTTTTCGCACGCGCTAAGGTCACTACGAGTTTCTTGTCACGTCCTTCGTTTTGAGTAAGACGCTAGCTGGTTTTATGGATATGATGAATCGGGTGTGTCGGCAGATGCTGGATAAATCAGTCATTGTATTCATTGATGATATCCTGGTTTATTCGAAGAGCGAGTTTGAGCATGCCGGTCACATTCGGATGTTCTGGAGATGTTGAGAAAGGAGAAGCTATATGAAAATTCTCCAACTGCGCATTTTGGTTGCGTGAGGTTCAATTCTTGGTCATGTGGTGAATCCTGATGGGATTATGGTGGACCCGGCAAAGGTGGAGGCGGTTATGCAATGGAAGTCACCGAAGACGCCATCCGAGATTCGTTGCTTCTTGGGTTTGGCGGGCTACTATAGAATATTCATTCAAGACATTTCCAAGATCACTTCTCCACTAACTAAGTTGACCCGAAAAGATGTGAAGTTCATATGGGGTCAACCTCAAGAGAAGGCATTCGAAGAATTGAAGGCGAGATTGACACAAGCTCCTATTCTGTCATTACCTGATGTGAGTGAAGATCTGGTGGTTTATTCTGATGCTTCCTACTTGGGTTTGGGGTGCGTGTTAATGCAGAGAGGGAAAGTTATAGCCTATGCGTCCCGACAGTTGAAGGTTCATGAGGTCAACTATCCTACTCATGACTTGGAGCTAGCAGTCTTGGTCTTCGCACTAAAGATTTGGAGGCACTATCTTTACGGTACGAAGTGCATATCTTCACTAACCACAAGAGCTTGAAGTAATTCTTCGAGCAAAAGGATGTGAACATGAGACAGAGGAGGTGGTTGGAGCTTATAAAGGATTATGATTGTGAGATCCATTACCATCCGGGCAAAGCCAATGTGGTGGCGAATGCCCTTAGCCGGAAAGAGAGGCCCGAGCGGATCCGGGTGAAAGCATATCAGCTAATCATGACCTCTGATGTGATGAAGCAAGTCAAAGAGTTTCAAGATGAGACATTGAAAGAAGATCATCTTAACTCTGAAAGAATGAGAGGTATGGTTGGGGAATTGGGTGAAAACACACTTGGTATTAGAACCCGATTTGGTTGTGTGTGGATTCCTCATTTTAGGAATCTACAGATGAGGATTTTAAAAGAAGCTCATAAGACTCGATACTCCATTCATCCAGGTGCCACAAAAATGTATCAAGCTATGAAGAAGATTATTTGTTAGGATCAGTGATCTATGTTTGATTGATTAGAGAGTATAGCAGCGGAAATCGAACAATGAATTAGCCGATTCACAAGAACGAAACGATATTCAATGAAGAACAAAGACGGTCGTAGAGAGAGAATTCTGCAAATACATTTCATTCAACATTCGCTTTCGTGGTACCGAAATGTCACACTTACAAATAGGTCGACACCTCTTATATAAGAGATGTGATGTCTGCTGATGTCACTTGATAGTGACATCTAACAGATTTATTACACTGAAACACAACTACTGAAGATGTCAAAACAGCTGACATCTCCTTACAAAAATGCTAAGTGTTATCAGTTGTTATAATTACTGAAAAACATAAAACTACTGAACTACAACGACTGAAGAACAAGCTCTTCAGTCGTTTTACAAAACTACTGAAAGTAAAAACATAAAACTATCGATATCACAACTACTGAAGAAGTACTCTTCAGCAGTTGTGACAAACTACTGAAACTTCAGTACTTGATCTTCAGACTTGAACTTCAGATGTTTCATCAGCTGATGACTTCAGTAGATATCATCAGCTGATGTCTTCAGTCTTTGTCTTTAGACTTTGTACATCAGTTGTTGATCTTCAGCACTTGTAAACTCTTCAGCTGTTGTACTTCAGGACTTTGAACTTCAGCTTCAGCACTTGTGTTCTTCAGTTGTTCAGCTTCAGTACTTGTGTTCTTCAGCTGTTCAGCTTCAATACTTGTGTTCTTCAGCTGTTGTACTTCAGCACTTTAGTCTTCAACTGTTGAAGTCTTCAGCACTTGATCTTCAGCTGTTGAAGTCTTCAGTACTTGTTAAACTGTTGATGAAGCCTTCAGCAGTTGTTGTGATATCATGTGGGACTTAGAGGTTTTCTGATCTTGGCTCATTGGTTCTTTTGGTCCAACAAACACCCCCTGAACTAATGCAGCCAAAACCTCTAATTTATTTATTTTCCCACTTATTGTTGGCAAAAAAGTTAGTCTTTTTCCTTCTTGATTAGTAGAGAAGATGACCCATATAAGCTCCGCCCTGGGAAGAAATCTCAGATATTTGTTTGGCAAGATATGAATGGGAACTCTGTTTTGGGGAAGTGGACACAAAGTTGTTATCCCATTCATGAGATCTACTTCCCGTGTATGAGCCTATAGGATTCTCTGGTGTAGGCTCTGAGAAACATGATTTGTTCTTCCATGGTCAGGTTCTCGGCTTCACCATCAAACAATCCTTCTCGCCCATACAGCTCTGAGATGTACTTGGCCTGTTTGCCATTTTTGAGCTCAACTGTTGTAATCTGTCTGCATGCAAACTCATCAGGATGATTCCCTTCGAGTAACAGACTGAGCTCATTTTGTTTGAAGTTCTCAAGCCTCTTGTAGACTAACCCCTTTTTAATAATTCTGTTCTCTAGCATCTTCTGGGGTGGTTGTTTAGTCTCGTAGGCCTTCTTGAAATCTTCGACAATCTCCCAGGGTGATACTACAAGGGCCACTGTGATCTCTTCATCTACGATCCTCTTGACTTGACCCTTGTATCTCGAAGGAATGTCTTCCTTTACAATCCTGTGAGCCACCCTCGGATCAGGCCATACTCTCACCCTTTCCTTCTGATATTGAAATGTGTTGGCGTGAGTGTACAACCTCAGAGCTTCTTTCTTCATACTGATAATTGATGACGAAGCAGCATAAGTTTTGTCAATACTTTTCAGCATTTCATCATCATGAAGCTTTTGCTGCTCCTCTTCTTCAATCTTTACTCTCACAGCTTCCATCTATGAGGTGGGAGTGATGGGCATAGGTTTGGCTTTCGCCAATGTTAGAATTGCAGACAGAGGCAGCCTATCTTCTTCCACATCATCCTCTTCTTCTTCTTCTTCTTCTAGCCTCAACACCCTTCTCTTATACTTCTTAGGTGCATCATCGGCTGTTGGTTTAGATGGTAAGGGAGTTGGTTTTGTGGGTTGAGGAAGTTTGGATTTGGGCTTTGAGATTGGTTTGGAGATTGGAGGGGTAGGCTATTTTTGAGTGGGTGGAAGGGAAGGTTGTTCCAGCATTTTGGTTGTGAGTTTAGCCTTTGTAAGTCTTGCCATCTCAAACCTTTTTCCAGCCCCAGCCTCATCAAGGGCTTCAATGTTAATCCCCTTATGGAATTGCTCAGACAGACAGATTCTGGTGGCTATAGCCAGAATACTGTCTCTGGTCCACGCACGAATCTCCATCAAAGATCTTCCTAAGTATTTGGTAATGAAACGGATCATGATCTCCAATCTCTCCTTTTCCAGTACATCATACCCAGCCCATCGGGTTTGAATCTCCTCCACTTCCAACTTCCTGATCTCACTATCTAATATGGCTGTATCAAAACCTTGCTTGAAGAGTTGCTCAATGATTTTATCCATGGATCGGCTGTATGTGTCATCTGCATCTTTTACCAGCTCTTCCAAGGATTTTTCTTCAGTAGTAGGTTGATCATCAGCACTTTTCTTTCTTTTATAGGTGATCAGTTGTTGCTTTTCTTTTTCCAACTCCTGGATTTGTTCTTTTGCCTTCTCATCCTCTGTTCTTTTCCTCTTCTTTTCTTTCACTGCAGTACTCTCCCCCTTTTGGATGCATTGGTGGTAGGGGTTTGTACCGCAGAAAGTGTCTTTTGCACAGCATTATCAATCAGTGGTTGTAGAGTTGAGGAAATCCTCTCATCAATGGCTTTAGTAACAATTTCAGTGATAATGGGAGTGATGAGAGGTATGGATTGTTGGAATACAACAACCATATGCTCTGGGGGTTCTGTCCCGAGAGATAGTGCCAAAAGCAGAAGCTGGAGGCTCATTGGAGTGAGAGGGTAAAGTGTTTGGGGAACCTTCAACTGAAGGTGCCATCTATGGGTTGGTGGAGGCAGATGGTCTTTGGTCCTTAGAAGTTTGGCAAGCAGCTCTTTGAGTTTGCTCACCTCCTCTTCCAGGATGGTGTTTTGGCTAGAACGTCATAGAAAAAGCCCAGGTCATCATGAGCAGAAGCTGAATCACCTGACCTCCTGATAGGATCAGGATGAACATGCACTGAGTGTAGCTTAGTTATAGCATGTGCCCCTTTGTCTTGGTACTGGGGACTTCCTGCCTTAGGACTATGTCCGTCATCAGCAGTTGCCTCTGGTAAGGTCTTAGTGATGGTACCAACTACAACCTGATCATATGCTGACGCAGGAGAAGTGGCAGCCTCACCTTAAGTTCCAATCTCCATTGCTACACTAGGAGAAGGAACATTGTAACCCCTATGTTGTGGGTTCTCAGCTGCACTTTGTCCTCCCCCTCAATGGTAGAGGTGTTCCCAGTAGTAATTGGTATCTGGGGAGGGGGTGAGGTGTGCAACTGAGTCAGCACTTGTGCAACAAGCAATGTAGGACTTTGGGGGGCGGTTGCATGGGGTGAAGGGATAGAAGCAGTGTGCACCTGGGGAGGAAGGTGCTCTTCAATGGCAATCTCCTCAAGTGAGGAAGATCCCAGATGTGTGGGTACCCCTTGTGTGGTGGCTGCAGGCTCCTGTTGCGAGGAATCCTGAGCGGCTATGGCTGGAAGAGTCCTTATATCCACTAGGGGGTTATAACCAGTGGATATGGCCTGCATTTGTGTTGCAGGGGCATCCTCAGGGGACTCATTTCCCTGAGTAGCCTTTTTGGGTTTCTTTTTGGTGGGTTTGGTGGGACTTTTGATTTGGAGGTGGTGGCTGTGGGTTCCAGCTGCGTGGGTTTTCGCAGCTTGGCACCCAATTTGAGTGAGTGGTCAGAGTTGTGCCGGGAGTATACTTCAGGCAAAACAGCCATAGCAGGGACTCCCAGGCCAACAAGTCCCTCAGCTTGAAGTTGGTTTGTAATGGTGGCCATTATGAACCGCGGATATAATATCCAACGGTTAGCAGTTAGTTTTTGAGCCATATCCTTGAGCTCTGAAAATATTATTTCTGAAAAATTTAAAGGCTGTTGCTCAAGAAAAGAATACATTACCTGCTGCCACTTTGTAAACATTTGATCCCAAGACGAAGTCTTAGGAGCCAAACAGACATTTACCATGTGAAAGATTAGACGGTCAGCGTCATGGAAATGTTTCTTCAGTATAGTGGAGGCACTAAGGTTTCCCTGATATCCATGGTGGGCAAAGGATAAATCAGTTGTGCCCTTTGGATATCCAGCAGGAGAAGTGGCATCATCCAGGTGTAGAGTTTGACGAAGTATTCTGGAGTGATGACCATTTCGTGGTTGTTGACGACAGACCGGACAGACGCTGTGTTGTTCTCTCCAGTGGTGAGGGTGACGTTCATCCAAAACTGTTTGAGGGATTCGGCATGAAGGATTGGATTGAGAAGAAATGCCGTTTTGTAGGGTGACTGGACCATAAGATCGATAGCAGTATCGAACTTAGCCCAGAATGGCGATTTGGTGAGGTAAGCAACACAGTTGTGTCGCGGTTTGATTTGCATGGACGCCATTTAGAAGAGAGAAGTTTTGGAGCGATGAACGTTAGGTTTGAAGAAGATGAAGCTCTGAAGGATTAGGTCAGGGATATTTATAGGGTACGGGTTAGAAAACGACTGAAGGATTTGGTGTTAGTCATCAGTAGTTTTAAACAACTGTTGACATGGTATTACCCTTTCAGACGTTGAAACAACTGAAGTCATGGTGTTAGGCATCAGTAGTTAGAAAACTACTGAAAGCCATGGTTTTGACTTCAGATGATGAAACAACTGAGGACTTGGTGTTTGTCATCAGTAGTTGTGAAACTACTAAAGACAGTGGTTTTGTCATCAGTTGTTGTAAACAGCTGAAGACTTGGTGTTAGTCATGAGTAGTTGTGAAACTACTGAAGACATGGTTTTGCTTCAGTTGTTTAGAATGAAACAACAGTTGTAGAAACAACTGAAGAGAAAGTTCTCTTCAGTAGTTTTTGTCAATTCATAGTCTTTCAGCTGTTTCATACTGTCCTCAACACTTACTCATTAGACTTTGCATCTGCTTTTCAGGTGTTTCATAGGACGTCAGTACTTATCTGTTTGTATTGATTTCAGTAGTTATAACTACATCAGTAGTTGTAACTACATCAGTAGTTGTAACTACATCAGTAGTTGTAACTACATCAGTAGTTGTAACTACATCAGTAGTTGTAACTACATCAGTAGTTGTAACTACATTAGTATTGTAACTACATCAGTAGTTGTAACTACATCAGTAGTTGTAACTACATCAGTATTGTAACTACATCAGTAGTTGTACTACATCAGTAGTTGTAACTACATCAGTAGTTGTAACTACATCAGTAGTTGTAACTACATCAGTAGTTGTAACTACATCAGTAGTTGTAACTACATCAGTAGTTTGGAACAGATAAAGTACTTTAGTACTTGTGAGGCATTTAGCCGTCAGTAGTTATAAAAACTACTGAAGGTGAAAGGACTCATCAGTACTTATATGTGACATGGTTACCAATGATCATCAGTAATTTTTACGGAAATCATTAGTAGTTGTCACTTATTCTAGCTGCAGCATACCAAGCCTTAACACTAGGTTTTGGAAAGTAGAACTATCCAAAGGCTTAGTAAAGATATCTGCAAGCTCATCAGCACTAGGCACAAACTTAGGATCAATCAGACCTTTTTCAAAACAATCCCGAATAAAGTGATGTCTGATCTCTATATGTTTGGTCCTAGAGTGCTGGACTGGATTTTTGACAATACACAGAGCTGAAGCACTATCCATTAATAATGGAATCTTAGTCTCTATAATGCCATAATCCAGAAGTTGGTTCTGAAGCCAGAGTACCTGAGAAGTACAACTTGCAGCAGCAATGTACTCGGCCTCAGCAGTTGATGTAGCAACAGATGTTTGTTTCTTACTCTGCCAAGAAATCAAACAGTTGCCTAGGAATTGACAACCACCAGAAGTTGACTTTCTAGTTAACTTGCACCCTGCATAGTCACTATCTGAAAAAGCAACTAATTTGCAAGAGTGTCCAGTGGAATACCATAAACCCAGAGATTGTGTACCTTGCAAATATCTAAAGATTCTCTTGACTGCAATCAAATGAGACTCTTTAGGAGCAGCCTGAAATCTAGCACAAACACATGTAGCAAACATAATATCTGGTCTAGAAGCTGTTAAATACATCAAGGACCCAATCATACATCTGTAAAGTGTTTCATCAACAGCTTTACGTTTCTGATTAGCATCCAGTTGTGTGGTGTTGCACATGGGATAGAACAGGGCTTACAGTTTTGTAAATCAAACTTATTCAAAAGATCTTTTGTATATTTTGACTGATGAATAAAGGTTCCATCAGCCTTTTGTTTAATTTGCAAGCCTAGAAAGAACTGTAATTCTCCCATTGCACTCATTTCAAACCTCTTTTTCATTAATGTTGTAAAATCATCACACAACTGGGGATCAGAGGATGCAAAAATGATATCATCAACATAAATCTGAACAAGTAGCTTATGCTGATCCACCTTCTTAATAAACAAAGTTTTATCAATGGAGCCTCTCGTGAAATTATTCTTAAGAAGAAAAGTAGAGAGTGTCTCATACCAGGCTCTAGGAGCTTGTTTCAACCCATAAAGAGCCTTATCAAGTTTATACACCTGTTCAGGATGTTTATTATCCTCAAAGCCTGCTGGTTGACACACATAAACTTCTTTCTTTATTTTACCATATAAAAATGCACTTTTGACATCCATTTGAAAAACTTTAAGATTGTGGAATGCAGCATAGGCTAAAAACAATCTGATTGCCTCTAGCCTGGCTATAGGGGCAAAGGTTTCATCATAGTCAATACCTTCTTCTTGTGAAAACCCCTGTACAACCATTCTAGCCTTGTTCTTAACAATAAGCCCATTTTCATCAGTTTTATTCCTAAACACCATTTAGTGCCTATTGCACACTTACCTGGGGGAAGAGGAACCAGTTCCCACACTTGCTGTTTCTTGAACTGAAGTAGCTCAAGCTGCATAGCTTCAACCCATCCATTGTCTCCCAAAGCAACATGGTAGTTCTTTGGCTCTAGCTGACTGATAAAGAGAGCATAGAAGCAGAAGTTAGACAATTGACTTCTTGTTGAAACACCAGCATTGATATCACCAATAATCTGAGACATGGGTGATTCTTCAGTTCTTGATAAACAATGAGATCTGTGCAAGTGTTTGTAGAACCTTCAGCAGCAGCAGATGTTGATGCAGACTCTTGAAACCAAGAATTAGATGGTAACTCAAAAGATGTAGAGGAAACAGAGATCTCATCAGCATTTGTTGTGGATGGAACTGCTAAAGCTACAGGAACATCAAATTTAGCAGACACAGGCAGTTGGTCACTAAACTTGAATAGGTGAGTATTGATATCATCATCATCATCATCAATACCACCAGGTGGAAGACATGCTGCAGAAGAGGATTTATCCACAGGATCTGCAACAGCTGGAGGTTGATAAGGAACATATTGCAGTATGTCCAAATCAAACAACTCCACAGGGTTTTGTGGAATCTTGTCCAAAGGAGATTCATTAAACTTCACATGCAAAGTCTCTTCAACTATCTTTGTTCTGCAGTTGAAGACTCTGTATGCCTTTCAGGTAGATGAATAACCAACAAAATTCCCTGCATCCACCTTAGGATCAAATTTATGGAGTTGATCCTTTGTGTTGAGAATAAAACAGGGACACCCCAATGCTTTGAAAAATGAAATTAGAGGAGCCAAGTGATGGAGAACTTCATATGGAGTCTTCATCAACCTCTGATTTACTAAGACTCTATTCTGCACATAGCAAGCTGTGTTAACAGCTTCAGCCCAAAAGGTCAGTGGCAAACCAGAGTCAGCCAGCATGGACCTTGCAGCTTCAATTAGGGTCCTGTTCTTTCTCTCCACTACTCCATTTTGTTCTGGAGTCCTTGGGATGCTAAGCTGCCTTTTGATTCCCTTTGAAAGATAGAAGTTATCAAGTGTATGGTTTCTGAATTCAGTTCCATTGTCACTCCTAATACACTTGACTAGAAGGGAATACTGCTTCTCAATATACAACACAAAGTGAATAATCTTCTGAGCAACCTCATCCTTTGAATGTAGAAAGAAAGTCCATACAAATCTGGAGTAATCATCCACAATTACCAGACAGTATTTCTTCTTTGCCATGCTCATTACTCTCACAGGACCAAATAGATCCATATGCAGTAATTGCAAGCAGGCAGTGGACTTAGGCACTTAATAGGAAGGAATGAGACTTTGTGCTGTTTTCCTTTTAAACAAGCAGTGCAGGTTTCATCACAGTGGAACTCCTTTATTGGTAAGCCTCAGACTAAACTATTGTGGATAAGCTGATTCATGTTTTTGAAATTAACATGACCCAGCCTTCTGTGCCACAGTTTAGATTCTTGAGAAGAGGCTTTAGAAAATAGGCAAGGATTGCCTCTGAGATCTATTTTCTTGGAAAGATCTAAGGCATACACTCTTCCTGTCCTGTTGGCTCTCAGGAGAGTGTGATCATCCAACACCTTATCAATCAAATGTAGAACTTTGGATGACAGAATCCTACAGTTCTGACTGGTGAAAAGAGCAACATGGCCTTTATCACACATTTGACTGACACTCAAGAGATTGTACTTGAGATTTTCCACATGATTAACATCATCAAACTTATTTCTCCATTGGAGACAAAGCCATTTCCAATGATGTAACCCCTAGCATCATTGCCAAAAGAAACAAACCCCTTCTTTCCTTGAGAGTACTCATGAAGAAGAGAGTTGTTCCCAGTCATGTGCATAGATCCCCCACTGTCTACATACTAGATGCTACTTTGGCATGTTGGAGAACCCTGCAATAATAAACAATCAGTTAGTTTTGGAGACCCAAACCTTTTTGGTTTTGGGCCTGGTCTCATCAACGGATGGTAAACTAACAGGTTTATTAGAAACAACAGCCTGAGAGGAAGAAGATGGTGAAGAAGAGGAATCCTTTGGCTTGGATCGCCTTTTCTGTGGTTTCAACATAGGAGCATCTAATTGGTTAACTCTACCCAACAGATGTTGAACCATCATAACTAGCTGTGTCTGATTTTGTGATAAAGCTTTTAGCTCATCAGACACATTGCCAGTGGAGTTTGATAAGTTCCTATGTTGCACTTTCTTCTTCTGAGCACTCTCAGCTGTCACCTGTTTAACCCCTTCCTTTTTGGATTTCTTTGAGGACTTAAGGGTTACAGGATTTGATTTTGCTGATACAAATGTGGTCTCAAACTCAGTTTTCATTTTTACCATTTTCTCTTTAATTTCTTCTTTATGTTTGAGTTTGGAACCTCTTTTGTAGCAGCAATCATCTGTAAGATGATTGAACAAACCACATACTTCACATGGTTTCTTCTTCATCTTAGGTTGATCATCAACTAAAGAGGGTGAAGCAACTGAAGACTTGCTCTTCAGAGCTTTGGAAGCATTGTTTGCTTTCTTGACTACCTCTTTAGTAGTCTTCAAACTCTTTCTACTGACAGTTTTCTTCTTTTCAGTGCTGACAGTAGTTGGAGTTTGAACTTCAGGTGTTAGATCCTGCTCTCTAGTCCTTTCAGGACTTTAAGAATTAACACTTGAGTTGATCAACTCATTGATCATGTGAGTGTCAGCAGTGGAACCATCAACATCAGCTGATAGGTTATGAGAGGGCTTGGTGCTGACTTCTACTTCTGATTGTGTTGTATCAGAAAGTAGATCACATGATGAGATGGATTGGTTATTACTCTCACCATCAGATTCTACCTCTGCTCTTGGAGTAAAATCTGTAGGCGGAGCAGTGTGATTGTAACCAATGCCAAACTTCACATTGGAAAGCAGATTGCTTACTAAGAAGCATTTCAAAATCTTTGCATGATTGTACCCATCTATCACACTCTACCTGGGTAACTGCAAGGTTTCTTTGAGATCTTTATACTTCTCTAGAAGTATCTCTTCCCTAGCCTTATCATCAGTTATTTGGCATTTCAGTTTGTAAATCTCATCATTTTTATCATTAAGCACAGACTCAAATTCAGCTTTGCGTTTGGAAATTATTTGTTCTAGCTCAATGTTCTTGTTGATTAAAGCTACATTTGCTTCTCTAATAGATGCAAATGCTGCTATGCATGTTTCAGAACATAATTTGATTTTTGCCTCAGAGGATACCTGTGATACCTTTGGTGTAGAGGCATTAGAGGATGAAGTATCAGCAGACTCCAAAGCCATAAGAGCTAGATTTCCAAAAGGACTTTCACCACCATGTTGACCAGCACTTGAGAATAGTTTTTCATGACCAGACAAGTCATCCGGTAAACTGCTCTAGTCAACAACTCCTGGGGTGAAGAAGCTGTGTTGTTGAGGTTGAGTTTGTTGATGAGATTGGGAAGGTTGTGGTTCAGGCAATGCTTGTGGTTGTTGTGCAATTGGAGCTTGAACAGGATTTGGTTGAGGCATATAATAGCAGGGATAAGGATATGACATTTGACCCTGGGGACAAAGTATGCAGGAGATCTAGGATGTGAATGATGACCAGAACCAGCAGGATGTTGCCCTCTGTTTTGTGCACTAGTACTAGGAAAAGTCACAAAGGGTGCAGAAGAGTTAGATCCAGTTGATGTACACTCCCTTGCAAAGTGACCCAGCCTTTGGCATTTGTGACACCTCAACTTTCTCTTGTCAAAACCAACTTTGGTTTTGCCAGAGAGTCCAGGAAATTTCCTGCCAGTTCTCTTATAGAACTTCTGAGATCTGATATTAATCAATGCCATTTGGCTCAGAATATCCATCTCTTCAAGATCATCATCAGCTATTCCTTTCAAATCATCCATAATGAAGCATAGATTGTCACTATTACTGCCAGAATGACTCTCAATACCAACAAATGCATGATCAGAACTATTTGAAGAGAAATCTATATGCTCGTCATAATTGATTTCAGATGCAGCATATTCTGACTCATGACCAACCAAGGTAGTGTTGCCTGGTACAAAATCATTAGTGAGCTTTCCTGATGAGGACAGTTTTGTAACATCTCGTATTTCTATTAATTAAAAGTTAATTTTGTTAATTCTTATATGGTTCATTTATGCCATTTACGAAAACTTTGAGGGCATGTTGAGTTAATTCGGGAGTTAATGAACTATTTTGCTTAATAATAATAATAATAATAATATTAATAATAATAAAGTAAATGACAATTATTAAAAAGTTAACAATTAGTTTAATGATAAGCTTGAGGTTAGTAAAGAGGGCTTATTTTGTCAATTGGAAACTTAACATATAACTTTTAAGCATAAAGACAACTATTAAACTACAAGGGGGTTTAATGTCAGGTTAGAAACTTTAAATATTAAGGTTTGTACGTATTATGCCATTGATAAAACTTCAGGGACCAAAACTGCAAAAATTACAAAACCTTTTTCCTTCTTTTCTTTTTCCCGATTTCCCGGCCGGCCTCCGGCGAGACCTAAAACCGCTTCAAGCGGCCGATTTTTAATCCAAAAATCATCCCGAACCTCGCTAAAGCATGATTTGAACCTAAAGACAACAATTAATAGCATTTAAACGTCGGTTAACAAGTTCAATCGAAGGAGTAACCGAAACCTTAAAACCCCGTAATCATTCGAGCCTTAATCACCAATAATAAATCAATTAATTCAACTCTAACGAACGTTTATCTAAGTCTAATCGATTGCAAGTGCCAATTACACCTGAAACCCACAAATTCACCTTGTTCGATTACCATCTTCGTCGCGACCTGCAACTCAACCTAACATCATCTTCCGAGCTTCAGTTGACGAAATTCGCAAAGGGCTTTGCATCGAGGTCATCACGCGAAGCTTCCCACAAGTTTAATTTGATTATCGTCGAGGTTTGCCTATCCATCAAGACTTCCACGTCCGCAACGTTTCTTCGGGTGTTCAAACACCAATTCAATAACAATTCGGGTAATTAAAACTATCTTTATACTCGATTTCACATGGGCAATCAAAGCCCTATGATTGATTTCATTAACAATATCAATTCGATGTTCAATTGGAATCAAATCAATTCTAGGGTTCTTATGAAATTGGGGGTTTTGTTTATATGGGTTTTAATGTTTTAAAACCAAGATCTACCACGGCTGGATGCCTTGGTTCGCTGGTTAAACGCTCTCATCACCACTTAGAGGTCCCGGGTTCGAACCTGGGCACCCTCAAACATTTTTTTAAGGCTTTTCAGCCCTTAAATAAATTATAGAAAATTTTTAATAAATATAAAAAGGGTTTTTGTAAACTTTAAATATTTTTCAAAGACATCAAATTATTTTCTATAATTTTTCTAAAATTTAATTAATTAATTCTCTTTTTAATAAAGAATTTTAACAAAGGATGTTCTTGGATAATTTCTATTAAAATGGATTTTGAATAAGAAATTAATTAATTATTATTGGTCCAAATATTACCATTATGTTATTGTCGTTAAAATCATGATTATTTCAAATATTTATTCAAGTTTATAATTAAACTTTGCTAGCTATTATCGATGATTTAATGTTATTTTCTTTATAATAATTTACACAAATGGTATATTCCTTTGTTATATCATTTAGACTACTACAAAGATCCCCAAACTTCACTTGAAATTTTAGCTCTCGTTAAATCAATAATTCAATTATTAAACTTAAATCTGGTAATTACATATGTTTAGGTGCCTTGTGACGTTCATCTTGGAACGACGTTTTCTATTCTTAAATAATCTCCATTATATACATATTATCACGTGAGTTTTCTTGCCCCTTTTTCATATTTTTGCACTAACTTGGGGTGAAACATGATAGCGTATACATGATACACTTATACACATTTGAACTTGTAAATCACGTGCAATTCAACTTATTATTTTTTCATGGTTATTTGTTTATTGTAAGTGTTTATATGAGATACATAGTTTGTTTACAATCATTAACTATTGCTAGCCTGGGGACGTCTTAGATCTTTGGGCCTGACAAGCCTATTTGGTGCTAAAGTCGATGTATTGCCGACTCCTAGGAGCCGTATGCTTGTGCACTAGGGAACCAAATACACTTAGCCAATCTTTTATACTTGTAATCAAATCGAGGTTTGGTTGTAACGATATGTGTTCTATAACCTTACTAGCTTATAACCTATGACATGAATTGCTACTTCTAACTTTCTGTTTCATATTATGTATGAAAACCTTGGAAACTCACCAACTATTTTTAGTTGACTCTTATTTTTATCATGTTTCAGGTCAACCTCAAGCTTAAAGTGATCTTTTTGAAGAATGCCATAATCTAGGATTTGGACCTAGTAAATGAAATAAAAAGTTTACTTTATGTTTTGTTGCATTCGAGCTTATTACTTGTTTGGGAATTATGATTGTATTTTTATTTCAAGACTTATGATAATAATATTTACAATTTAATATAGCGTTATGTGGCTGTGAACAATCTTAACCCTCACATCTCGACGTTTCCGCCGTCAAGGTTGGGGTGTGACAGATTGGTATCAGAGCCCATAACTATAGGGATTTAGGTTATTAGTAATGGTGACCTAGACTATAGCTTATGCATGAACCTCATAGGATAATATTTATATTCTTGGAATATATATATTGTTACATGCTACATAATGCTATACTTTATGTGCAATTTGATGCCTTAGCATAGGTTGCCTTGTAATTGCCTAAACTTTGTTACTTGTTTCCCTAAACTTAACTTTGACTCATTGACTCTCCCCGACAAATGAAACTTCTTAATCTTATTCTCGTCAACACGTGGAATCGTATACTTATGCTTAAGAATTGAATCTTTAGACTTATGTCTAATCTATGTAAATCTCATCATGGTTTTGATTTCATGAACCTAAGAAATTTGTGTGACACATGGACACCTGTATTCTAGACTTCCTGGCAAAAGGCCCTCGGGCTAAGGCAAGCATATCGCATAAATCCTATGGGACTAGTTATGCTTACCTGGGGATTTCTGGGATGAGTGATAAACCATGGTCAACATACACAAATTTCTAAGGCGAATGGGTCAACTTACCTTGACGTGTCAACGTTTCCAAACGGTAATGCGTTACCAAATGGAACCATTCCATGTGCCTTACAACTTTTTGCCTTATCCTTGTTGAACATTAATCCTTGTTATTCCAATTCTCATATCTAACTCATTTGTATATTCTAGCATGTCTCGTCATCATGGAAAGCGTGGAAGTTCCGATCGTAAGTTAGCCGCCATGATTGCTCGAAAATGGCTGCTGTCATTCCGACCATGGTTGCTGAACTTAATAGCACCTTATGACCAACGCTAGCAACAATGGAAATGGTCATGGAGAGAATAGCAACAATCAAAACGGGAATAATCAACACGGGAATAATCAAACTTGCACCTTCAAACACTTCAGCTCTTGCAAGCCCACTAGTTTTAGTGGCAAGGAAGGAGCCACTGGCCATCTTGAGTGGCTCGAAAGCATAGAGAATAACTTTATCAATTGTGAGTGTCACGATGCACTCAAGGTTCGTTATGCCACTAGTATGTTCCAACAAGGGCTCTTACCTGGTGGAATAGCGAGAAGAGGAATCGTGGACCCGATGCCATTCTAGCACTTACATGGGAAGAGTTCAAGAACATCGCCATTGCGAAGTTCTGCCCAAGAAGTGAATTGCAAAAGTTGGAAGAAGAGTTTTGGAATTTGAAACAAAATGATGGTGATCATTTGGCCTACTCAACTAGGCATCATGAGTTGAGTATACTGCTGCCCCATATGGTCGACACTGTTCCCCGCAACATCGAGAAGTTCATTAAGGGTGTACCACCCCAATTCAAGATGCTGTGGTGGGTAGCCGACCCACAACCTTGGAAGAAGTCATTACAATCACCGCTCAACTCACCGAGAACCATATAAGAGCGGGCACCATGTCTGTGAAGGGTGCAAAGAAGGTGGAGAAGACGGCTACCGAGGCGGTTAAGGAGACCAAAGCTGAACCGTCTAATAGCCACAACAACAAAAAGAAGCGCAAGTTCACACCGCGCGTAACTATGCCGTGGCTGCACCCAAACAACCCTAAAGACAACTTGTACCTGCGGCTACATCTGTGGCACAAGTGCCTGGGGCTAGGGATTATGCTGGTCCTCAACCGATGTGCAGCACGTGTAGGTATCATCATCCGGGGAATCAACCATGCCGCATTTGCACCTTATGTGGTAAATATGGTCATTTGGTGGCAACTTGCCACCGTGCACCTAACAATGCCGCTGTGGTCACAAACCGTGTTTGCTACAACTGTGGGGAACCTGGCCACTTTCGCCCACAATGCCCTCGTCTTGTGGGTAATGTTCCACAAGCCCGAGGACGTGCTTTCAACATCAACGCTAACCAAGCACAAGCAAACAACGATGTGGTGAATGGTACGTTAACTCACCCTTAAATTTTGTGATCAAATTCATTTCATATTTTACCTGTATTGTTAAATACCTTAAAATTGAACAGGTATGTTCCTTATTAACAAAACTTATGCCTATGTCCTATTTGATTCTGGAGCCGATAAAAGTTTTGTTTCATTAGAGTTTGAACCCATACTTGCTAAGCCACATACGAAACTAGAAAAACCTCTTACTGTTGAAGTTGCCGATGGAGAACCAATTACCGTTGACGTTATCGTTCGTGATTGCATCTTAAGTCTTGACACGCATGATTTTCTTATCGATCTTATCCCTATGAAACTTGGAAGCTTTGACGTCATCATTGGTATGGATTGGTTAGCCAAACACCATGCTGAGATCATTTGTTTCGAGAAGTGCATTCGTATACCGTTACCCTCTGGAGATACGTTGAAGGTGTTCGGTGAAAAATCTTCAAAAGGGCTTAAACTCATGTCTTGCACTCAAGCCCGAAAGTGCTTAAACAAGAAGTATATGGCCTTCTTGGCTTATGTGGTCAACACGAAGGTCAAAGGGAAAGAACTTAAGGATGTCCCTATCATACGAGACTTTCCTGAAGTATTTCCCGATGACCTTAGTGGTTTACCTCCCGTGCGTGAAGTCGAGTTTAAATTTGACTTGATACGGGAGCAAACCCCGTGGCCAAATCACCGTATCGGCTTGCACCAACGGAAATGCAAGAACTCTCTTGTCAACTGCAAGAGCTGTCCGAGAAGGGCTTCATCCGTCCTAGTTCTTCGCCTTGGGGTGCACCTGTTCTTTTCGTGAAGAAGAAAGATGGATCGTTTCGTATGTGCATCGATTATCGTGAGCTTAACAAGCTTACTATCAAGAATCGTTATCCTCTTCCTCACATCGATGACTTGTTTGATCAACTTCAAGGAGCTGCCATATTCTCGAAAATTGATCTACGTTCTGGATATCATCAATTACGAGTTCATGAGGATGACATCCCAAGACCGCTTTTCGTACTCGTTATGGACACTATGAGTTTATGGTGATGCCTTTTGGTTTAACCAATGATCCTGCTGTCTTCATGGATCTCATGAACCGAGTATGCAAGCCTTATCTAGACAAGTTTGTGATCGTCTTTATTGATGACATACTTATCTATTCCAAGTCCAACACTGATCATGAGCTGCATTTGAGATTGGCTCTTGAGTTGTTAAAGAAAGAGCAATTGTACGCAAAGTTCTCGAAGTGTGATTTCTGGCTCGAAGAAGTTCAATTTCTAGGACACGTGGTGAATAGCCAAGGAATTCACGTTGATCCTGCAAAGGTGGAAGCTGTGAAGAATTGGTGTGTTCCTACAACTCCTACCGAAGTTTGTTTTTTTCTTGGTCTTGCTGGTTATTATCGGCGATTCATCGCCAATTTCTCGAGGATCGCGAAGCCGCTCACTACTTTGACACAAAAAAAGAAACCATTCGAGTGGGGTTCCGAGCAAGAAGAAGCTTTTGAAGCGTTAAAGCATAAGTTGTGCAATGCTCCTATATTGACCCTACCCGATGGAAACGACGATTTCACCGTGTATTGTGATGCATCTAAGCAAGGCCTTGGTTGTGTTCTCATGCAACGAGGGAAGGTCATAGCTTATGCGTCGAGACAATTGAAAGTTAACGAGGTGAATTATACAACCCACGATCTCGAGCTTGGTGCTGTTGTATTTGCTTTGAAGATTTGGAGGCACTACCTGTATGGTACGCAATGTATAGTCTACACCGATAACAAAAGCCTTCAACACGTTTTCAATCAAAAAGATCTCAACATGAGACAACGTCGTTGGGTGGAGTTGATTAGTGACTATGATTGTGACATTCGTTACCATCCTGGTAAGGCAAACGTTGTGGCAAATTCGAGATCGACGTCAATGGTTTGACACCTTGGGTGAGTTCGATACTGAAATTCGACTAGATGTCAACGAGACCACCGTACTACTACAAAACCTGAGAATAGATAGTGACATCGAGTCTAGCATCCTGGAGGCACAACAAATGGTTCAACGAGAAGGGAGAATGAAGGATGAGTTGGAGCATAATCTTCTAACCCAATTGGAAACGAAATCCAATGGATTGATGTACTTCGCCAATCGTATTTGGGTTCCAAATCGCGATAACATTCGTACCTTTATTATGAACGAAGCTCATCAAACTCGTTATTCTATTCATCCTGGTTCCGATAAGATGTACATGGACCTACGTGGTCAATATTGGTGGCCTGGGATGATGAAAGACATAGCGACTTATGTAGCTAAGTGCCTCACATGTACGAAAGTTAAAGCCGAACATCAACGTCCAAGTGGATTACTTGAGCAACCCGACATCCCTATGTGGAAATGGGAACACATATCCATGGACTTCATAACAAAGCTACCCCGAACCTCTCGAGGACATGATAGCATATGGGTGATCGTTGACCGATTGACCAAGTCGGCACATTTTATACCCATATGTGACACTTACAAGACATCAAAGTTAGCTCGTATATACGTTGATGAGATTGTAAGTCGTCATGGGGTACCTCTGCACATCATATCTGACCGAGATGCTCGTTTCACTTCACATTTTTGGTCATTTATGCAAGAACTTTTGGGTACACAATTGGATCTAAGCACGGCTTACCATCCTCAAACTGATGGTCAAACCGAGCGAACGATCCAAACTTTGGAGGATTTGCTACGTCTCTGTGTTCTTGACTTTGGTGGCGATTGGGATACGCATATACCGCTCGCAGAATTTTCGTATAACAATAGTTACCACTCGAGTATCAAGATGGCACCGTTTGAAGCACTTTATGGTCGTAAATGTCGTTCACCGATCTGTTGGACCGACATTGGTGAAAACTTCATCACTGGTCCTGAACTTATACAAGAGACGACCGATAAGGTTTCTATCATTCGCAAGAACCTTGAAGTGGCGAGAAGTCGTCAAAAGAGTTATGCTAACAAGCGACGTAAGCCATTAGAATTCCAAGATGGGGAGATGGTTCTTCTCAAGGTCTCACCGTGGAAAGGTGTGGTTCGCTTTGGAAAGAAGGGCAAACTGGCTCCAAGATTTGTAGGACCTTTCAAAATCCGGAAAAGGATTGGGAAAGTGGCTTATAAACTAGAGTTACCTTCCGACCTTAGTGGAATTCATCCTGTGTTCCATGTCTCAAATTTGAGAAAGTGTTTGGCCGACGAAAGCCTGTATGTTCCGCTGGAAGACATTCAGATTGACGAGTCATTACATTTTGTCGAGAAACCTATGGAGATCATGGATCGTATAATGAAGAAGACTAGAACCACAACAACCCCAATCGTC
The DNA here is from genome assembly GCA_025506515.1 of Flaveria trinervia. NCBI lineage: Eukaryota > Viridiplantae > Streptophyta > Magnoliopsida > Asterales > Asteraceae > Flaveria > Flaveria trinervia. The sequence goes on along the minus strand of CM046449.1, from coordinate 19,174,482 downwards.
AAGGTTCGTTGGGAAAATAAACGTGGCGCTGAATTTACTTGGGAACGCGAGGAGCACATGAAGAGGAGATACCCGTTCTTATTTGTATAGTTTCATTTCTTTAAATTTCGGGACGAAATTCTTTTAAGTTGGGGAGACTGTAACATCTCGTATTTCCATTAATTAAAAGTTAATTTTGTTAATTCTTATATGGTTCATTTATGCCATTTACGAAAACTTTGAGGGCTTGTTGAGTTAATTCGGGAGTTAATGAACTATTTTGCTTAATATAATAATAATAATAATAATATTAATAATAATAAAGTAAATGAAAAATTATTAAAAAGTTAACAATTAGTTTAATGATAAGCTTGAGGTTAGTAAAGAGGGCTTATTTTGTAAATTTGGAAACTTAACATATAACTTTTAAGCATAAAATGACAACTATTAAACTACAAGGGGGTTTAATGTCAAGGTTAGAAACTTTAAATATTAAGGTTTGTACGTAATATGCCAATTGATAAAACTTCAGGGACCAAAACTGCAAAAATTACAAAACCTTTTTCCTTCTTTTCTTTTTTTCCCGATTTCCCGGCCGGCCTCCGGCCACCGCCGGCCGCGGCCTCCGGCGAGACCTTAAACCGCTTCAAGCGGCCGATTTTTAATCCAAAAATCATCCCGAACCTCGCTAAAGCATGATTTGAACCTAAAGACAACAATTAATAGCATTTAACGTCGGTTAACAAGTTCAATCGAAGTAGTAACCGAAACCTTAAAACCCCGTAATCATTCGAGCCTTAATCACCAATAATAAATCAATTAATTCAACTCTACGAACGTTTATCTAAGTCTAATCGATTGCAAGTGCCAATTACACCTGAAACCCACAAATTCACCTTGTTCGATTACCATCTTCGTCGCGACCTGCAACTCAACCTAACATCATCTTCCGAGCTTCAATTGACGAAATTCGCAAAGGGCTTTGCATCGAGGTCATCACGCGAAGCTTCCCACAAGTTTAATTTGATTATCGTCGAGGTTTGCCTATCCATCAAGACTTCCACGTCCGCAACGTTTCTTTGGGTGTTCAAACACCAATTCAATAACAATTCGGGTAATTAAAACTATCTTTATACTCGATTTCACATGGGCAATCAAATCCCTATGATTGATTTCATTAACAATATCAATTCGATGTTCAATTGGAATCAAATCGATTCTAGGGTTCTTATGAAATTGGGGGTTTTGTTTATATGGGTTTTAATGTTTTAAAACCAAGATCTACCGCGGCTGGATGCCTTGGTTCGCTGGTTAAACGCTCTCATCACCACTTAGAGGTCCCGGGTTCGAACCCGGGCACCCTCAAACATTTTTTTAAGGCTTTTCAGCCCTTAAATAAATTATAGAAAATTTTTAATAAATATAAAAAGGGTTTTTGTAAACTTTAAATATTTTTCAAAGACATCAAATTATTTTCTATAATTTTTCTAAAATTTAATTAACTAATTCTCTTTTTAATAAAGAATTTTAACAAAGGATGTTCTTGGATAATTTCTATTAAAATGGATTTTGAATAAGAATTAATTAATTATTATTGGTCCAAATATTACCATTAAGTTATTGTCGTTAAAATCATGATTATTTCAAATATTTATTCAAGTTTATAATTAAACTTCGCTAGCTATTATCGATGATTTAATGTTATTTTCTTTATAATAATTTACACAAATGGTATATTCCTTTGTTACATTATTTAGACTACTACAAAGATCCCCAAACTTCACTTGAAATTTTAGCTCACGTTAAATCAATAATTCAATTATTAAACTTAAATCTGGTAATTACATATGTTTAGGTGCCTTGTGACGTTCATCTTGGAACGACGTTTTCTATTCTTAAATAATCTCCATTATATACATATTATCACGTGAGTTTTCTTGCCCCTTTTTCATATTTTTGCACTAACTTGGGGTGAAACATGATAGCATATACATGATACACTTATACACATTTGAAACTTGTAAATCACGTGCAATTCAACTTATTATTTTGTCATGGTTATTTGTTTATTGTAAGTGTTTATATGAGATACATAGTTTGTTTACAATCATTAACTATTGCTAGCCTGGCGACGTCTTAGATCTTTGGGCCTGACAAGCCTATTTGGTGCTAAAGTCGATGTATTGCCGACTCCTAGGAGCCGTATGCTTGTGCACTAGGGAACCAAATACACTTAGCCAATCTTTTATACTTGTAATCAAGTCGAGGTTTGGTTGTAACGATATGTGTTCTATAACCTTACTAGCTTATAACCTATGACATGAATTGCTACTTGTAACTTTCTTTTTCATATTATGTATGAAAACCATGGAAACTCACCAACTATTTTTAGTTGACTCTTATTTTTATCATGTTTCAGGTCAACCTCAAGCTTAAAGTGATCTTTTTGAAGCATGCTTAATCTAGGATTTGGACCTAGTAAATGAAATAAAAAGTTTACTTTATGGTTTGTTGCATTCGAGCTTATTACTTGTTTGGGAATTATGATTGTATTTTTATTTCAAGACTTATGATAATAATATTTACAATTTAATATAGCGTTATGTGGCTGTGAACAATCTTAACCCTCACATCTCGACGTTTCCGCCGTCAAGGTTGGGGTGTGACAAGTTCCTCTTCTGCTTTATCTCTCTTTCAAATGTAAGCTGTTTCCCATGAAGTTGGGTGAGAGATAGGCCATCCAGATTTGCACTGGAGCGTAGGACAATAGTGTATGTGTCCCATCTCTCAGGCAGTGATCTGAGGAACCTGTTGTTCATCTGGCTATTGGTGTATTCCTGTTTCACCATTTTCAGCTCAGATATCAAGCAGGAAAAACGCTCAAACTGTTGATTCAGTGTCTCTCCCTTTCTATGAGAGAATGTCTCATATTGTTGGGCAAGGATTTCTCTATTGTTTGCTAAGACCTCATCTGTGCCACCGAATTTTTCCTTCAGGGCATGCCAGAGATCATGAGCAATTTCATGATGCATAAGCCCTGAATAGATTTCATTAGGCAGTGCCATGGCTAGAATTTCATGAGCTTTAGCATCAATCTCAAACAGTTTCTGATCTTCATCAGAGTATTGTTCCTTCTTCTTCGGAACCATTTGATTGGTTTCCGGATTGTTCACCATAGGCTTATGTGGTCCATGTACCACAGATGTCCAACAACCTGAACTGTTAACAGACAGGTGATGAAGCATTCTTCGTTGCCATATGTTATACTCGGTCCTAACCAGCATCGGAGGCTTGGTTGAGGAATCGGTATTGTGAGGATCATTAGAAGGAGTAGTCATCTCAGATTCAATCAAATTCGATTAAGCTAAAACAGATTTAGAACAAACCACAACAACCAATTGAACCAGAAGATCTCAAAATAAATGAACGAAAGCGACAGAAATTCAATAATCTATAACCAGTTCTTGCGAATACGCTAATTCAATCAAACACAAATATCAATTAGCAGTTTCAATGATCAATTGTTAGATCGATCAATGATTAACCAGCTCTGATACCACTTGTTAGGATCAGTGATCTATGTTTGATTGATTAGAGAGTATAACAGCGGATATCGAACATGAATTAGCCGATTCACAAGAACGAAACGATATTCAATGAAGAACAAAGACGGTTATAGAGAGAGAATTTTGCAAATATATTTCATTCAATATTCGCTTTCGTGGTAATGAAATGTCACACTTACAATTAGGTCGACACCTCTTATATAAGAGATGTGACGTCTGCTGATGTCACTTGATAGTGACATCTAACAGATTTATTACAACTGAAACACAACTACTGAAGATGTCAAAACAGCTGACATCTCCTTACAAAAATGCTAAGTGTTATCAGTTGTTATAACTACTGAAAAACATAAAACTACTAAAACTACAACGACTGAAGAACAAGCTCTTCAGTCGTTTTACAAAAGTACTGAATGTAAAAACATAAAACTACTGATATCACAACTACTGAAGAAGTACTCTTCAGCAGTTGTGACAAACTACTAAAACTTCAGTACTTAATCTTCAGACTTGAACTTCAGATGCTTCATCAGCTGATGACTTCAGTAGATATCATCAGCTGATGTCTTCAGTCTTTGTCTTCAGACTTTGTACATCAATTGTTGATCTTCAGCACTTGTAAACTCTTCAGCTGTTGTACTTCAGTACTTTGAACTTCAGCTTCAGCACTTGTGTTCTTCAGTTGTTCAGCTTCAGTACTTGTGTTCTTCAGCTGTTCAGCTTTAGTACTTGTGTTCTTCAGCTGTTGTACTTCAGCACTTTAGTCTTCAACTGTTGAAGTCTTCAGCACTTGATCTTCAGCTGTTGAAGTCTTCAGTACTTGTCAAACTGCTGATGAAGCCTTCAGTAGTTGTTGTGATATCATGTGGGACTTAGAGGTTTTCTGATCTTGGCTCATTGGTTCTTTTGGTTCAACATTATTGGTGGGCGTGTTGGGTTTTGTCACATGTAAAACACTTTGTTTAACCATTTAAACTATGAAAACGCACTGGAATAAAAGAGTTAACTTATGGTTTATAATTTGAAAAATCTTGTCATATTAAACCACCATCAAAACCCAAGAATGAGGATGGAAATATATATGAAATAGTATGCTATCAAACCATAAAATGACAACCATAGGGTGTTCTTGAAAACAACCTTTCTTGAATGGATGTTGTAGATGAAAAAGGTTGAAGAAGATGATATTCTTGAATGTGTAGCCTTCAAAAAGAAAGCCTCAAGCTTGTATACCCACAAGCCCAAACAAACACCTAATCTTGTTAGGTAGAAGAACACCAAGAAGTACTCCCTTTTGAACAATCCGAATCAGCCAAGAGATCTTGAAATGCTGCCAGAAAAAACTGATTTTCCAGCCCTTATTTCTGCCCATTTGAACGAAAATGGATGGTTCTTTTGAGAGATTTTTGCTTTGTGTGTGTGTGAGAGAAAGGTGTCTGAGATGGTTGAGTGAAAGAGTAAGTTAATTCTTGCCAAAAACAAGGCAAAACCACCAGCTTACTCCAGCCCATATGGGCAGCCAAAACATAAAGCCAAAAGTGGGTTTCCCTCCCATTTGAAGTTTTATAAAATTACTCTTTCAACCAAACTTTTTATAAAATTAAAACCCCTTTTAATTTTATAACCATAACACACTTTTATTTGTTATTATTTAACCAACTTAAATAATGAAACAAATAATATCTCATGAACAAACTATCCATATAATGTTGCTCTACCACAAAGCAATGTTTTAGAAAACTCATTTTCTAAATTGGTGTCAATGTTTATTTGTATGATCTCATCAACAAACAAACATTTATTCGTGTTTGTATAGCTTGTTATTGGGTATGACCTGACTTGGATGATAACGTACTAACCAGATCAATGTTGTATGTGTCTTGGGCATACAAGATCCAACAATCTCCCACTTGGACAAGATTCATAAAAAATTGATGCAAGTAGTAAATACCGCCTAACAACGGTTTACTACCCTTAATACGTATGACTAAGTGCCATTCAATAACATAATCTCCTTCAAGTACCATGCTTGAAATGTTTTTAGGTGAATCAATCATCTATCCGTTTGTTGTAGATGTCATCTTAAATCCTAGAGACACAGAGTGATCATTCTCCATTGATTTAACTTTATCAGGCTTTATACATCTTACTCTCAATGAACAAGAGGGACAAATCCCATCTTGACAACCTACGTCTCTCATAATTACCTTATATCATACCTGAACTCAGACTTATGTACTGTCATGTTTCAGAACAGTGAAGAGCTAAGTCAAAGTATAATATTAGGTAAATATCAAGACCTAATATGTGTCTAAGGTCAATGGATATCAAATGATGTTCGCCTTTACTCAAAATACTTATGATCAATGAGGAAGATTCCATTTAGTAATATTTGAGGTGCAGGTCAGTCCAATATTTGCATCCCACAAATATCTATGAACTTTGGGAGCAACCTTTTGCTCTATATTCATCCATATGAATATCTACCAATCCAAGTTCATAATAGCATTACCTTCATACTTGTTCCCACAAGCAAGAACAACTATGGACATTTTGAGTAAATAATTTACTCATGGATTTTAAACATGCAAAATAGGAATATTAGTTGAATTATTATAACCAAATAATTTATTCAAGTAATAAAGGCTTACAATATCTCATTACAGAAATTAAAGATCAAATCTAGTCACTAGAATATTGAAGCCCCATGGCACAAGCATGACTTTCATGCTTCGCCTTTTCAAGAAGCTTCGTGAGTGGTTCCGCAAAGTTTTGATCCATGTGAACTTTGTGAATACATATCTTTCCCTTTTCAACTTCATCCCTTATGTAGTTGAATCTTCGTTCAATATGCCTAGTCTTCTGATGTGCATGGGGTTCCTTGATTTGAGCAATCGCACCCTCGTTATCACAAAGAATTTCTAGGGGGTTCTGAATGGAAGGAACCACCCCTAGATCGGCAATGAACTTCCTTAACCATGCAGCTTCCTGAGCTGCTAATGAAGCGGCGATGTATTCTGATTCTATAGTTGATAATCCCACCACATCTTGCTTAGAGCTCTTCCAAGAGATTGCTCCACCATTCAAGAGGAAAATGTACCCTCATTGTGATCGTGAATCATCACGATCAGTTTGGAAACTCGCATCCATGTAACCCTTTATTACTAGTTCCTCCTCACCAGATCCATAGATTAGGAACATGTCTTTAGTCCTCCTTAGGTACTTAAGTATGTTCTTAACAGCCATACAATGACTGCTTCCTGGATTTTGTTGGTATCGGCTTGTCATGCTCAAAGCGCAGGACACGTCCGGTCTAGTGCATATCATTGCATAAATGATGGATCCAATAGCAGACGCATACGAGATTCCCTTCATTTTGTCTTGCTCATCCTTTGAGGTTGGACATTGAGTCTTAGTCAATATTGTTCCTCTTTGAATAGGTACGGTACCTTTCATAGAGTTTTCCATCTTGAACCTTTTCAAGATGTTACCAATGTATGCACTTTGATTCAAACCTATCAACCACCTTGATCTATCCCTATATATCTTTATTCCTAAAATATAGGCGGCTTCACCAAGATACTTAATGGAGAAACAACTTCCAAGCTAGGTTTTTACACCATCCATGGTTGGAATGTCATTTCCAATAGTAGGATGTCATCGACATACAATACTAAGAAAATGGTGATGCTCCCACTAGCCTTCTTATATACACATTCTTCATTAGTGTTTTTGATGAACCCAAATTTGGTTATCTCTTCATCAAAACGGTGATTCCAACTTCTTGATGCTTGCTTTAATCCATAGATTGATTTCCTTAACTTGCATACTTTGTTAGGATGTTTTGAGTTGGTAAAACCTTTAGGCTGAACCATATAGACATCTTCCTCAAGATATCCATTTAAAAAAGTGGTTTTGACATCCATTTGCCAAATATCACAATCATAATGAGCAGCTATGGCAAATAATATCCTAATAGACTTTAGCATTGCAACAGGTGAGAAGGTCTCATCATAATCAACCCCTTGAGTTTGAGTGAAACCTTTTGCTAAAAGTCTAGGTTTATAAGTATCCAAGTTTCCATGCATATCGGTTTTCTTCTTGAAAACCCACTTACTTCCAACTATCTTGTAGTTAAGAGGTGGTTCAACTAAGTCCCACACTTGGTTGTCATACATGGATTGCATCTCTACGTTCATGGCTTCAAGCCATTTGTCACAATCTAAATTGGACATTGCATCATGATAGGTGGTTGGTTCATCGGAATCTACCAGATAACATCCATCTAGGAAAAATCCTTATCTTTTAGGTGGATTACTAATTCTACCAGATCTGCGAACGTTTTTTGTATATTAATCAACCACTTGATAATTCTCAACATCCTCATGATGAGTGCTAGTGTCGACCAAACTTGTATCGGATTGGGGTTCTTGATCCTCCTGAAGATGCACAGTTCTACTGCTAGTTCCTTCCGTAAGGAACTTAGCTTCTAAGAACTCGACCTTCTTGGCAACAAACTCCTTTTGTCCCATGGATCATACACTTAGTGGAATGGCTTTCTAGCTCGTTTGAGGTGGGAGTCTTAACATAAGCCTCATAACCCCATACCTTTAAATATGACAGTGATGGAACTCTTCCATGCCATATTTCAAAAGGTGTCGTTTCCACTTTCTTGGTTGGGGCCATATTCAAAATACGGGCCGCAAAGAGCAAAGCGAAACCCCAAAATGATAGAGACAGTGAGCTTCTTGCCATCATAGATCTAACCATATCTAATAGAGTTCGATTTCTCCTCTCGGACACACCATTATGTTGTGGTGTTCCAAGTGGAGATAGTTGTGAGACAATACCACAACTTCTAAGATGATCTCTAAAAGCATCACTTAGGTATTCACCTCCTCTATCGGTGCGGAGAATTTTTATTTTCTTGTTAAGTTGATTTTCTACTTCATTTTGGAAGATTTTGAACATTTCAAAAGCTTCATCTTTGTGTCTTAGCAAGTACACATAACCATATTGACTATAGTCATCGGTAAAGGTAATGAAGTATC